>SJXQ01002030.1:320191-330728 GCA_006408695.1 Aepyceros melampus | reverse complement strand
CTGGCGACCCCCACCTCCCCCCTCCCGCCCCACACCCTCTCTCTGGCTTATCCCCGTGCATCAGTCCCAAGCATCCTGCATCCTGCATCACACTTGCTTCTGTGTGAAGAAGGCTTTGTGATAGTATCTGGGCAGGAAGGCTCAGTGTGTACTTGTTGCTTGAGCACTGAGTGTGGGTGTGAAGTAGTATCTTAACTGTGGTTTTGGGTTTTTTTGTTTTACTTTTTAGCATCTGAGATCTTAGTTCTCCAACTAGGAATCAAACCCGCACCCCCTGCAGTGAAAACATGGAGTCTTAACCACAGGACTGCCAGGGAAGTACCTAGCCTCTTCTTAATACACCACTCTGGGATGGATATATGAAAAGCTATCAACATTTCACGGTTTCTGGGTCCACTGCCATGCCATTTCTGACTCTCACCACATGCTGAGACTGCATGCAGGCTCAGTGGGGCTAGAGTGTCATAACTTAGCAGCATCCACCGTGGGCATAGCAGGGAGACGTGATGGCATATGTGTCACTTGTTTGCTATCAAAAAGACAGTAATTCTAGCCCATAGCCACAAGTCTCCATGTTACAGGCACTATTATCTAGATTGCCAACTATTCATTCAATTCACACTCACTGAGTAGCTATAATACTATTCTAACATGTGTGCATGCCAAGTCACTTCGGGTGTTTCCGACTCTTTGTTACCCTGTGGACTCTAGCCCGCCAGGCTCCTCTGTCCATGGGATTCTCCAGGTGCGAATCCTGGAGTGGGTTGCCATGCCCTCCTCCAGGGGATCTTCCCGACCCAGGGATTGGGCCTGTACCTCCTGTGACTCCTACATTGCAAGCAGTACTGTTCTAGGCTCTAGGGATAAAAAGACATAGGTCCCTCCCTTTCAAGAAACATGTATTAAAGTAGGGATTCAAATGATTAAAAACTAAAGAAAATATAAAACAATTATAAGTTGTAAGACATTCAATAACAGAATAGGCAGGACTGAGGACGACATGGCAACCTCCTTTAGACTGGTGCTGACAGAAGTCCTCTCTGGGGAGGTGACATTTTAGTTGAGAAGGGGCTAATCCGAGAGCAAAAAAACAGCAGAGGAAAGAGCTTAATGTTGGAGAAAGGGGAGAGAAGATAAGACACAGCCCCTGGAAAAGTGTCTGGACTTTATCCCACATGCAGTGGGAGATTAATGAGGCTGGTGAGCGGGAACAGAGCAGGATCCACTCTTCATTGTAAGAGCAGCTGCTGTTGCCTTAACGTGGACTTCTCAACAGCCACGCGAGGAAGCCTGGAGGGCAGTGCCGTCGTCTAGGTAGATGGGTGAGGTCTGGGCCAGCATAGGAGACAGAGAGGGTTGGGCAGACCCATGGCACACCTGCTGAAGGATCTGATACAGAGGTGGAGGGAAAGGATGAGCCGAGAACCAGTCTCAGGTTTCCAGCTTTTGTAGCAAGTGAAGCCAGTTATGGATCAAGGGGAGATGACGATGATGGAAGCATGCTTTAGTGAAAACTGTGAGGCATTTAAAAGGGTCTGCCACGTGGACGACTGATAGGTATCTGTGCATCTCAGAGGACGGATGTGGGCCAGCTGTGTTAAGTTTGGGAATCATCTTCACACACATCTCCATAAATATGGGAAAGAATGAGCCACCCTAGGGGAGACAGGGCATCAGGTGGAAGACAAGAGGGCCTAGAAACAAGCCAGGGATACCCCAGATGTTTAAATTCAGGCCAAAACATTGACAAGGTAAAGCCAGACAAAGAGACTGAGAGACACCAAAGGAAGATGTTTCAGAGAGGGAATGACTGTGTCTGCCATGAGGACAGAGGACAGTCCACTGGATCTGGCAACATGGAGGTCAGGGGTGGCCCCGACAAAAGCAATTTCACTGTGGGGGTGGGGGTGGGGGTAGGGCAGGAGCCACTGTCATGGGCTGCAGAGTGAGCAGGAGGTGAAGCAGTGAATCCGTCACTGACTACCTCTGCCAGTAGTCATAAAATGTCATAAATGCTTTTAAGAGCCAGACTCCAGAGGGTGAACCAATTGATAGGATAATAACAGTCATGGTCATTTAAAAGTATGTTTTGCTTTTAATATGTCATGGGTAGTCTCCCTCTCACTGTGTAATTTCAGGCAGAATCATTCTGCTGCCCCCTGATGGTGTTATCAAAACTCATTCAAGGTTAATAGAGTTCAGCATATCGCAGTACAGAAAATAAACACTTAAAGATTCCCTCTGGATGGTAGAGTTAATAGACACACACCAGGTACATGGTGATTACCAGCGCTTCAAGGAAGCAGACCATTTTAAACCAGAACTTTCAATGGTCCCTTTAGCCCCATAAACCAAAGCATCAGGTTTCATATAAGCATTGTCTATAAGGAGTTGTGGGAGCCCTATCAACCTGAATTTCTGCAGGCAGCTTAGTAAATGGTGGCTGTTGGGGGTACTGAGTGTGTTGGCTCTTTTCCTAATGACTACAAGTTACTCAGCTCTTCTAAACCTGTTTCTTTCTTTCTTCCTTGTCAAAGAAGGATAGCAGCAGTATCCTGAAATGTCTGTTGCAGAAGTTAATGAGAAAAATGTAACTGAGTTGACCAGTAGGTGCCTAAAAAGTAAATGTGACTCCACAGAAGTCTGGTATTATTTCAGTTCAAACCAGCTAGGCTTCTGCCCTACAGCAGGTGCTTAGAAAAGGCTCTCACTTCTCCACTGGCTCTTCTAGAATATTTGTTGTTTTTTTTTTTTAATATTTATTTATTTGGTTGCACCTGGTTTTAGTTGCAGCACTCAGGTTCTTTCTTTCTTTCTTTTTTTTAATTGCAGCATTCAGTATCTTTAGTTGTGGCATGTAGGATCTAGTTCCCTGACCAGGGATCAAACCTGGCCTCCTGCATTTGGAAGGGCAGAGTCTTAGCCACTGGACCACAGGGAAGTCCCATCTTCTGGAATATTTGAATAAAGGTCATTTGTCAGAAATCAGCTAGCCCATACCAGGTCAGGAAACTAGATAATTTGATTGAAAGTATGGAAAAAGCAAGGGAGTTCCAGAAAAACTATTCTGCTTTATTGACTATGCCAAAGCCTTTGACTGTGTGGCTCACAATAAACTGTGGAAAATTCTGAGAGAGATGGGAATATCAGACCACCTGACCTGCCTCCTGAGAAATCTGTATGCAGGAAGCATACAGTTAGAACCGGACATGGAACAACAGACTGGTTCCAAATAGGAAAAGGAGTATGTCAAGGCTGTCTATTGTCACCCTGCTTATTTAACTTCTATGCAGAGTACATTATGAGAAACGCTGGACTGGAAGAAACACAAGCTGGAATCAAGATTGCCGGCAGAAATATCAGTCACCTCAGATATGCAGATGACACCACCCTTATGGCTGAAAGTGAAGAGGAGCTAAAAAGCCTCTTGATGAAAGTAAAAGAGGAGAGTGAAAAAGTTGGCTTAAAGCTCAACATTCAGAAAACGAAGATCATGGCATCTGGTCCCATCACATCATGGGAAATAGATGGGGAAACAGTGTCAGACTTTATTTTTTTGGGCTCCAAAATCACTGCAGATGGTGATTGCAGCCATGAATTAAAAGATGCTTACTCCTTGGAAGAAAAGTTATGACCAACCTAGATAGCATATTCAAAAAGAGACATTACTTTGCCGACTAAGGTCCGTCTAGTCAAGGCTATGGTTTTTCCTGTGGTCATGTATGGATGGGAGAGTTGGACTGTGAAGAAGGCTGAGTGCCAAAGAATTGATGCTTTTGAACTGTGGTGTTGGAGAAGACTCTTGAGAGTCCCTTGGACTGCAAGGAGATCCAACCAGTCCATTCTGAAGGAGATCAGCCCTCTTGGGATTTCTTTGGAAGGAATGATGCAAAAGCTGAAACTCCAGTACTTTGGCCACCTCATGCTAAGAGTTGACTCATTGGAAAAGACCCTGATGCTGGGAGGGATTGGGGGCAGGAGGAGAAGGTGACGACAGAGGATGAGATGGCTGGATGGCATCACTGACTTGATGGACGTGAGTCTGAGTGAACTCTGGGAGTTGGTGATGGACAGGGAGGCCTGGCATGTGTGATTCATGGGGTCACAAAGAGTTGGATACGACTGAGCGACTGAACTGAACTTATGGTTTAGACAAAAATTAATGTTTCCAGTCACTTTTCAAAAGAACTAATGATTTTTAATTATTTTTTGTCTCCCAGGGAGGTGAGGGTTGGGATGGTTAAAACCTTTCTGTATCTTGACACATTTTTGCTGGTTGCCATCACCATATAAAAAAAAAAAATGACACTGAAAAATGTGGGGTTACTGAAAAGTCATAGTTTATATTTAACATCTTTAGCCTATAATCTATGAAGGAATTTACCATCACAATTCAGAAAAAAATTGTTGTAAAATGAATGCATATTTATATAAACCATCTCTGTGGAATCCACTAATGTAAGTAAAAGAATGGAAACAGACAGTAAGCTCTATGTTTCCTAAAATGAGGGAATTCCCACATCCCCCCAGTTTCAAAATAGACTATGGAAGACGCTTACTGACTTTCATTTGCAATCTGGAGGGAAGATGGTGAAATCAGACACACATCCGTCCTGACCTTGAGCAGATAGAGTTATTGAAAAACAAATGAAGGCACTCTGGGGGCATTATAATTCTTTTCTCGAAAAGAAGAATGGCCAGGTCACCAGAGAAGTTGAGACCTTCACGGTCTGGACTCACGTCAATATCACAGCGTATTAGAGTTTCATTACAAACCCAGGCTGGCTGGGAGCATGTGAAAAAGGAAAACCAAAGGGCATCTAGCTTGCAAGAGGGGTCACACCTCCACGGTGGTAGGCTTGTCAGATCAGATGGGAAATGTCTGGGAGAAACATCCCCACCTGAAGCTGCTTACTGACCCAGCTCACTTACATTCCAGGATCGTCCCCTCACCTCCAAACAGCCCCAGCTGTGTCTGCCCTCCTAAACTTCATGATGGCTTGGGGCAGGACCCTCCTGGTCTTCACAGAGCCCGTTTTTCACTCATTATCTTCACAACTCAGGAAAGTAGGGAGGGCAATCATACTTTCCACCTCCTCCTTAATAGCTAGGATGACTTCTCTCAAGCCGTAGCCCAGGAAGAATGGAGGTGCAGGGGCTGAGAATCAGGGAGGCTGAGAGAGAATGTTCTAGATATTAATACAAAATAAATAACAGAAAATAAAGCAAGCTCTCCTTTCCACCAAACATGCCTCTTTGTTGGCTTTAGAGCCACCTGGGCCCACTTTTGCTAACAGAGTTGGGCTCCTAACGTGAGGCGAGGCGCTCGTGACATCGGGCTCCCCGGAGTTTTTCCTTAGTAGAGCTGCTGCCATCGTGATGCCCTGGGGCGGCTGTGAGAAGCCCCCTGCTCATGGTTCGCTCTGACCCCAGAAGAAGGATTTAGGGGGACATTCCTAGCAGCGGCCGAAACTGATTCAGGGATTCTCCCTGTTTCTTCCATGCCGGGCACTGACTGCCAACGGCACGTGAGCTTATCCTTGGAGGAACGGAAAGACGCCTCTGGACGACCTGACGAGCTGCAAGTCCAAGTAAGTCCACCGGTGTGCTCCTGGCTAACTTCTCTTTTGAGCATGAAGTGCTGTTTGGGCTTTCTGCCAGCTGGTTCCGACGTGTGTCTGATGCTGAAGCCTGTTTGTGAGCAGAGTGTCCTTTGGGCATTTCTGCTGTTGGTTCTGACATGCGTTTGATGTTGAGGGCCGTTTGTGAGGACGGGTTGCTATTTGGGCATTTTGCCCATTGGTTCTGACTTGTGCCTACCCCTGGTTTGTGACTATGAGATGCTGGCTGGGTGTTTCTGTGAGTCAGTTCTGACATGTCTACCTACAGCACCCTTTGTGTTGGGGAAGTGTTTATTTGGGACTCCACATTGGTCATTAGTTTGGGGGATTTGTGATAGTCCTGTCTTCTGGTGTGTATGTGTATTCCATTTGTATGGTTAGTATTCTTGTTGCCTTTTGTAAACTGGGAAATTCAAGTTCAATTCATTAAGAAAAGTTTACCTACACGACTATGACTAAGAAAAAGAAAGATTTAAAACCAGCAAACAAACAAAAAATATTGTGCGGCCAGAGTATTCTTCAGACTCCAGAGAAAACTGGTTAAGATAAACTCTTTTGAAACTCCAAAACTGGTTCTTTTTGCATATGCAGTTAGAGACAGCTAGTTTGATAAAATACTGTTTTCAGAATTCTGACTCAAGAGAAAAAAATATGGCTAGGAGAAAGCTTGACGTTAACTCTTAACATGTGCTTGAGATAAAAGACACAGCCCACTCTGCCCAAGACTTCAGTCTTGAGTTAATTAGTAGAACTTTGAAAGATGTCTGGGTTCATATACCCACATTTTATACCACATTGAAGAGAAATTGTGTTATGAGAAAAATGTATGTTATAGGTTATGGAATACGTTAAGTTTCCCAGTCAGAGAATGCTGATATAACACATAGTTCAATGACTTGTTTCTTGGTTTTGTTAAGATATTTTAAAGGTTAAAAATTGTAATATGTAAAAATGATAAGGGAAGCATTTCAGTGTGTTGGTGAGAGAAGGTATAAAAAAACTAAAGTATTTTTGCTGAGGAATAAAACAATTTTAGCTTCAGCTGGTTGTTACGGAAGAGAAAAAAAGGGACAAATTAATATGGAGAAAGCAATAAAAGATTTATATATCAAAAAAGGAACTCTGAGAAAAGAACTTTGCACTTTAAAGTAGATTGAATTTAATTAGATAAATCAATTTTGCTATTACTAAATTGATACAAGACTGAGTTTGGGTTTCTCTGTTAAGAGAACAAAGGTTTTCTAAATGAATGAGGATTATTTGGTATATTAAGTTATATGGAAAACATGGTCAAATGATAAACATTCTTAGGTTATACTGTATGGGTAAATATCATTAATATAAGTGTTCTAGAAGTTATATGGCGTTTCTAAAGTTTGAATATGTTCTGGTATTATGTTGTCAGTCATATTTCTAGTTACAAACTGTGAAGTTGTCATAGAGTATAACTTAACCACTTATGTGTGGCACTGTTGGCTATAAATCTGCTGCTTGAAACACATGTACAACGTGTGTGTGACAATGGGGTATAACGATAAAACGTATAGGCTATCAAATGTTTCCCCATCAGCATACCTCTGTACTGGTTTGTTTCATCTGATCAGTTTTCTCCCAATGTGAGTAGCTAAGTCAATACATAATATAAACAAACAGTAAGCCTAGCACCGAGGGACATGAACAGACCCAGAGCAGGAAACTGAACCACTCTGGCAATGCTGAAAAAGTATATTGGTTATCAATGCTTTCTATGGAAAGATGTGCTATTAAAAGGGGAAAATGATGAAAGAAATTTTCACATATTGAGGCATCAGGAAATCATCCTGGCTTATATATGATTTAATGTGACATTTAGGCTAACCAGAATAGGCTGTTTGTGGCCTATTAGAAAAACATCTATTTCTGCCTTATTGACTATGCCAAAGCTTTTGACTGTGTGGATCACAATAAATTGTGGAAAATTCTGAAAGAGATGGGAATGCCAGACCACCTGATCTGTCTCTTGAGAAACCTATATGCAGGTCAGGAAGCAACAGTTAGAACTGGACATGGAAAAACAGACTGGTTCCAAATAGGGAAAGGGGTACGTCAAGGCTGTATATTGTCATCCTGCTTATTTAACTTCTATGCAGAGTACACCTGGAGAAGGCAATGGCACCCCACTCCAGTACTCTTGCCTGGAAAATCCCATGGGCGGAGGAGCCTGCTAGGCTGCAGTCCATGGGGTCGCTAAGAGTCGGATACGACTGAGCGACTTCACTTTTACTTCTCACTTTCATGCATTGGAGAAGGAAATGGCAACCCACTCCAGTGTTCTTGCCTGGAGAATCTCAGGGACGGGGGAGCCTGGTGGGCTACCGTCTATGGGGTCGCACAGAGTCGGACACGACTGAAGCGACTTAGCAGCAGCAGCAGCAGAGTACATCATGAGAAACGCTGGGCTGGAAGAAGCACAAGCTGGAATCAAGATTGCTGGCAGAAATATCAATAACCTCAGATATACAGATGACACCACCCTTATGGCAGAAAGTGAAGAGGAACTAAAAAGCCTCTTGATGAAGTGAGAGTGAAAAAGTTGGCTTAAAGCTCAACATTCAGAAAACTAAGATCACGGCATCTGGTCCCATCACTTCATGGGAAATAGATAGGGAAACAGTGGAAACAGTGTCAGACTTTATTTTTTGGGGTTCCAAAATCACTGCAGATGGTGACTGCAGCCATGAAATTAAGAGACGCTTACTCCTTGGAAGGAAAGTTATGACCAACCTCGATAGCATATTCAAAAACAGAGACATTAATTTGCCAACAAAGGTCCATCTAGTCAAGGCTATGGTTTTTCCAGTGGTCATGTATGGATGTGAGAGTTGGACTGTGAAGAAAGCTGAGCGCTGAAGAATTGATGGCTTTTGAACTGTGGTGTTGGAGAAGACTCTTGAGAGTCCCTTGGACTGAAAGGCGATACAACCAGTCCAACCTAAAGGAGATCAGCCCTGGGTATTCATTGGAAGGACTGATGCTGAAGCTGAAACTCCAAGACTTTGGCCACCTCATGCGAAGAGTTGACTCACTGGAAAAGACTCTGATGCTGGGAGAGATTGGGGGCAGGAGGAGAAGGGGATGACAGAGGATGAGATGGCTGGATGGCATGACTGACTTGATGGACGTGAGTCTGAGTGAACTCCGGGAGATGGTGATGGACAGGGAGGCCTGGCGTGCTGTGATTCATGGGGTCGCAAAGAGTCGGACATAACTGAGTGACTGAACTGAAACATAAATTGTTTATCTGCTGTAACCATTCTGGGGGAAATACCACATTCAGAGAATAATCCAAAACTGCATCTTGATTATTATCCTCATTGTAATATGTCTACTAATTTTCACGTTTGTCCAGGTACTATGACAAAGTAATCAGAGAGGTGTTTTCATGACACAAAATACTGATGCTAAGCTTGAAACTCAAGATTATTTCCAACTCTGTGTCCATTCCCCAAATTAGGCAGGACTGTGCCCACTTTGGCAGGAAGGATCCACAGCAGTTGTTTCCCTATTCCCTCAAAGATTTGGGGAAACTTGGAACAGTATGGAACTAACACCAAGTTCCTCTGCAAAGTTTATGATTAACCTCTCTATCCAACACTTTCTGGTTCTGCACCTGTCCCTCAAGACTGGGGAGCATCAAAGAAAGGGTAGGTTTGAAATGGAGTGGGACCCTATGGTCCTTCCTCTCCATGTTCTCCGCTTGCTTTTTGTCTATGGAAAAACTTAAGCCAAAGAATAAGTTGAATCAGAGAAGTGAGAAAATGCAAAACCAAAGCAAAGCAGTCAAGATCCAATAATAGTTTAGTCATTAAGCAAAGTTAGGAACATTTAGTTCCTTCTCAGAGGTTATAGATATAGTCTGAGTCATATCCTTTGAGCTGTACTGTGGATACCGAAACCCCCACCAGGTGGAAGAAGTTAAGTACATAAGCTGCCACCTGAGTCTGCACCCTGGCCCCACCCCCCGCCAGCCCGTTTGCTGGCCTCCAAAAGAAAGCAAACTTTCCTTTCCAACAACTTTGCCTCTTTGTTGGCTTTCGAGTGGTAAGTTGTTGAATTCCACTTTTGGTAACAGTATGTACTATATTTTAATATTTTTGAAGCCATTGGTAGGTTAACCTGACCTATCCAGGCTCACTGACCATTGTGTGCTGGGCAGACTCACAAGATAGCTGCACCTGCTGTTTACACTGGACAGAGGAGCATAACTGAAGTGAGACAAACTGGAAATAGGGTGACCATGTAGAAGTGCTAATCCATGTACCTCCAGAGCTCGTCATATCATGGATATGTATGAGAAAATATATACAAAGTAAATAGGCTATTAACTCATTACTAGACTACATCTATAAGTCCTGATTTCAGATAGTTTCACTCATTAATATGGCTTCATTTCATTAACTCGTGGGCTTCATAAGTAAATATTTATACATCTGAATGTGAAGTAAGTTTATGGAAATAAAAAACGGCTTTTATATCTTTACATATTAGGAACTAGCCTGAGGTTGTATTTTTCAGGTGGTTCCCTTGACTTAGATTTTAAGTTGCTGCATGAGGATGCCTAAGGCTGTAACTTTTGAGATTTCTCATTTTATGTATTTGTTTTTTTGCCTAAAAGTGCTTCTAACATTGGAGTGGGATTGTTTATCTTCCCCATGCCCCAGAATTGCTACTTTCTTGCTTTTAGTTCTGTCAGTAAAGGTTGGTTTATTAAACAAAAAAGGGAGGGCACTCCGGACAGAAACTGCAACCGCCTTCAGCTGCTGCGGCGCATTGCCTCCCCTGAGTTTAATCACAGGCAGGTGTCTGGGTCCACACAGGAGGCCTGGGGACACGCGGTGGGAGTGACACTGTCCTGGTGGGGGGGTGGGGGCGGGTCA
>SJXQ01002030.1:0-320023 GCA_006408695.1 Aepyceros melampus | reverse complement strand
TAAGCTCACGGCCTGGCTATGATCTTGGGGCTACATTATGGTCAGACATGGGTTAATTTTCTCCCATTCTCAGAAGTCTAAGACACTGTACCCAGGGGAAAAAACAAACAAACCCAAACCATGATTGATGGCAAGCGTAGAATTGCAGAGGAGGGACGGAAGGAGGTAAGGGAAGATAACCACTCTTCTGTCCTTCCTCACTGACCGAACACCGACTCTGAGCTGAGCCACTGCCTCCTAGAATCAAGACGGGCCTTCCCAGCACCCCGGCAGCTACACGGGGCTGTGTGACTAAGTTCTGGCCCATGAGTTAGAAGTGGAAGGTGTGTGGTACACAGGGCGCTTAGAGGCGCTCACTCAGCCAGGAGGGGTCTCTCTGTGGTTTTCTGCAATTCCTCCCCACCTCACTCTGTGTTCACGACGGCACAAGCTCTAGCCGCCAACTCCATCTGTGATTGGACCGTGGGAACCTGTGTGGATCAAAAACAAAGGCTCTTGGGTCCTCATGATGTGGGGGAGCCACCACACTAGTTCTGATCCCACCCCTGCATTTCTTCTGTGTGAGAAAGAAACACCCTGTTGCAGCGCTGTGTATCTACTGGTCTTTTGGGTTTTTCCCTTATAGACAGATTGACCTGACTCTGAGAAAGGAGGGCAGGGCCAGGTGTCAAGCAGAGTAAGAACAGGGAGGGGAGGCTGAGTGATGAGGCTGAGAGTGGCAGGACTCTGGGGGGGTGAGGATGAAAAGGAAAGCAGGGGGACGCAAGGCCATAGCAAAGACCACGCATCGCCAAGGTGGTGGCAGGCCCAGGGGAAGGATGTCAGCCTGAAGTTACGCCACTGGGCTGGGGACCCAAGACAAAGCACAGTGTTGTATGTAGAAACAGGCCAAACCCACCACCGCGTGGGGCTGGGTGTGAGGATGGTCTAAAAGTGACCCAGACAGATGGGCAGCTTTGTTTGCAAGAGCCTCTGATACCTCCTAGCTCACTGTTCACAAGGGGCTGCTCTGTCCTCCTCGTGAACCAGAGGGAAGCATGGCGGCCTGCCCATCAGGACCATCACTTCATGGGCCTCTGGGGTCTGTCACTGGTCACTGCTACTTGTCACCTCTCTGACTTACTCCTTCTAGAATGTGCAGGGTGGCCAGGGTTCCTCTGCCCTGATTCTCCTCCCCTCCAGGCACTGGGTGCCAGAGGTATTTCCACCATCACCTTGGCAGCCACTTCCTGAGGCCAGCTTCCCATGAGTCCCTGGTGGCCAAACTCCTCACATCTTGGCACTCCTTTTTTTCCTTGGCCTTGCTGTCCAGCAGAATTCCCAGAAAGCCCCCATCTCTGTTCTTCAAAACAACCAACACTGTCCCACTCCCACTAGCATCTCCCTGCCTGGACATACAGCTCCCTTGGCTGGTTTGCCCTTAAATGGCTGGCAGTCTTCCCGGGACTCTTCTCCTTTGCTATCTTTCCTTCCTAGTTGCCAGGATAATGTTCTCTTTCCCATACTCATCCTCCCTTGGATGAAGAAAGGAAAATCATCTTTATTGAGAAAGTGCCATGTGTAGAGCACAAGCCTGGCATCAGGAAGCCCAGGAGAGAATCCTGAGCCAGTATTTCAGCTCTCTGACCTCAGTTTTACTCCTCTGTAACATGGGGCCAATAATGTTCACCTCACAGAACTGTTGCAAGGACTGGAAATACATTCATAGCACCTGTACATCAGGGGCATGGGATAAAATCACTTGCCATTTTTAAAAATCACTGTAATGATATTTGTAGCATCAGTATGACCTCTTAATGGGACCCCTGAGAAAGGCAGTTTTTCTAGGACATGGCATCTCCGGTGATGTGAGGGATTTCTGATCTCAGGAGACAGAAGACCTATGTGCCCTTGAAGCCCATCTCAGGTTGTGTCTCAGCACGGCTACTCAGGAAGCCTCGGGCCATCCTGCACCGTGGTGACCTTGCACAGGACAAGCGCCCAGCTGGCTCCACACGGGGGCTGTGCAGCTCTGAGCTCCCATCTGCGTGACACCCCAGCTCGTACCCTGCTGGAAGCCTCACCCCAGCAAGGAGCCCCTGTGCTGCTACTTCTTCCCCTTCCACCCCACCCTTCCTTCGCCTTGGCTTCCCTACAGGGAGTCCTGCCACCCCACTCCTGGTCCTGGGGCCAGCGCGGGCAGCAGGAGCTTCCAGCAAGGAGACAGAAAAGGCTCAGGAAGCAGACTGACTGGGCGGAGACGCCGCTGGAAACACCTGCCCACGTCTGCATCCCCGAAGGCCGCCAGCTCCTCTCTGAGCACAGGGAAATGAGAAGATGAGAGGCAAAACCGACCACAGAGAATCCGAAATTCTGTCCACTGCTCATTCCCTTAATAATACTGCGGGGGGCGGGTGTTGATTGGAATAAGTGTGTTTTCTGGTTGTGGAACTGTCAGACCTCCTGAGGTTGAGTGCTCGCGTGGAGAGCTGTGATGTCAGCTGTCCTGCAGGGTCCGGCTGTAATTACCAACACCACTGAAGAGTTCTCTTCCCTGCTCTGCTTCCAACCCGTACGCCTTTGTGTCTGAGCCACCTCTTCATTCTGGAGTCACAGTGACA
This sequence comes from Aepyceros melampus, assembly GCA_006408695.1. Taxonomy (NCBI): domain Eukaryota; kingdom Metazoa; phylum Chordata; class Mammalia; order Artiodactyla; family Bovidae; genus Aepyceros; species Aepyceros melampus. The sequence goes on along the minus strand of SJXQ01002030.1, from coordinate 317,423 downwards.
GTCCATTCCCTATCTACCCACCCTCCCCCCTTCCTACTGCACTCCCCTGTTTATCTACAGGGAAAACTGGGGCCAAAGTGGGGACTCAAAGCCTGGCTAAGCCAGAGAACAGGGTCTGAAATTGAATACACAAAAGACCATTTGGGAAAGAAGGACAGTGTTAGTTTCATGGCCTGCAGAGCCTTCAGGTGTACATTTCTGTTTCAATAACATGATGAAATGTGTGTCCTGAAGCCTACATCTAAATGTATCCATTACTTTAACATTTTTACTGAATAAGCTCTTCCTTGTTGACATTTCTATCCTTTGCTCTTGTAAATGAATCTTACATAATTTATGTGGCCCTTTATTACGCATACATGGAGATGCTACCTGGTGCCATATAATATCCTAAATGCAAGGTGATTCAAACATAAAAGGAGAGAATCATGAAGTAGATAATAGGGAGCAAGAGAGGTCTACTTGAGGCCCTTCTGAGGGTGAAACAGCAAGGAGAGCTGGGAAAGTCTAAAATGGCATTTTTGAGGACCTGTGTGATGGTTAATCTCAGATGGCAACTTGCTGGGTCAAGGTACCCAGATACTTGGTAAAACACATCGTGATGTCACTATCAAAGTACTTTCTAGAACATCTGAATCAGTAGCCTTTAGGTAATGTAGATTCCATAGTGTAGGGGCGTAGGTCTCATCCAATTAGCTGGGTTTATTTTTAATTTTTATTTTACATTGGCATATAGTTGATTTACTATGTTGTGTTAGTTTCAGGTGTCCAGCAAAGCGATTCAGTTATTCATATACATATATCTATTCTTCAGATTCTTTTCCCTTATATTTCATTCCCTTATGTATTACAGAGTATTGAGTAGAGTTCCCTGTGCCAATCAGTAGGTCCTTTTTGATTATCTGTTTTATACATAATAGTGTGTATAAATTAATCAGTTGGATTTTTAACAAAAAGACTGACCTTCCATGAAGGAGTTGGACTTGAGCTGTAACTCTTCCCTGGATCTCCAGCCTGCCAGCCCACCCTGCAGATTTTCTATTTACCAAGCCCCTATAGTTAAGTGGACGTGAATCTGAGTGAACTCTGGGAGTTGGTGATGGACAGGGAGGCCTGGCGTGCTGCGATTCATGGGGTCACAAAGAGTTGGACACGACTGAGCGACTGAACTGAACTGATAGTTATGTGAGTCTCTTCCTTAAAACCTCTTTCTCTACACACACACACACACACGCACACACGCACAACACACACTACACATCATTCTGGTCCTGTTCCTCTGGAGAACCTATCCTCCTACGGCAAGGAGTCACGTTAGGCTTCCTATGCACCTTACCAGCATGAGCAGAAGGAGAAACCAAGGTCCGTGCAGGTTGAACTTAACCTTCTCTGGTCTCAGAGTCAATGAGGGATTGAGAGAGGGTTTGAACCCAGATCAGAGCACTAAAGGGAACAGGACACCTGGGCTAGGCTGGGAGAATTCCTGTACTTTGCCTCTCTATCCCTTCCCTCCCTTGAGGATCCCCTGTTTTAAAAATGGCTCTCTGTGCATGTTTTTGAAACATTTAAACAAATGCAAAAACAGGACAGCCTGCTCAGTAGCTCATAGAGGAACGCTGGCCGGCCAAGGCCTCAGGGCTATTATCTCAAGATGAATTGTCCCCTGACGGCTGATCAGGTCTATTTTGAAACTGCTTTCTCCATGGCTGGATGCGTTAGCTTGAGACAGAATTCTGCCAAAAATAGAGGCTGCCGCTGTCTCCAAGTGACCCAGCAGGGTACACCAATATGAGTTTTTTCTCCAAAGCAAACAGATTTTCCTGAAATATGTGCTGAGGCCGCACACACACGCAGAGGAGAAACTGGCTCCCACATGTACACGTTCCCCACTCCACTCGTACATAAGGGAGACCACCATGGTGATTTTCCACTCAACCACACAGCTGTCCTCATGACTCAGGCAGAACCCACAGTGCCTGCAGACGCTAGACAGTGCCTGCTGCACATGCGCGACATTCGGGGGTTACCCTGTTAGTCTTGAAACTGATGGGATAGCGTGCTTCATGTTTAACAGGAAACCTTCTAGGAAGGGTAGGCGCTCAGTCACATCTCCCTCAGGTGAGTTCGTGGATGTCATCTCATGGGGGCCTCAGATTTAACCTGCTTCAGATTGTGGCTCTGTCCCTGCAAAGCTGCTCTCACCCCAGGCTTGCTGAGCTCAGTGACGGTCTCCTCCATCTTCCCCAACTGCTAAAGCCACAGAGATCTCCTTGATCTGGCTCCTCCTTACGTAGCAGAGTCAGCCCAGGTTCTACACATTCATGATCCTACGTAGAAAATAATCTGCTATCTTCTTGTCTCCATCTTTGCTGTCACCACCCACGCCCAGTCCAATCCAGTTTCATCTCCCCAGGGACCAGGGCAACAGCCTCTTTCTGAACTGAAGACACTTCCTAATCTTCCCTGATTTCCATCTCTAAACTACAGCAAAGGAGGACCCTTTAAAAATGAAATCTGATTGGGTCACCCACCTGCTTTACATATGTTCACAGATTTCAGTTTTTCTCAAGAAATACTAGGAGCCCACATGGCCTGTGTGCCTCCAAACACACCCCCTCCCCTGATGCTCTAAACACACCACCTGTTCAATTTCTGGCTGTTCTTTGAAAATGCCTTGGTCTTGCCTTTTCTGAGGCTTTTCCATATGATCTCTCATCCTGAAAGCTCCTCTCGCCAGTGTTCACTCAGCCCAAGTCCATTCACTCTTCACCATTTCCCCATTGAAGGCCTTCCTTTATCCTTCAGAGTGAACTAAGTCTTATTATAATTCTTTTTTCATAGCACTTTTCTCCTTGACAGACATTTCACAATTTCTAATTATAAATGTATGTATGTGCATTATATTTTAGCGTATTTGGTTTGTTTCACCACTATAGACTCAGTTGCAAAGGAGACTTGCAAAGTATTGCATGATATGACACATACTGTGTTGCAAAATATAGTGGAGATACTCAGCAGATGAGCATGACATGGGTCCAACACAAGTGGCATGCTCAAACCCGGGCCATTAGGCATGAGGAGCTACACTGCTATGCTCCCATCACAAAATATTTCATTTTGATGCCCATGAAGTCAAATCGTATTGTTTCAAATCACTTGCCTATGAAGCCTATTTTCTACGTTTGAATACTCTCATCTGTATCATTTTGCAAACCATGGTTGTTCTGACTTATTAATTTCATGCATCTGCTTTGATATTGGAGCCATGAACAAAGAGAGGGTGTACTGGCCAATGAGGCCAGAGAATAAACATACTCAATTATAGAAATAACGCCTGATGATAAAATGAGGTCTGAGATATAAACAAGTGTTATTTCATGCACTGAATAAGTATTGACTTGATACTGACTTTCTCATAGCACTGTGTCAGGTACTATGGGTCACAGAGGTGCCTTAGTAAGACAGGAGCCTGTGATGGACAGGAGCAGATGAACAGGGAAGACCCAAAACAAGGGGGAGGGGGAGTAGGGAGAGCAGGATGTGGACGACCTGGCTTGAGCCCAACACAAGGCTGATAGCCCACAGTGGAGCTCTGACCCTCCAGCAGGGGTCCCCTGCCTCCAGGCTGCAACTTGGTACCTGCTGTCAGATCAGCTGTGGCATTAGCTTAGAAATAAAGTGGGGGGGATGGTTTCAGGATGACTCAAGCACATTCCATTTATTGTCCCTGAAACCATCTCCCCCACCCCCGGTCATGGAAAAATTGTCTTCCTTGAAATTGGTCCTGGTGCCACAAAAGGTTGGGGACCATTGCCCTATAGCACAGACCCCCTTTCATCTTGTCCCAGCATTGTGGACAGAGGGTGGAAACCCTTCCTGGGCATTGCAGATTTCCTTCTGGCAAGGCTCCTGCTTTGTGGCTCAAAGTTCTATCAAATAGACACTATTTTTTTTTTTCCTGAAGAATTTTTTTTTTTTTTTTTACTTTCTTTTGCTTTACAATGCTGTATTGGTTTTAACATTTCACTGGTTCTTTGACTAGTGTCAGACCCTCAGGTAAAGGTTAAAGAGGATAGTACTTTAAGAGTTCAGAAGAGAAGACATCAGGGTGGTGCAGCAGAAAGTTTAGGAACTCAGAGCCAGACATGCCTGCTCTGAAATCCACTGGTCTGAATCATGTTCCTGGACACCTAAGGGGTTTCAAGAGGCAGAGCTCCAGGACAGCTGTAAGCTCTCTGACATTGTCTGGGAATTTTTGCATAATAATAGAACATGTCCAAAGGGAAAGATGGCAGATGGGAAGAGGAGAGTTCATAAACGTCACAGTTAGACTTCAGCTGCATCAGCTATGCCGTACTTACCTGGCCCTGGGCGAATTATTCAAATACAAACCCCTCCAAGCCTTCGTTGTGGTGGAGGGTCAGAAAAGCAGTATGAATTATATCACGTGGCCAGAGGTGTGAGCTTTTCAGAAACAGAGGGATACAAGATTCCCAGTACTAAATGAGTGTGGTCCTGTCTTGGTGGGTGTTCATGTGGTCGCCAAGAGTCGGACACGACTGAGGGACTGAACTGAACTGTCTTGGTGGGGGAGGCATCTTCATTCACATCAGGGTATGCCAAAGATGTGAGGAGAAAGAGCATGTAAGAGCAAGCCACAAAGGTATAGAATCTGCAAACAGTGTTGGAACGGAGAAAAGTGCATTAGGGAAGCCAGGCCACCATGCTTTATCCACAGCGTTCATTGTAAGTCAGTGTGTTAAATATTCACTGCCTCAAGCAGACCAATTTCTTGTCTGGTCTCCAGCTCTAAAGCTGTTCTGAATCAGTGAAACCCTGAGTCAAGGGTTCCAACCTGTGCACAAGCAGGTCTTCAGTGCCCCTATCTTTTCTGGGGATGCCCTAAGAGGTTCTCATTCAGAAGCCTGTTTTCTTCCTTTGGTCCCGTGGTCATCTGGAGATGTCCACACTCTGTACAGTTCTTGAAGACGCCTCACAGGCTGCCACTCGAGAGTTGTAAGTCAGTGTGTTAAATATTCACTGCCTCAAGCAGACCAATTTCTTGTCTGGTCTCCAGCTCTAAAGCTGTTCTGAATCAGTGAAACCCTGAGTCAAGGGTTCCAACCTGTGCACAAGCAGGTCTTCAGTGCCCCTATCTTTTCTGGGGATGCCCTAAGAGGTTCTCATTCAGAAGCCTGTTTTCTTCCTTTGGTCCCGTGGTCATCTGGAGATGTCCACACTCTGTACAGTTCTTGAAGACGCCTCACAGGCTGCCACTCGAGAGAGATCACCAGTTTCCGCGCAGAGCAAGATAGACATGTGGGTACAGGTGGCTGCCTTATTTCTTCCTAATGGGTTGTTCTGAACTGTTACTTGGATTGTTGTTTCTTTCTCACCTTCTCTGCCTTGTTCCAGTTTGTTATCATTTTTCTGATTCTACTCTTGCTGCACCTTCTTTAGCTTCCAAATGCCATTTACCTGCCTGAACTGACTATGTATCAGTTAAGATTCTTGTCAGTGAGTCAGTTGGATGACTTACATGGATTAACTGAAAAACTGAGGTGACATTTCATCAGCTAGTAATTGCCATTTTTTCTGATTCTACTCTTGCTGCACCTTCTTTAGCTTCCAAATGCCATTTACCTGCCTGAACTGACTATGTATCAGTTAAGATTCTTGTCAGTGAGTCAGTTGGATGACTTACATGGATTAACTGAAAAACTGAGGTGACATTTCATCAGCTAGTAATTGCCAGAGTTTGGTTTCATGGTGCTAATGAAAGAAATACCTATCTAAAGGGCTTCCCTGGTGGCTCAGGTGGTAAAAACCTGCCTGCAGTGCAGGAGACCTGGGTTCAATCCCTGGGTCAGGAAGATCCCCTGGAGAAGGGAATGGCAACCCATTCCAGTATTCTTGCCTGGAAAATCCCATGGACAGAGGAGCCTGGCAGGCTACTGTCCACAGGGTCACAAAGAGTTGGACATGACTGACTAACTGAGCTTGCATTGATATATGGATATGAATACATATATACATGTAAATATAGATATTTCTTTTAATAGTTTATGGCTATTGATTGGCTTCAATATATGGCCTAGAGTGGCTTTAATTTCCCTCTATGGCCTTCCCTGGCGGCTCAGATGGTAGAGTCTGCCTCCAATTCAGGAGACAGGGGTTCAATTGCTCGGTAGGGACGATCTGGAGAAGGAAATGGGAACTCACTACAGCATTCTTGCCTGGAGAATCCCATGGGCAGAGGAGCCTGGCAGGCTACAGTCCATGGGGTCACAGAGTTGGACATGACCGAATGACTCGCACACACGCACACACGCACACACGCACAGCCAGCATGCTTCTTTAATATATGGCCTAGAGTGGCTTTAATTTCCCTCTATGGCCTTCCCTGGCGGCTCAGATGGTAGAGTCTGCCTGCAATTCAGGAGACAGGGGTTCAATTGCTCGGTAGGGACGATCTGGAGAAGGAAATGGGAACTCACTGCAGCATTCTTGCCTGGAGAATCCCATGGGCAGAGGAGCTTGGCAGACTACAGTCGATGGGGTCACAGAGTTGGACATGACCGAATGACTTGCACACACGCACACGCGCACACACACACGCACACACACACACACGCACACGCACACATGCACGCACACACGCACACACGCGCACACGCACACACGCACACACACACACAGCCAGCATGCGGGTCCAAGTCACCTGCTGCAGTCACCGCTTGTCAGTCTATGCCAGCTCTGCTGCCTGTCGTGGGGACAGCCAGGATGATCTTTGAGATACACTGATATGATAAGTCACTCCCAGTCTTAAAAAATCTTACGGTGTCTGGCCTCCTCACTCCCCTAAACCCAGCACCTGGCCCAGAGCTTGACACAAAAAGGTGCTGAGCAGTGTTTGTTGAATGACTGAAGGAATTCAGCTGTAGTTATCATGAGGTTATTCTCTCACTCTGAATGTGAAAGAACTCAATGTTTCCTACCATTTCTTTATGAGATAAGAACCCAGTAAGAAAAACAAAGTAACCTCCACTCTAAGTGGGTAATATCACTGGCAGCTGCACTTTTCCAGAGGGAGAAACTTGAGTGTGAAGAAAATCTCTCAATATGGGATTACGCCAAGTTATTACTGTTTTATGGAACTGTCTCAAAGAGTTTCCACATCCTTTACCATTTAAGAAACTGTGTCTGAAGGCCTCTGTCCATTAAGTATACATCACTTTCTCATTGTGAGTCTACAGGCAACCACTTTCACAATTTTTGCCAAAAGTCTGTATCAACTTTATTACTATCTATTTAATATTTTTCTTTTAAGCACCTTACATACAAAATCTTAAATTATCATCATTTTGACTAATTCTCAGCATTTATAGCCATGAAATACTGGACTGGAGATGTATTTTAATTTTTTTATAATATACATTAAAACAAAAACATAACTATTAATATAAACAGTGTTTAGTCCTGCACCACCCACTTTCATCTGGAATACCAGACACAGTCCACACACTATGTACTTTGGGAAATGCTCCTACAAGAAATTTACGGAAAATATGACTGAAATGCAGAAGCTTCTCATGTGTCCCAGATGTTCAGAACCAAAGTAGGAAGGAGAAGGTAACCTTCCATGTTTCTAATCTCAGAGCACTGTTATATCATGTCAGAGCACGTATATCATGTCTGCCTGGAAGACCGACCTCACAGGATACCTCTCATCATGGCTGCGGCCTGCCCACGGCCATCTGTGGGGGTGACCGGCCACACGAGGGAGACAATATGGCCTTATCAGGTTTATAATCTGGTTTTCACCTCACAAAATTAAGACTCACAAAAAATTAAGGAAAGAAAAGAAAACAACACACAAACCATCAAGTCAAGTCCCACAGGCATCTCCAGGGTGAGTGTGTGTGTAAGGAAACACTGAGATGGCCCGTGACATGGCCTGAGGACCAGTTTCATGCATGATTGGAGAGATCCAGGGGCCATCTGCGTGGGTTTTCTACTTGACTCTCTGACTTTGGAACTTAAGACGCAAGTCAGCCATGCCCTGGGAAGGAAGGAGCCTTTTCTGGGATGCGCAGATGTTGTTTGTGGCATAGCCTCTACAGTGAAATGTCAATAGCAACTTACTTGGAAACACTCAGAATCATCTTTATGGGTGATAATATTTCAGACTGCAGTAAGCAAGTGGTACACAGTTATTTATAACATTTATAAGCTTACACCTGTAAGTTCTTTTTGCTTTTTAAAATTCTGTGTCTTTGACATTCTACTTTGTTTATACTTGATGTCGTCAGTTAAATTTATACTTTGCTAAAAACACTGTTATAAAAGAAGTGTTTATGCTTTAAGTTATACTCAAAATCATCTTTTCAATTATTAAGTTAAAGCAGGCAGATTCAGGATTCAAAATTATGTCATTATTATTTTATATTGGAGTACAGTTGATAAACAATATTGTATTAGTTTCAGGAGTACAGCAAAGTGCTTCAGTTATACATATACATGTATCTACTGTTTTACAGATTGTTACAGAATATTGAGCAGAGTTCCCTGTGCTATACAGCAGGTCCTTGTTGGTTATCTACTTTAAATATAGTAGTGTATATATGTCAATCCCCAATTTCCAATTTATCCCTTCCGCCTTTCCCCTTTGCTAACCATAGTTTGTTTCCTAAGTCTGTGAGTCTGTTTCTATTTTGTAAATAAGCTCATATGTATCATTTTTTTTAAGATTCTGCATATAAGCAGAATGCCCTGTGTCACTGGACATTCATTTTTCTCTGACTCACTTCACTTAGTATGATAATCTCTCGGTCCATCCATGGCGCTTTCATTCTTTTTAACGGCTGAATAATATTCCATTGTATATATGTACCACATCTTTATTCAGTCTGATGATGGACATTTAGGATTGCTTCCATGTCTTGACGATTGCAATGAACATTAGGGTGCACGTATCATTTTATGTGCAGAAGTGAGATTGCTCAGTCATATGGTAGTTCAATTCTTTTTAAGAAACTCCACACCATTCTTCATAGTGGCTGTACCAATTTACATTCCCACCAGCACTGTAGGCGGATTCCCTCTTCTCCACATCCTCTCCAGCATTTATTATAGCTTTGATGCTGGCCATTCTGACTGGTGTTAAGTGATATCTCATGGAAGTTTTCCTTTGCATTTCTCTAATAGCAATGTTGAGCATCTTTGCATGTGCTCTTGACCATCTGTATGTCTTCTTTGTTGAAATGTCTGTTTAGTTCCTCAGCTTGTTTTCTTTCTTTTTTTTTGATTGGGTTTTCTTTTAATTTTGAGTTGCATGAGCTGTTTGTAAACTTTGAAAATCAATCCCTTGTCAGTCCCATCATTTGCAAATATTTTCTCTCATTCTGTAGGTTGTCTTTTCATTTTGTCTATGGTTTCCTTTGCTGTGCAAAGGCTTTTGAGTTTAATTGGGTCTGTCTTGTTTATTTTTGTTTTTAGTTCCATTACTTTAGGAGATGAGTCGAAAAAGATATTGCTGCAATTTATGTCAGAGTATTCTGCTTATGTTTTACTCTAAGAGTTTTATAGTATCAGATCTTACATTTAGGTCTTTAATCCATTTTGAGTTTATTTTGGTGTATGATGTTAAAGAATGTTCTAATTTTATTCTTTTACATGTAGCTGTCCAGTTTTCCAGCACCCAAGATGATGTCATAATTTAACTGAAATCATGGTAAAGGAAGTAACTGGAAGGCTGACAGTCTTTTAAGACTAACTTAATTTAGCACTAAGTGGAATAAAAATCTTATAACACAAAGGGCCAGGCCTGTTGCACCCACCTCTCTCATGCCCTGAAATGCTGAGGTTATTGCATCTGCCTACAGATGCATTATTGTCCCCCACACTTAATGTCTGCTCATCTGCTCTTAGTGGGAAGATAGAGCAGATTTGGTGGAAAAGAGGAAGTCACTTGCTCTCGATTGTTTCTGTTTTCTTACTGGATTAAGAAAAGATTTAATTTAAAAAAGCCATTAGAATAATACAGATCAAAATGTTAACAGTGTTTTTCTTTGGCTAGCAAGTAGCCCCTACTCTCTTTAAAGTGGAAGTTGCTCATCTCCAAAGAGGGGCAAAGATTAGACTAATGTGACTTTAGCCTTAATTTCTCTATTAAAACAATCAGTAAAGGAGGAAAACTTTGAGTGGTGGCTGGCTGACTTTTCTCTTAGGGCCAGTTTACTTCCAGTTGAAATTTCAATTATTGGTTCATTATTATTAATAAGTAACCATGTCTGGGGAGAAGGCAATGGCACCCCACTCCAGTACTCTTACCTGAAAAATCCCATGGACAGAGGAGCCTGGTAGGCTGCAGTCCATGGGGTCGCTAAGAGTTGGACATGACTGGGCAACTTCACTTTCACTTTTCACTTTCATGCATTGGAGAAGGAAATGGCAACCTACTCCAGTGTTCTTGCCTGGAGAATCCCAGGGACGGGGGAGCCTGGTGGGCTGCCGTCTATGGGGTCGCACAGAGTCGGACACGACTGAAGCGACTTAGCAGCAGCAGCAACCATGTCTGGGAGGATAGGGCTCCATTATTAATAAAACATCAACTTTATTTCTTAGTTCAAAATACATAAATAATTGTCACCAGACCAGAAAAGAAAAGGTTTAATTAGCTGGGAATGAGGAGGTGATGGATGAAGAGGCTGTAGATGAGGACGAGGCAGGAATAATTGGCATCCTAGAGAGTGGAGACTGACTAGGAAAGTGATGGAAGAACGACAGCGTAGTGGCGCCTTTCCCTCCATCCTTGCCCAGCTACTCAGGTGCAAGGGGAGGCTCAGAGGGAGACTGGAGGTCACCCAGGTGAGAACAGGTGAAGGAACAAAAGCAAAAGAGCTGAAGGTGAATGCAAAGAAAAGGATTAACTCGTGGAGTCCGAGCTAAGTAAAGGTGAAGCCGGGACAGGAGGGGCCTCAACAATGAACAAATAGAAGTTACTAGATGCCAGGGATGAAGAAGTACGGACAAGGGGTCACGACAAGACAGAAAGCAGTGGTTGGAGACTAGGATGCTTGAGGTCAAGAATTCAAAGTCTGGGCAATGATGAGGACGATGAGGACTAGGGAAGGGCCAGGGACGGGAAGATGAATGGAAGGCAGAGAACTGAGAGACTAAGATGCTGTCTGGGTCACTGAAGGGGAGCTGAAATCACCAAAGAGAAGTAGAAGGGTCACAGGAATATTGAGTGAGACTAAGACAGATGTCCAGGTAATAAAAGGTTGTGAGAAGGAGGGGGACTGGCATAATGCTGACAGATGGCTGGAACAAGGTTGGGTGGTGGGTATTACATTCACATGGAAGTGCTTCAAAGGACCCAAGGTTCTGGTCTGGAGCAGTCCCAGAATTACAATAGGGAAGGGAAGAAACAGCCACAATTTGAAAAAAGCTTTGGGGTAGCGGTGTCTCTGGGCGAGGGGCAGACTTCAGAGCAAGAGCCATGGCAGCCTTCAGAGGCTGAGGGACAGGCTGGCTCTGCTGATGATGGGGGCAGAGCTGGGGTAGGAGAGATGGAGGCAGAAAAGAGACTGAACTGCACTGCATGGGGAGAAATTCCACAGACCGAGGATGCTTTGCACATGAACATGGACGTGAACATGAGGCAGATATAGGGTGATGAGAGCCTTGATGGGATGGGTCCTGGAGACCTCTTTGGGGAGAGAGAATCAGAAGGTTAAGCTGGTCTCTTGGGCTAATCATGACGGCAACGGTGGGTGGTAGGTAGAGTTAGGCAACAAGGCCTGGTCTTTCATGAAGCATAGGAAATTTGCTCAGCTTCTCCCAGTGTAGAGTTGAACTTCCCTCCTGGAGCGAGTGGCCCTTCCATTAGGTGACATATTCATCTTGGAAGGTTAATCTGATACACGTTTACTAAGTCCCTTTTGGGTGCTGCACACTATCCTAGGCACATGGACTATGTCCACGTGACAAAAGAGCAAAAGAGACAAAGATTTCTGCTGTCAGGCACTAACATTCCTTATATTACATGATGAATACATAAATTATAGATAGATGGTGATAATTACTATGGGAAAAAAGGGAAAAAGTAGACCAGGGAAAAGAGAGATCTGGAGTGCTGGTGGGAGCCTGTGTATTAAATAGGGTGGTCAGGGTGAGAAGGTGACATCTGAGCCAAGACTTGAAGGCAGTACAGGGAGGAACATGGCAGGCGGAGGGAACGCCCAGTGCGAAGATCTGAGTGTGGGAAGCCTTGCCCGATGTGCTGGAGGAGCAATAAGAGAACAAGGTGCCTCGGGAAAAGTGAGTGAAGAGGAGAGAGGTAGGAAGATAGTAAAATAGTTAAATAAACTTGATCAAAACAAGAGATATTTACAGAGGAAGAATCATGTTTACAGTTTAGTTCTCATTCACCTTGGGACAGTGACCAAGTCATTTTACCTCTCTGAATTCTGAGTTTCTTCTCTAGAAATGAGAAGTAGGACCAGCGAACTAAGTTTCCATCTGGTTCTAAAACCCAAGCCTCAAGGTAATAGGGACATATACCCTGAGGACAGCTGGTTACAGGAGTTTGTCTTTAGAAGCTTGCTGAGACTGAGGCTTAGAAAGACCAGTCTTCATACAGTTTGCCATTTGGCTGCAAGTTTTGTATTTTATAACCTGTTATCCTCAAGCAACATTTATTCAGAGTCCACTAGAGGGCAGCCCTGCACTTAGAACTGGGAAAAGGTCTGCCACCAGCAATCTGACTGTGATCTACTGGGCCGTGATGACTAGAACAATCAGAACGAATAACAAGACACTCTGAAAGCTTTCAGCAATGTTTCAGTTTTTCAACGTTTCTTTAGTCACAGGATGTGACCTCACATCATAGACATACCAGAAGGCAGCATTTCCTGGCACCTAATTCTAAATTAAATTTTTCATGGGTTGTTTATATTGGGGAATCAAGGGACATAAAGGTTCATGTCCTCAAACATTTTGTAAAGAACATGTCCTCATTCATGTCCATTGGGGAGCTCTATTTCTTTCTTTCTCACCCTTTATCACAATCTGTAACAAATGACTTTTCGTATCTATTCCTGTGTTTACTTGCTAATTGCTCCACTAGAACATAACCTCCAGAAGGGCAGGGCCCAGCCCTCCCACAGAGTCCAGTAGCAGGCTGTTGGCTATTTGTTGAATAAATAGATAATTGGAATGAGTCAAGCGTCATGGTGATCATAGCAGGAGAAGCCTTAGGAACTAAAATTAGTAGAGTCAAAACAGTCAAGCATAATAAACTGAATAATTTGTGACAAAATATTCCTAATCAGTAACTCATATTACTTAAACTTTAGGATTAAAAATCATGTTATACAGCAAAGAAGACTGTATATATATACACACATGCTAAAGGAGACATTTTTGACCGAGGAAACCAATGCTACCTTTTGTTTGTTTTAGATTTCTTCTATTGCAGGACTATTTCACATTTTCCTGACGATGTTTAGTTAAGTGCACCATATACTGCATGGGCACCAGCAGGGATAAAGAAACTGGATCATGTAAAGACTGAAATGTAATCCAGGCCCACCTTTTCAAATATCAGAAACCTGTATTTCAGGTTTATGTTTAGCAATGTTATTTGGTTATGGCTTAAGCCTTGTCTGAAGTAAAATTTCAAAAGGATTTCTGAAGAAATAAGTTTCTATGATTGCTTTAGATTTTAATATTTCTAATCTTTGGTTAAACACTTGCTACCCATTCATCATCACATTAGTGCTCTTCCATACTACTCTAGATAACTCAGACTTATGGAAAATGGAGCTATGAGTTTGACATTACTGGGTAAATAATCCTGAGGAGTTTTTGCCAAAATACTATTTTATATTTTTCCTTCAAAAGCTAGGAAATGGTTTTAAGATTGCATTTTCAGAGGAAACAAGGTCTAGTAATTAGGATCATCATTTAAGCAACAAAAAAGTGGAGCTGAAGTTACTGAAAAACTGAAAAAATGTAGTCTCTAGAGCAGATCCTAAAAAGACACACCTCTCTTTCTTTAAAAAATATATATATATATATAAAGATTAATAATGTTTACTGGTTACATGTCACCAGTAGATATTTTATGATTTTGAAATTACTAAACTTTAATGAAAATGTTTTGTGTCATTCCCAAGAGACTTGGCAGTCCTTGGACTTCTGAAATGCAATGATTAACAATGACTGTTGTTTAACACAATAGAGGCCATCGAGTGTGTGTAAATAATACTTAACTGAAGCTGTAAGTGGTTCCTTTCATAATTTCCTTTGGTAATAAAACTGACTATTCGATTCACAGAAATGTCAAGCAATATTAGGGGATCAAACCTATCTGTGTGCTTAGTCGCTTCAGTTGTGTCTGACTCTTGGCAACTCCATGGACAGCAGCCCACCAGGCTCCTCTGTCCATGGGATTCTCCAGGCAAGAAAACTAGAATGGGCTGCCATGCTCTCTTCCAGGGGGGTCTTCCCAACCCAGGGATCAAACTCGCATCTCCTGCACTGCAGGCAGATTTTTTACCCCCTGAGTCACCTGGGAAGCCCCAACCCTATCTATAAGGTCCAGAGTCCAATTTCTCGTCCTACACAAATGTATATGACACCACCAACAGGCATGGGTGTTGCTCCCAACACAGATTGTGATGGACGTGACAGACCCACAAAATCTGGTTCAATTCTCAAGACCAACCTGCTAAGTTTTTCTCAGATACTCTNAGAGTTGGACACAACTTAGCAATAAAGCACCTGCACCCATCTTATATATACCACTGAAAAACTCTTCATACTACTTAAAATACTCTGGAAACAGGTTTTGTTTTTTTTTTTTAAGTTTTTTTCTCTAAAGTCAAATGAACAGAACAGAACCTAAGTTGTTCATAATGGTAGTTAAGAGCTACAAATTCATTAGGGAGAAGCCAGCTATAGGAGGATGAAAATGAATATTTTGTCATCTTGAATGTGCCAGGTGGCACACTCGGGTGAAATGTCAGGCTCTGGCACAAGAAGGGAATTTAAACGCACAGCTAAAGAAGAAATCTATAACAATGAGAGCTGCTCAGCACCACATACTGCTCCAGATGGAAGACAGTAAAGTATTTTAATACCACATTTTAAAATCAGGAATAGCATGTAATTGCCTAGACATACAATCTTTCTGGACTTAGTCTCAATCTTAAACATAAACATAAATAACTGATCTTTGAAGATGTACATAATATTCTAGTACATAATATGAAGATGTAGGTTTCCAGTACACAGTATGAGGACTGATTGGTAAAATAAGCAGTTAACGATGAACAGATGAGATCACGTGCGAAAACAGTACTTTTCAATTTTAATATTTGTTGTTCAGTCACTAAGTTGTGTCTGACTCTTTGCTACCCCATAAACGTCAGTGTGTCAGGCTCCTCTGTCCTTCACTATCTCCTGGAGTTTGCTCAAACTCACGTCCATTGCATCGGTGATGTTATCCAACCTTCGAATCCTCTGTCAGCCCCTCCTCCTTCTGCCCTCTTTCCCAGAATCAAGGTCCTTTGTACACACACACACTAAATTATGGACATATGTAGAACACCAAACTTTCATATCTTTGATTCTACAGCTAAGCTTTATGTTTTTAATGTCATGTTTTTATACCTAAACACCAACACACAAAATAGTGCTTAAGGAAGCAAGGTGCCATCTCTGCATTCATGTAATCAATTTAATTCCAAAAAGTTCCCCCCAAACCCCCAGCTCTTCCATTCATCTCTGTCTCAACAGTATCTTGCACAGTGCAAGATACTCAATAGAAAAATGGCTGGATGAGTGAATTGATGCACAAATGTATGGATAAATAGGTGGATGGATAAAAAGAGACCTGACATGGCTACCTGAAAATGAAGTGAAAATTCTCCCCCCCATTTTCCACTCTCATACTTCCTCAGTAGTCTTGATGAATTGTCCAAAGCTCACCCCTCACATCAAGCAACCCCTACACCTTTCCCAACCCTGGCTGGAGAGAGGGGGTGGAAACTGACTTTGCCAGGCAGTTCGTATGTGTGGTCTCATTTAGTCTGCACAACTGGCGAATCAGGCAAATACCACACCTTTAACAGATAAGGAGACTGAGGTTCTCAGGAGTGACATACCCGGGCATTGGGTGCTCAGAATGTGCTGCAAGTGAGTTCAAATCCAGGCCTTTTCTGGCACAAAGTATGTGCTTTTTCTGTTCACATTTGTACGCCATTGAGGTGCTATGAGGTCTCTTTCTATAAGAGTTTATCTAAGTATTTGCACATAAGTGTATTAATTTACCTTGGCTCATCTTAATGCATATGTCCTCTTGGAAGACTGAAGTATAACTTTATAATATGAAACTAAATTGGAAAAAATCAATCTTCCATAATTCTACCATTCTAACACAGAAGTTGTTTCTAAGGCAAATGATTTTGGCTTCTATAACTGAGCATCTTAGCCAGAAATGGCTGGCAGACACTCTTCCATCTTCCTACACAGTGAGTCTAAGTCACGGCCACAGTCAACAATTTTAGGGTTTTAAAACATGAGGCCTGATCCAAGGCTTAGGAATGATTTTGGTCCCTCCTCCTGGGACGAGGATGTCCTGGGTAGGGGAGTGCTCTGGAACAGTGTCTCTTGCAGAGGTACCTGCATCTGACCCCCTGACCCCTCCTTTTGGAGGGCAGTTGAGGCCCTTCTTAGAGAAGATGTGTCTCCTGATAAGCACACAGCATCCCTTCACCCATGTTAGAAAAGGCTTTACAGGTGCTCCATTCCCATCCCTTCACTGAACAAGTGAAAAAGCTCTCACTCAGAGAACACAAACACAGTTAGTGTTTCTGGGTTCTTCCCACCTCTGTTTCCAGCAGATTGACAGGCAATTTTATTCCTTTTACTAGTCAGTTCCTTAAACAATGAAAATGAAGAGTTACAGAGTAACAACAACCTGCTTGACTCTCATCACCACTCTGAGACTGGCATTATTACAGTCATCTCACAGATGGGTAAACTGAGGCTCTGAGAAATGAAGTTACTTGTTTAAGGCCATATAACTAAAAAATGGTGAGTCTAGAGGTTGAACCCCGATGAATAAGGAGCTTAGACATCATGGGCATGCTCTACTACCCTGCTCATAACTAGCCTCATGAAGTCTTCCAAGAAAGTCTGTGCATTCTCCGTTCATGAAACAGAATCACACAATGAACATTTAAACCCTGATACTCCATCCAGATGCCCTTATGCCTTGGGCCTGTCTGAAACCTTTGCCTTTACTTCCTTTTAATGCTCCACTTTCTGATCTAACAGGCCTACCAATACATGTGGCTGACTGCTATAAGGAGAATTAAGTATCTCCCAGCAGAATAGGAAAGTGTGCCTGACTGGAGGAGCTAATTCAAAAACTAGGCATGATGCAATAGGACTGAAAGATATAGCTTTGTGACCCTCTCACACTACACACTTCTGCTGGAAATGGAAGGATTCATTCAAAGCCCACCTCTGTAATCCTCCAGAGAGTGAGGCCAGGAAACGAGGGCGTTGTGGCTGGTCTTGTCCTCCCGTGCCAGTGTCTGCCCCTTGGACTCTCAACTGTCCAGATGCAACACCTTCCTTGCCTGCCTAGACTCCCAGAAGCCCAGAGGAAAATGGGCTAGAGAGGCAGGAATCTCCAGTGACTCCCTGGAGAGGAATGTCAGCTGACCCCCTCTTGCATTTCCACTGTTATTTCCCTTTGCCAGCTCTTCTGGAGGGACTGTGGTGACATCAGTAAGCCACTTCAAATCCTTCCTGAAGTGAGACTGAAGTGTAAATGAATAGAATAGTTACTGTCAGGGAGAGGTGTGTGGATTCCTTTACTCTCTGGGTCTCCTGGTATCATTTCCCCCTACCTACAGGAACCATTCTAGGTTCTTCAGGGGGAAAAAAAAAACCTTGAGAAAAACTGTCTGGAAAACAACACATGTGGGAAACTAGATCCTTGATTTCAGTCCTGAACACAATGTTCTAAGGTTTTTTTTTTTTTCTTAAAGCTAGGTTTCCTTCCAGAATTCATCTTGCACAGGTCTGCCAGATAAACATTATGGTCTGAAACAGTAGTTAGGGAAATGTTTGTATGCTTGGATTTGAATGAGAAGGGGAAACTGCTGTGGATGAGAGATTGTACTCAGCGTGAGATTAAAAGCACAGCAACAACCACAGTGACACCTCTCCTCCCCAGGAGGTTCCTGCCTGCACAGCCCACCCCTCACAAGGGGATAGGCATCACTTTCCAGAAGGAAGATACAATCCACCACTGGCTTCCTAAGAAATGCAATTGTCTGAAACCAGTGCTGACGAATGTGACTTACATAAGCTCACATTTAAGGCAACATCAGCCTCTGTCTTGATTCCCTCGCTAGCAACCTGTTATGGCTAAACCACCACATGGTACCCCAGAATACTCAATTTTTTTAAGTTATAATTTTGCCAAAAGAAACACAAGTGTGTGTGGTGCCAATACATACACTGAGACATAAGCTATTGCTCCTCTGCAAAGCTGGATGGATTTCTTAAAAATTCTGTTTGGTGGATGAAGGAAGGAAAGCAAATCAACCACTTATGAACTACATATGATTAGGGAAATAAAGGAAGTGCTATCACTAAACTTGGCCTCCCTAAGGAACATTAAATAATTGCTTTATTATCAGGGTTCATGCCTTTTACAAGAGGGTCACAGGAATAAGCGCTCAGTGAGAACCGATTTCCACTTTTGATATGGTGGACTTTCGGGAGCAAGATGGGGGGTGCAGGAAAGAGTGGAGGCAGGAGAGGAACACTCTGAACAGGCTGACCATCCACCAACTTCCCTCCCTTCCCCTGACCAATCACATGACAATCTTGGGACACTGTGGTTTTTGCAAAGCTCTCAGGTGATTTTACTGTTCTACTGGGACTCAAGAGTACTGTTGTAGGTCATCCATAAAGCTAAAATGAGGGGGCTGGAGTTTTAATACACTGGACTTTCCAGGTGGCGCTGGTGGTAAAGAACCTGCCTGCCAATGCAGGAGACATAGGAGACCTGGGTTTGATCCCTGGTTTGGGAAGATCCCCTGGAGGAGGAAATGGCAGCCCACTCCAGTATTGTTGCCTGGAGAATCCCATGGACAGAGGAGCCTGGCAGGCTACAGTCCATGGGGTCACACAGAGTCAGACACGACTGAAGCAACTCAGCACACATGCACGCGGAAATCACATCAAGTTTTTAAAGTCAGTAAACAAAAGAGCTTTAGATCAGGGATATAAATCTAAACCACTGGCAGATTAAATGGGGCTATCTGTGACAAAACCACCTTGTTCTTCTGTCACCTGAAGACAAGAGACCCATATGGCCACTGTTCCTCACTCAGTCTTTCCAAAGTACATTAAAAGTTTGTCATTAGTAACCAGTCTCTCTATGCCAAAACACTTCCAGAAGGAGGATTTCTGCTAAGAGCACTAAATCTGAAAACTAAAGGTATAATTGGAAATGGCCTAACAGAATGGCAAGATTTTGATGACTCCACTGCTTTCACTCATTTTAGATTTATGTCATATAGCCCAATACAATCAACAGCTACTGAGAAAATAAGTGAAAATGGGTGACAGATGGCTGCTGCTGCTGCTAAGTCACTTTAGTCATGTCCGACTCTGTGCGACCCCATGGACAGCAGCCCACCAAGCTCCCCTGTCCCTGGGATTCTCCAGGCAGGAACACTGGAGTGGGTTGCCATTCCCTTCTCCAATGTAGGAAAGTGAAAAGTGAAAGTGAAATTGCTCAGTCGTGTCCGACTCTTAGCGGCCCCATGGACTGCAGCCTACCAGACTCCTCCGTCCATGGGATTTTCTAGGCAAGAGTACTGGAGTGGAGTGCCATTGCCTTCTCCATGACAGATGGCATATATGGTAAATTAATACGGCCACCAGTTTTCTGCATGTACTTTCATTAAGAGTTGAGTCTATTGGAGTTAGCATGTAATTCAGCAATTCTACTCCTGGACATATATCAGGAGAAAGCTCTAATTTAAAGAGGCATGCACCCCAGTGTTCATAGCAGCATTATTCACAGTGGCCAAAACGTGGAGGCAACCTAAGTGTCCATCTACAGATGGCTGGATAAAGAAGATACAGTATGTCTGCGTGTGTGTGTGTGTGTGTGTGTATACACACCACAGACACAAAGAAGATACAGTGTGTGTCTGTGTGTGTGTGTGTACACACCACAGACACAATGGAATACTACTCAGCCATAAAAAGAATGAAATAATACCTTTTGCAACAATATAGATAGACATAGAGATTATCATACTAAGTGAAGCGAATCAGAGAAAGACAAATGTCATATGACATCACTTATAAGTGGAGTCTAAAAATATATATATATTTATAAAACAGAAACAGACTCAGACTCTAAAGACAAAGTTTTGGCTCCAAAGGGAAAAGGGGGTAGAGGAGGGATAAATTAGCAATTTGGAATTAGCAGATACAAACTACTACATATAAAATAAACAACAAGGCCCTACTGTGGAGCTCAGGGAGCTATACTCAGTATCCTGTAATAAGCCATAATGGAAAAGAATACAAAGAATAATATATATGTATATACACACATATGTATATAACTGAATCGCTTTGCTGTACACCAGAAACTAATAAAACATTGTAAATCAACTGTACTTCAATTAAAAAACTAAAAAAAGAGTTGGGGGTCTACCAGTCTAACACTGATCTTTTATTTCAAGAGCTCTTGCAGCTTCTACTCATGCTTTCCTTAAAATCCGGAGACTCCCCCACTGTAAAGAAGCTCAGGATGAAAGACCAAATAGGAATAAGAAGCCCAGGTGTCCCAGCTGAAACCAGCCACAGTACTAAAGTGACAGAAAGGTGAAATAAAATAATTGTGTCATCCTAGAATTCATAACAGTGAAGAAATGAAAGTGAAAGTGACAGTTGTTTAGTCATGTCCAACTCTTTGAGACTCTATGGACTGTAACCTGGCAGCTCCTCTGTCCATGGAATTCTCCAGGCAAGAGAGTGGGTAGCTGGTCTCTTCTTCAGGAGATCTTCCCAACCCAGGGACTGAACCCAGGTCTCCTGCATTGCATGCAGATTCTGTAACATCTGAGCCATCAGGGAAGCCCAAAGAAATGAAAATCTGAGAAGAGTTAAATGCATAAAAGGACCTCACGAAAGTGTTTTTTCTAAAACACTGTGAAAAAATGTGTATTATCAAAAAGGTCAAGCCCGTGATGGAATGAATACAACTCATAAAGGAACAGCATATAGAAATGAAAACTGATAATTGTGAATAACCTTTGTAAGGAAGAAAGGGGAAGAAATCTTAACCAGTGTGGCTATATGAAAAATTCTCTGGCTCATTCTTTCATGTACTCATTCACACACACACACACACACACACACACACAAATTGCCAACAAACTCATTCACACACACACAAATTGCCAACAAACTCATACACACACACACACACACACTCTGCCGACAAAGGTCCATCTAGTTAAAGCTGTGGTTTTTCCAATAGTCATGTATGGATGTAAGAGTTGGATCATAAAGAAAGCTGAGCACTGAAGAAATGATGCTTTTGAACTGTGGTGTTGGAGAAGACTCTTGAGAGTCCCTTGGACTGCAAGGAGATCAAATCAGTCAATCCTAAAGGAAATCAGTCCTGAATATTCATTAGAAGGACTGATGCTGAAGCTGACGCTCCAATACTTTGGCCACCTGATGCGAAGAACTGACTCGTTGGGAAAGACCTTGATGCTGGAAAAGACTGAAGGCAGGAGAAGGGGATGACAGAGGACGAGATGGTTGGATGGCATCACTGACTCAATGGACCTGAGTTTGAGTTAATCTCCAAGCATTGGTGATGGACAGGGAAGCCTGGCGTGTTGCAGTCCATGGGATTTCAGAGTTGGTCATGACTAAGCGACTGAACTGACTCATTCATGCAAACAAACAAACATGGAAAATCGGCCATGGGCAAAGTGTTATACGCTAATGAGGTCATATTTTTAAAAGTACAAGCTAAAAGTGAAAAACCTCATATTTTTAAAAAGTATATACTAAAAGCTTTTTAATGGCCAAGGATTATAAGAATATTTACAGAGAAGTTCAGAATGAGCTAAGACATTCAAAAGAAATGGTGTCTAAAATTATGTTCCAGGGCAATAGAAATAAGAAACAAAATGTGGTATTTCTTGGAGCAGATGGTATATTGCTATTTAGCAGATGCTAGTGGGAAATTCAGAACTCTTCAACATCTTTTTTTCTTCCATCTTCTCTACTGAAGATACTATTTTCCAGTTAAAATAAGAAACTGGAACCCCAGACAAAAGACAAAATGAGTTAAAATGAAAACAAAAAATCACTCAGGTGCCTTATTTACACTGACTTCAAGTTGCCCACCTTCAGGAGCCAAATCACATCCCAGGGTCCAGAAAGAACTTGCAAATCAACCACTGTCAATAGTCTCTGAGGACAGGCATCAAAAGCTGTGAATCAGGTTAATATGACTCTACTTTTCAAATGAGAGAAGAAGGTGGATTCTGTTTAAGTATAAAGCTTGAAACCAATGCCTGCTAACATTCTAGAAAGACAGCTAATGAAATAGGTGGTTAAAGAGCATTGGGGAAAAAAGTCAAAGACATTTGACTAAGTCCTTTTTCATATGTTATTTTAAAATTTATTTATTTGTTTCTCATTTTTGGCTGCACTGGGTCTTCGTTGCTGCATGCGGGCTTTCTCTGGTTGCAGTGAGTGGGGCTACTCTCTGTGGTGTGAGGACTTCTCATCATGCTGGCTTCTCTTGTTGCAGAGGGTGGGCTCTAGGGTGCATAGGCTCAGGAGCAGCAGCTCATGGGCTCTAGAGCACAGGCTCAGCAGGCGTGGTGCATGGGCCTAGTTGCCCCATGGCAGGGGCATCTTCCTAGACCAGGGATAAAACCCATGTCCTCTGCATTGCAGGCAGATTCTTAACCACTGAGCCACCAGGGAAGTCCAATCCTATGTTTTCAGACAAGAAGGATAGACAGAAAGGAACTGTATCTTATTTGAATGTCTCAAAGCATCTCAAACTCATCCAAAAGCAAATTCATGAATGTCTCCATACAAACCTGACTTTCTTCATTCCCTTTCTCAGTGAAGGTATTGTGTGCATTCTGGGAACTTGATAGTTACTCTTGAAAAGTTTCCTCCATGACCTCTCACCAAAACCTGCCAATTTTATATTGAAATATCTCTCTACACATGTAAGGTATCATTTTTGGTTGTTAGTCTTCTGAAGTATACCTTTTATCTGGAGTTGGTGATGGACAGGGAGGCCTGGCGTGCTGAGATTCATGGGATCGCAGAGTCGGACATGACTGAGCAACTGAACTGAACTGAACTTTTGAGATCTTCTGTTGGTTTTTGCTGGTCTACAGCTTCACTAAATGAGCCTAGGTATAGATTTATTTTTGGTGTCCTGCTTGGGAGTGCTGGGCTTCATGAAAATCTTGATTGGAGCTTTCCATCTCTTCCAGTGTTGCCTCTAACCTATTCTTTAACCTTAGTAACAACACTGCTTTGCTGCTAAATGTATTATCTCAGTTTCTGTGGGTTAGGAACTGACTGTTTTAGCTGAGGCCTCTGCTCAGGATCTCATAAGGCTGAAAGCAAAGTGCTGGTCAGTTGTACTCTCAAGGTGATTGCACTTAACTTTTTTTTTATTATTATTAAATTTGAGGGTCTTTACATTTCAGTGAGTTTAACAAATTCACATTGACTGGGATAATAAATTTGATCTTCCTGTGTCATTTTATCTTGTGCTTCTTGCTGCCCCCTTGTCCCTCCTACCCCTCCACCCCAATATCTTTTTCTTTAGGGATCAAAACTTCCTTTGATTTTATTTTTCTCTTTCTGTGGTCATCCAGAAGTAATATGTAGTCTCTTAAAACTTTTAAGCAATGACTTGCATATTTTTAAACCATCTAATATTCCTCTCCTATCCCCATAAAGAAAAAACCAGAATCTAAAGATATGTCCATGTGACTTTCTCTCCTCTTTTTGTCCATCAAGTAAAAGAACTGTAACCTTTATATTCTGATTATTAATGCTTTATATACTTTTTTCTTGCTTAATTATTTCTTATGTCACATTAAGTTGTACAATCATAAGAACAATTTTTTAACATTAACTCAAATTTTAAAGGTTTAATGACTCACCATTTATTTTATATTTCATTTTCCCATAACCTGAGGTTTGATGAATTTCTTCATTGTCTGAACAATTTTAAGTAATTTTGAGTTCTTGCATGTCAGAGAGGTCCTTTGGTTTGAGAGTGGAATGTGCCCCCCGCACCCCTGAGTTTCAGGTTTGTTGATGGAATAGCTATTACTTCAACAGGCATTTGGAAGGAGGTTAAATGCATATGGATACTTGTGATTTCTTGAGCCAAAGACATATTCTTAAGGTAGCCAAAGGAAACATAAAAACCACCAGTGATCCCTGCCTAGCTGCAGACCTTACACCATCCTTTAACTTCTCTGAGCTCCTCCTTCCTGGATAGGAAGGAGGCTTGTCCAGACCCCCTCAGACACTCTTCCAGGTGTTCTAGTCAAGATTTTATGAAGCTCATAGAAATACCAATATTTAATGAACACCATAAAAGCAGAGTTAATTTCCAGCAAAATATTAATGAAGTCTGCTATATGTTTAAAGTTTCAGGGTTACATAATGATAGACAATAAATACAAAAATAAATATTTCTCTCAGTGCCCTGTTTAGAAGAAAAAGTCGAAACTCATAAATAATATTTAATTCACATATATGTACAACCACATTATTTTTGAGTGTCAGGAAAAGGAAATATACTTTTGATGAACCCTCAGTATTCATTCAGCAGCATCAAACAAGCAATTATGATACTTATGAACGGTTTTTAGGATCCACTTAAAAATGTCTCACTAGGTTTTATATTGACATGGTTAAAAATTTAGAAAATATAGAAAAATTTTCTCTTAATTCGATTTTTGCTACACAATTTCCATCCTCTCAAAGTTCTGTATCCTTCCAAAGATATTTCATACATATACAGAGTATCTCTCCTTCCCTTCCCCTACCTTTCCCTTCTTTCCCTATTTCTCTCTTTCTCTATTCTGTTTTTTGCTTTTTAAACATTTTTTGTCCCTTTTAAATTGTATTATTGTATTGAAATTGTATTATTCCATTTTCCTGAGGCTTATTTTTCACTTAATGTATCTTGGAGATCTTTGTACATTAGCGTAAATGTTTCCTCAGTCTTTTTTTTTTTTTTTTTTTAATAACTACTAGCATTCCATTATCTGGATATACCATGATTTATTTTCTCAGTAACTTATTGGTGTATATTTTAAGCAATGTTACAGTTATAACCCCAAACATATGTCACTTCAAACGTGTATAAAGTATATCTCTAGGATAATTCTTAGAAATGAAATCACTAGGTCACAAACTACACACATTTGTAACTATGAGAGTTACAGCCATGTTGCTCTCCATAAAGGAAATAATTTATGCTCCAACCAGGAATATATGAGCCTATTAGAGCAAGATTTTTAATAGTTCCAAAGCATGTTACATGGGACTTTCAAATTCCTATTCCCAATTTGTTTTGATTTGGTTTTGTGGGATTATTTGGAACAGGAGTATGAGTCAGATGAGTTCTGGTTTTTGTCCCAAATGATACTGGTTCTCTTTTCCTGGAGAATTTCATGGACTGTATAGTCTATGGAGTTGCAAATAGTCGGACATGACTGAGCAACTTTCACTTTCTTTTCCCCAAAGCACATGAATACGACAAAGACACACTGTTGCTATAACGATTTACAAATTTAGACATACGGAAATGACCAGGATCCATTACATTTGAGTGTCTCTACAAAGCCCGTCTAAATACGAAACTGCATTGCCATAGCAAGAGAGAACGGGTAAACTCTTGGCCCTGTGAATCAATGTCTAATGAGAATTGATTTAACAGGCTCCGGGGGACCTTATCTTATTGCTAATAAAGAAATCCCATCTGGCACTTTCCTACATTGCCTAGATATTAAATAGGGCTTATGATGATTAAGCACCAGAAAAGTTAATTAAGAGGTAATTCCAGGGGAATGTACAGATCTCAGAGGGCAATGGTCTTCTACTGGGCAACTTAAGGAAAGGAGCCGGGAGACCAGCTGGACTTCGAGCTCTAGGCAGAAGCCCCGCAACACACAGTCATGCGGGTCAGAGCCCACCCCCCAGGCAGCCATCCTCAGCTGAGGGCTTCCTCCCACACGGAAAGGATGCCCCCTTCCACTCCGACCCTAAAGGCCTGCTCCAGGAACAGGACCTCCCCTGGGTGAAAGGGACACGAAACCATGATGAGGTATTTCCATTTGTTTTTCCTCACTGGATGGGGCCACCACAAAACTTCTATAATATTAAGCAGAAGGACAGGATTTATTAAAAAAAAAAAATGTAGACCAAAGGAGGATGTCATATATTGTGGTCAGCCATCAAACAATTATGTCCCAAGTTGAATAAGTTTATGTCATCCAAATCTGAATAAATCCCATCCACATTCCTAAAGCATTATCTTTAAACACATTCTCAGTCAACGGTGCCCTAGATACCTCCTAGAACGCAAGAGTCAAGGTCATTAGAACAAAAAGTCTGTTCACAGCAGCTCCATCACCGTACCCACAGCAGGAAACCTGCTCCAGAGCAAACAAGTACTTCATTTAATTTTCAAAAGATAATTTGTCTTTGCTGATTAAATTGATATACCTAAGATACAAAACAAATTATCTAATTCCTGTTTCTATAAAATCCAGACATCTGGCATGTCGGGCCTGAAATGAACAACACGAATTCCTAGGAGATCTGTAACACGTGAGGCGTTCAGCAGGGTTGAGAGAGCACACTTTTTATTCTGGCACCAAGTCTCAAGGGCTCATTGTTTCTTGGAAGGTCCCTGGTGGTCCCTTCTGCCTTTCAGTCCCGACACACAGTGAGTTCAAAGGAGACTCGAGGGGCGTGGCTCTCCTCTGTTCTCTGACCAGTACTTAACACAGGCTTCCTATTCTGAAAGCACCAGAGAGGTACTAAGTCCACTGGGCTGTTAACATTGTTAGGTCTGACGTGGAACTCAGCTGTCTATTTGCTTAATTGACTATAAACAGAGATCCTTTGCCAAACAGTGCTTGCCATAAAGAACTCAACATGGGGCGCATTCACTTGGATGCTGTCCACAAGTTTCAGGAACAAACATGAAACGTAGCACAGTGAGCAAACAAAACTGGCACGACCCTCTGGAAACCAGCTCAGCGGTGTGGCCCAGTGGCCTGAGAAGGTTTTATTTCACATATTTAAGTTGGCCATCCTATTTTTAGGGATAGGTTTTAAGGATAAAAGACTGGCTGCTGGTGCTGCTGCTAAGTCGCCTCAGTCGTATCTGACTCTGTGTGACCCCATAGACGGCAGTCCACCAGGCTCCCCCATCCCTGGGATTCTCCAGGCAAGAACACTGGAGTGGGTTGCCATTCCCTTCTCCAATGCATGAAAGTGAAAAGTGAAAGTGAAGTCGCTTAGTCGTATCCGACTCAGCAACCCCATGGACTGCAGCCTACCAGGCTCCTCCGTCCATGGGATTTTCTAGGCAAGAGTACTGGAGTAGGGTGCCATTGCCTTCTCTGAAAGACTGGAGAAAATGACAAAATTTCACAAAATACAGAGATGCTCCCTGTGCCATTCTTTGTATTATAAAAACCACAAACAACCCAAATATCCAGTAATCAAGGCATGGTTAACTAGATTAAGACACATTCATATGATTTTACATGATGTGATATTACTATATAGTTGGGCTTCCCTGGTGGCTCAGATGATAAAGAATCTGCCTGCAGTGTGGAAGACCTGGGTTAGGAAGACCTTCCTAACTCGATCCCTGAGTTAGGAAGATCCTCTGGAGAAGGGAATGGCTACCCACTCCAGTATTCCTGCCTGGAGAATTCCATGGACAGAGGAGCCTGGTGGGCTACAGTCCATGGGGTTGCAAAGAATCGGACATGACTAGTGACTTTCACTTTATGGTATAAAATAGCCTTATATAATGACATAGGACATTGTTTAATATAATATTAAGCAGGAGGGAACTATGTGCACAGAAGGCCAGTTTGCTTTCTAAAAATCTGTCTACTGGATGTACGCATGCACACATTTTTATAAGGCTGCATTTCCCTCATAACAGCACCTCTCACACTCAACTGCCAGGGTACCTTTCTGTTTTGCTTCCCATCCTTCTCTCCCTGGTTCTTGTGTACCTCCGATTCCTCTGATTGTTGGCAGGCCTAGAACACAGAAGCACCAAGTGGCCCACATCACAGAGACAGGTGTGTCTCTGAGGATAAAGAGAAGTAGTGTGTCTGAACCCCAATCCAGGGGCTTCACCCTGGCCTGAGATGCTGTCAAGGAGATGCCTGGCACAGAAAAGGCACTCTGGATGTTCACACACCCTTCCTTCTTAAAAGTTTAGAGAGGAAGATGTGAGCAAAATGCCTGAATCCCTGCCTAGAAACCCTGGTGAAGAGAGAAAGTCTAAGACCCTGACTTGTAAGAAAAGAAGATTATTTTTCAATAGGGATAATATTCCAGTCTGTTGTCCTAGCAAACAAGCATCTTGCCCCAAGAATGCTGAAGGCAGCTCTGTCTGTGGAAGACTAACACACCAGAGTCAGACTGTTGTTGTTAGGGAAGTGGATAGGTTCATGCACCGGATTTAAATTGTGGCTGAAAAAGGAAGCTTCAGGATGAGTGGACCAGAACCCAGCCATGGTTGTCATGCCAAGCAGTGACCGGCAAAGGAAAGGGCAAGAACAAAGAACAGTCTGATCTGTGATGACCTTTTCAGATTATATGTTGATCCCTTAAGCTACACTCTTCCTTCTTAATGGTAGAAGTCAAGAAAATTTGACAGAAGGAACTGCAAGACTAGTTTCTCCTTTACATTTTACTCCTTGGCCTTGTGAAAAATGCTAACATCTTAATCTTTTTGAATTGTGGTTTTCTCCAGATGTATGCCCAAGAGTGGGACTGTTGATCATATGGCAGTTCTAGGTTCAGTTTTTTAAGGAAGCTCTATAGTGTTCTCCACTGTGGCTATAACCGTTTATATTCCCACCACCTTTTCTCCACACCCTCGCCAGCATTAATTGTTTGTAGAGTTTTTGATGATGGCCATTCTGACTAGTATGAATTGATACCTCACTGTAATTTTGATTTGCATTTCTCTAATAATTAGTGATACTGAACATCTTTTCATGTGCTTTTTTTTTTTTTTGGTCATCTGTATGTCATCTTTGGAGAAAAACCTATTTAGATCTTCAGCCCATTTTTGACTAGGCTGGTTTTCTGTTTATATTGAGGGGCATAAGCTGCTTATATATTTTGAAGATTAATCCCTTGTCAGTTGCTTCACTTACAGATATTTTCTCCCATTCTGTGGGTTGTCTTTTCAGTTTATGATTTTCTTTGCTGTGCAAAAGTTTTTTAAGTTTAATGAGGTCCTGTTTGTTTATTTTTGTTTTTATTCATTACTCTGGGAGGTAGGTCCAAAAAGATGCTGCAGTTTGTCAGTGTTCTGCCTATGTTTTCCTCTAAGAGTTTTATAGATTCTAGTCTTACATTTAAATATTTAACCCATTTTGAGTTTCTGTGTATGGTGTTAGAGAATGTTCTAATTTCATTCTTTTACATGTACCTGTTCAGTTTTCCCAGCACCACTTATTGAAGAGAGTGTCTTTTCTCCACTGTATATTCTTGCCCCCTTTGTTGTAGATTAACTGACCATAGGTACATTGGTTTATTTCTGGGCTTTGTATCCTGTTCCACTGAAGTATATTTCTGTTTTTGTGCCAGTACCATAGTGTTTCGATGATTGGAGTTTTATGGTATATTCTAAAGTCAGGGGCCCTGATTCCTACAACTGATTCCTGATTCTTTCTCAGGATTGCTTCAGCTATTCAGGGTCTTTTGTGTTTCCATACAAATTTAAAAATTCTTTTGTACTAGTTCTGTGAAAAATGCCATTGATAATTTAATAGGGATTACAAAGAATCTGAGGTTTCCTTGGGTAGTATAGTCATTTTGACAGTAGTGATTCTTCTAATCCAAGAACATGGTATATCTTTCCCTCTGTGTCGTCTTCAATTTCTTTCATCCGTGTCTTAACAATTTTCAGAGGACAAGTCCACTGTCTCCTTAGGTAGGTGTACTCCTAGGTATTCTTCTTCTATGTGATGATAAATGTGACTGCTTCCTTAATTCCTCTTTCTGGTGTTTTGTTCTTATTGTATAGAAATGCGAGAGATCTTGTGTATTAATTTTGTATCCTGCAACTTTACTGAATTCATTGATGAGCTCTAGTAGTTTTCTGGTAGCATCTTATGGATTTTCAACATATAATATCATGTCATCTGGATTATTTTGAATGATGATTAGTTGCATTTAAGCAATGTAGGGAGTTTAAATATTCCTGTGAAACTAATTGTGGAGGAGAGGGAAGGTGTAGATCTCCTGACATTTAACTGAATATTTAACTACATTGGAAAACAAAACCTAAACAAGAGACACACTGTCACGATTGAGGAAACAGGATGAGACTGCCAGTGTTCATTTGCTGTGTTGCTTTATATAACATGCTTAACTCCTGGAGATTCAATGCTTTGTTGATAAAACAAGCAGGTTATACTTGAATTCAGGACTGATTTTTAAGTTTCACTTTAGTTCTTAAATTCCATCATCTATCCTGGGATATTCTTTCTCAACTTCAAAGTTTGATACTGTCAGTTCTAGGACAGGGTTCCCATAGTTAAAAGGGGAAGCATAAAGAACAGATCAAGTTTTCCTGACCAGAGGCATCCTCTGCCAATTTCAATAACAACAGCAGTTCAGTGGAATCTCCACTGTGTCGGGTGATACCGTGAGCACATCAGCAACACTACAGCCTTTCATGGCAGATTAGAGCAGAGTGAAGGGGCTCAGGGGTGGGGACTGGCCTGTGTGATTCATGAAGCAGCAGCCCAGGAGGGAGGCCCCCCATACTGTGGGTCTGCAACATGCAAGACTTTGGAAACCACTTTCTGGCAGAAACATGTCTCCAGGAGAAAGCAAACACTCCGAGCGGTTGCATCTAAGGCCGGTTAGTCCTGCTAGGGTGGCTGTGTATGTTCAGAACTTCTACCTCTATTTAAAAGTTTCCCCTTTGTGTTTATTCTGTCAAAGCAGAAAAGTGTGATTTTCACAAAACTCACTCATCTGCCCACTGGCCCGTTTTCTACTTCATACAGAAATGCTTTGTTTCTATAATCAGAAAGAAACCAGAAAGCCTGCAGGGAAACAGAAATACACAGAACCACCACCCCAAATAAAAGGCATCAGAGTTTCTGAGTCTAAAGAAAAAACAAAACAAAACCATCCTGTCAGCCAAGAGTCTTCTCTGGCACAGCAGGTCAACACACAAGTGAAGGTACAAATGAAGAGAGACATCAAAGGTCTAAATAATTAAGCATCAGCTACAAAACAAACACAACCATTTCCATTCTGCCTGTAGAAAATCATCTAATAGCAAAACAAGGGGAAAGTATCTTGCTTTGCCTGGAGAATCCCAGGGACGGGGGAGCCTGGTGGGCTGCTGTCTATGGGGTCGCACAGAGTTGGACACGACTGAAGCAACTTAGCAAACCATAAAAACCATTTCAATTTACTAAATAGATATTAATATTTAAAGAGAACTTTATTGATGAACCAGATACACCAGCCTAGAATAAGGCACAAACAGACCTCACCCTGAGTTCTCATGAGTCTTTACCATGTTCCCTGGGGCTGTCCACGGGGCTTCCCATCTACTAATTTGTTTAACTTCCCCACATTCCAGGCAATGGCACCCCACTCCAGTACTCTTGCCTGGAAAATCCCATGGATGGAGGAGCCTGGTAGGCTGCAGTCCATGGGGTCGCAAAGAGTCAGACATGACTGAGCGACTTCACTTTCACTCTTCACTTTCATGCATTGGAGAAGAAAATGGCAACCCACTCCAGTGTTCTTGTCTGGAGAATCCCAGGGACGGGGGAGCCTGGTGGGCTGCCGTCTATGGGGTACACGACTGAAGCAACTTAGCAAACCATAAAAATCATTTCAATTTACTAAATAGATATTAATATTTAAAGAGAACTTTATTGATGAACCAGATACACCAGCCTAGAATAAGGCACAAACAGACCTCACCCTGAGTTCTCATGAGTCTTTACCATGTTCCCTGGGGCTGTCCACGGGGCTTCCCATCTACTAATTTGTTTAACTTCCCCACATTCCAGGCAATGGCACCCCACTCCAGTACTCTTGCCTGGAAAATCCCATGGATGGAGGAGCCTGGTAGGCTGCAGTCCATGGGGTCGCAAAGAGTCAGACATGACTGAGCGACTTCACTTTCACTCTTCACTTTCATGCATTGGAGAAGAAAATGGCAACCCACTCCAGTGTTCTTGTCTGGAGAATCCCAGGGACGGGGGAGCCTGGTGGGCTGCCGTCTATGGGGTAGCACAAAGTTGGACACGACTGAAGCAACTTAGCAGCAGCAGCAGCATTCCAGGCAGATATGGGCTTCCCTTGTGGCTCAGCTGGTAAAGAATCCACCTGCCAACTCAGAAGACTTGGGTTCGATCCCTGGGTCAAGAAGAGGAAGAAGAAGAGAAAGCCCAGGACCTGCAAAGATGGGATCAGAGATGTAGCGCAGGGAGGTAGACGACCCACAGCCATGGGAGGAGATCTGGCAGGAGCGCTCGGGTAGGCTCCAGCTCTGGGGAGGAGGGCAGTGGGGCAGGGGAACAGGCAGGTAGGCTCTGGGAGGCAACACAAAGCCAAGTCCCTCCAACTAGGCCTCCTTGGGGAGTGAGGAAGCCCAGGCTCCGGGCATGCGCATGCTTGACATACAATGGGGCAAAATCACAGCCTAGGCTGTGCAGGGAATGGACCCTGGTGGGTGTGAGGCGCTTAGCCGGGAAGATGGAAAAGGTAAACTGACCAGGGCAAGGTGGGGGCTGACTATGGATAACTGTCACAGATACGGGGGCTGATCACACACACAGGAACTTTGGGGGGAACCTGGCAGAGGCCAGCGATACATCATTCTAGTAGTAACTCCCAGGTGGCTGGAATCACAGATCCCGCCAACCTCCTAAGATCACCACACCTGGAAACCCAGGATCCGGCTAGATATATAGGAACCAGATAATCGGAGTAGCCTCAGGCCTAGGGGGTAAGAATCAGTCAGAGAAGGAGGCTTGGGTCCTAAGTCCACACACAGGCATAGCTGATGCACGATAGGAGCCCATGAGTCAGGCCAGCAGGGGGCGGTGAACTTCAGAGGACTAGGACTTCCTCTGGGGCCCAGCTCCTCCAGGAATTTAAGGCATCAGTCAGATACCCAGCAAAGGAATCTGAAGGCTGGAGCAGAAATCTCCCGTCTCAAAGAAGGCACTGATTAAGAGTCATTCTGAGAGACAGTGGCTCACAAATTTCCTTCACAATGATATCAGCTTAGAAACTGGTCCAGGAGATGGGCCTACTTTCTTTTTTCCCTCTATCTTCATGACATTTATTTTTTGGAAGTATAGTTGATTTACAATGTTGTGTTAATTTCTGCTGAACAGTAAAGTGATTCGGATACACACACACACACGCACATACATATATACTGTTTTTAAATATTCGTTTCCACTATAGTTTATCACAGGATATTGAATATGGTTCCCTGTGCTATACGGTAGGACCTCGCTGTTTATCCATGCTATATATAAAAGTTTGCATCTGCTAACCCCAGCCTCCCAATCCCTTGATAAACACAAATCTGTTCTCGATATCCAAGAGTTCTGTAGATATGTTCATTTGTGTCATATTTTAGATTCCACATGTAAGCAATATCATATGATACCTGTGTTTCTCTGTGTCTTACTTCGCTTAATATGATCTCTTTGTCCATCCATGTTGCTGCAAATGGCATTATTTCGTTCGTTCTTATGGCTGAGTAGTGTTCCATTGTAGGCTTGTATCACATCTCCTTTATTCATATGCTGATAGACATTTAGGTGGCTTCCGTGTCTTGGCTGTCGTGAATAGTGCTGCCATGAATATAGGAGTGTGTGCATCTCTTTGAATTATAGTTTTTCTGGGGAAATGCCCAGGAGTGAGGTTGCTGGATCGTACGGTAATTCTACTTTCAGTTTTCTGAGGAACCTCCATACTGTTTTCCATAGTAGCTGCACCAACTTAACATTTCTACCAATAGTATAGGAGGGTTTGTATATAGTATATTTTCCTCAGGGGCTGAGTAAGGAGATGAAAGCAAGGGACAAGGCCCCCAAGGCAGGGGCCTGTTTTCAGGAACTGTAGAAGGTCATGGGGACAAGGAAGCTGTCATTCCAATAGCACAGGGTGAAGATGAAACTCTGATTTCCATACAGCCCATTTGTGTTCACCAACTCTGCATTTCAGCCTATTGCTGGCTAAGTGCTTGTGGCTATGCCTGAATTACTGTGGCTGCAGGAAGCTGCCTTCACAATAGCTGCAGAAACATTCCTTCTTACTCTCTTCCAAGTCCTGAATTCTGTGCACACCAAATGCCAGACAATTGCTTTCTGGAGCCAGAGATCTGAGGAATGAAAGTCCAGCCAAGAATTCGCACCACAAAAGCTTTATCAGAGCCCAGCAGCGCTGAGCCTCTAACACTGGGAGTGGAAAAGTAAATAATATCAGGAACTTTGAGCTGCAAAAGCAATCTAGAATATTGTTATTAAAGAACATGGGATTATAGGGAGGAAGTATCCAGAACTGACAAATTAGTAACTGTACATCTTGAAGGGTGACAAATTAAAAAGAGCATCAGTATGATTCTTTTTCTATGTTATAAGCACACCTGAATCATCTAGCGAATTTAAGATCCTTTAACTCTCTTGGCCATTCTTAAAAGCAGGCCCCCACAGGCAAATATGTGATAACTTATGGTTTTATGGTGCCAGAGACATTATATGAATCATGAATATGAGGCCATCCTAAGGCCACTTCATTATTTCAAAAGTCTTGACATAGACTTACTTCATCAACCATTAATTCCAAAGAAGTATCAAAGGATTTATTCTCTCCTGAGATGTGCAAATTCTCCGTGGTGAATGTGGCATGATCATAACGTGTGTCCTTTCAAACTGTACAATAAAGCCAGTACCAGGCGATCATTCTGAGATCACCTCCACACGGCAGATATGACAGTGCTCCATAGCAAAGGCCAGTGCACAGTTAGGTAGTGGAGACTTCCACTGGATCTTTCAGACACCTGTAAGCCTCATAAAGAAAAGGACTAGCCTTAAACAAAATTGGGGAAGAAAGCTTACTTTCTACTCCTATAAATTCCAAATTGCTTAACACAGCATTCCAAACTGGTGTTTATATATATATATATATATGGTCTTCTAGTAGTCATAGTTTTAAAAAGTAGAAAAGAAACAGGTGAACTTAATTTTATTATACATCTGACTTGGGCTCCAAAATCACTGCAGATGGTGACTGCAGCCATGAAATTAAAAGGCGCTTGCTCCTTGGAAGGAAAGCTATGATAAACCTAGACAATGTATTCAGAGAAGGCAATGGCACCTCACTCCAGTACTCTTGCCTGGAAAATCCCATGGATGGAGGAGCCTGGTGGGCTGCAGTCCATGGGGTTGCTAAGAGTTGGACACGACTGAGCAACTTCACTTTCACTTTTACGCATTGGAGAAGGAAATGGCAACCCACTCCAGTGTTCTTGCCTGGAGAATCCCAGGGACAGAGGAGCCTGGTGGGCTGCCGTCTATGGGGTCGCACAGAGTTGGACACGACTGAAGCGACTTAGCAGCAGCAGCAGACAACATATTAAAGAGGAGAGACAAAACCTTTAAAGTTTGGGGAAAAAGTAAAAGGCAGCAACACCACTCTGCAAACAAAGGTCCATACTTCCAGTAGTCAAGTACTGATGTGAGAGCTGGACCATAAAGTAGGCTGAGCGCTGAAGAACCGATGCTTTCAAACTGTGGTGCTGGAGAAAACTCTTGAGAGTCCTTTGGACAGCAAGGAGATCAAACCAGACAATCCTAAAGGAAATCAATCCTGAATATTCATTGGAAAGACTGATGCTGAAGCTCCAATACTTTGGCTACCTGATGCAAAGAGCTGACTCAACGAAAAGACCCTGATGCTAGGAAAGATCGAAAGCAAACGGGGAAGAGAGTAGCAGAGAATGACATGGTTGGATAACATCACTGATTCAATGGGCCTGAATTTGAGCAAACTCCAATAGATGGTAAAGGACAGGGAAGCCTGGCATACTGCCGTCCATGGGGTTGCAAAGAGTCAGACAAGACTTCATGACTGAATAACAACAATACATTTTACTTAAAATGTTATTTTAGATTCATTTCAATGTGTTTTCAATATAAAATTATTAATGAGACAGTTTACATTCTTTTTCAAACTAGAGCTTTGAAATCCAGAGTGTATTTCCCATCTAGACTACACTTAACATTTGGATAAGCCAAAACACTAGGTGGCTAATAACAACTGTAATGCCCCAGCTACACTTCCCCATACCCTGACTTAAACCCTTCTAGGTTCCCATCCCTGGGAATGTTACCCCAGGTTCTAGGAAGCACAGGTACCAGATTTTCTAAGACAGCCCTGATTTCACCCATTCTGTCCCCGTGGCACCTGGCTCACCCTTTTTTCAGTACCAAGGCAGTGTGCTGTCCTAGTTCTGGGAGAGAGTCCTTTGGACAGCAAGGAGATCAAACCAGACAATCCTAAAGGAAATCAATCCTGAATATTCATTGGAAAGACTGATGCTGAAGCTCCAATACTTTGGCTACCTGATGCAAAGAGCTGACTCAACGGAAAAGACCCTGATGCTAGGAAAGATCGAAAGCAAACGGGGAAGAGAGTAGCAGAGAATGACATGGTTGGATAACATCACTGATTCAATGGGCCTGAATTTGAGCAAACTCCAATAGATGGTAAAGGACAGGGAAGCCTGGCATACTGCCGTCCATGGGGTTGCAAAGAGTCAGACAAGACTTCATGACTGAATAACAACAATACATTTTACTTAAAATGTTATTTTAGATTCATTTCAATGTGTTTTCAATATAAAATTATTAATGAGACAGTTTACATTCTTTTTCAAACTAGAGCTTTGAAATCCAGAGTGTATTTCCCATCTAGACTACACTTAACATTTGGATAAGCCAAAACACTAAGTGGCTAATAACAACTGTAATGCCCCAGCTACACTTCCCCATACCCTGACTTAAACCCTTCTAGGTTCCCATCCCTGGGAATGTTACCCCAGGTTCTAGGAAGCACAGGTACCAGATTTTCTAAGACAGCCCTGATTTCACCCATTCTGTCCCCGTGGCACCTGGCTCACCCTTTTTTCAGTACCAAGGCAGTGTGCTGTCCTAGTTCTGGGGTGGCACTATCTAGGTTTGATTCTACCTTTCACTGTGTACAACCTGGGCCAGTTTTTAATTTCTTTTTAGACACTCACTTTCCCCATTTTGAAAATGGGTAGACCCACGTAGTGCTTCTCCCAGAGTTTGCTGGGAATGAGAAGAGGTCATATTCCTGGAACACCACACTCTATTCCACACGATTAGCTGTGGTGCAGAAAGCACTGTTGGCAAAGCAGTCACTTCGCCCACTGCCCCCACCACAGCTCCTGATTGGGCTGAGAAAATATGTCCTTTTTTCTATCCTGTTGGCATCCCTGGCAAAGGGAATAGGCTCAGATGGCACAGAATCTGCTGCAATGCGGGAGCCCTGGGTCAGGAAGATCCCCTGGAGGAGGGCCTGGCACCCCACTCCAGTACTCTTGCCTGGAGAACCCCATGGACAGAGGAGCCTGGCGGGCTACAGTCCGTGGGGTCGCAGAGTCAGACACGACAGAGTGAGTGACACACAGGATGCTCCCTGCTGCCCAGACCTGTGTCTCAATCCACTTTAAAAATCCTGTCTGTCTTCCAGGATCAAATCAAATCAAATGCACCTCTCCTTCAGGAAGTCCTTCCTTTCTCCTACCTCCCACCTCCAAGATGAAAGTATTCCCATGGGTCTGTTTTTCTCACTCTGCATAGCATCCTAATTATTCATATCAGACTTAGTTCACCTTCTGGACTTTCCCTCAGGGGTTAAGGCACTTACTACTTTTGTGAACCCTTCTCTCCCTCCCCTCCCCTTTCATCCTCCTCACATTTCCCCAGGAGGCTCCTGACATTCAGTATATGATTTTGAAGCAAATGAATGGATATCCAATAGCTTTGGTTTAATATATGTGACCTTTTCATTATTAAAAGTATCAGTACTAAGTAAAAAGGCAATTTAAAAAATCTGTGCAGTCCCTTATAGCTTTGAGATTGATACTCTTTATCCTACTCACGTCCCACTCCTGAGGTCCCTACACCTGCCCTCCCAAGCCTCCAGGACTGCTCCCGGTGTCTCTGAGTTGCTGGGCCTTCCCCGTCAAAAGGTGACTCAAACTTCTGCGTCTGCCCTTCCACTCCACCACAGAGCGCACCTGCTTTCGGCTCTGTCATTTCAGAGCCCCGCCAGGTGACTGGCCAGTCAACCTGATCCAGCAGCGCAGAGGAAGGAATCCTGCCTGCAGCAGCCCCTCTCTGAGGCAGCAGATGTGAAAGCCACAGCATTCCTGCAGCATCTCAGGGCTACACGGGCAGTGAGGAAGTGCAGGACAGATGCACTCTGGGAGCACAGTTACTGCATAAACCACGGGCCCTGTGTATTCCAGCTGAGTGAAGACGAGGCAATCTGACCCCCAGCTTCAAAGAAGGACATGACCAGGAGTGTTTGTTAATTCATTCCATAAATTTAAATGTCCAGACTAGGGATCTTCAGAGTGAAGGGGGTTTACTTTTTGAAAATGAAACTTCTTGAAAAATTAAATTCATGTGATAAAATTTTAATTTGTTTAAAATGAATTTTGAATGAAGAAAGATCACTAACTCATTTCATTAAAAGCTCTGTGTTCTTTCTATTTAATAAAATCTTAATTGAACCTTAAAGGGGTTTCTGTATAACAGACTAGAAACACAAAGCTTTTCTAATTGAGGGAGATGCTCTGCTTTCCTGCAGTGGGCCTTCCACACGCCCTGGCAGCTTTTAGTTGCTTTCTCACAACACTTAGATCTGACTCTTGGGGGATGGATGATTGCCCTCACACCCTGTCACCAAGGTGCAGAGAGGATGCAGGCTATGTCAGCAAGTGAGTGACAGAAACAGGTCTCCAAGTGTATTAATCCTCTTCTCAACACAGGCCAAAGGAGGAGGAATTTACATACTGTAGCTGCTGGGCTGCAGGCACTGAGCCTCTCAGAGAAAGACTGGACGGGAAGTGCCCTGCCACTCACGCTCCAGCCTCCCCTCCCTTCCTTCCCCTGGCCTGGCCTTGCCTGAGCCCGGCAGTCCTTGGCAGGCAGAAGCACACTCTCAGTTCAGCAAACCCTGACAATTAACGGCCAGTCACATTACGGGAAACCATTTCATCAAATCTAACCCCCGCTCCCCCACAGACCAAGTCCATTAGAGCAGCAGCAAATCCTTGGAAGTTATCCAGATGCTAACTAGCTTCTGGCCAGCACATTTTAAATGAGAAATTTTAAACGCTGTGGCTATCTCATAAACATCTCAGTCTGAACACCAGAGTGCCATGCAATTAACACTCATTTTTAAAACCACTTGTAAACGTGCCTGACAATATAAAATCACAGAATATAAATTATGATCCTACTGTAAGTCAGGAGATACTCCCACAGGTGTATTAAACTATATGAGAGGGCAGAAGACCAGGAGCCGAGGGTCCAGGCCAGGCTCTACCCACTAACAGCGTGTTCACCCCACAAGCCGCCTTCTACAGCTGTAAAGTCTCAAGGGTCGAGGCATAAAGTCAAGGTCCCTTTCAGCTCCCAGAAACTGTATTAATCAAAGTCATACTAGACTATGCTGCTGTCACAAATAAACCCCAAGGCCTCAGTGACTTATCTCACCAAAAGTTTCTTTCTTTCCAGCACAAAGTCCCCACTAGTCATCAGAAACTCCCCTCCATCCAGTGTTTTGGAGGCCAGGCTCCCTCCAGCTAACGATGAGGTAAACAGCAGTAGGAGGACCTTTAAGGTCCACGTCTGTGTGACCCCAGAGCATGCTCTGGGTACACGCTGCACACAGGGAGCCCTTTACGTCTGCACCTCCCCAGGCTCCTCTGTGGCCCTGACCAGCAAGGAAGTTGCTGTGGCCAGTGAGTTCCAGATGGCAGACTTAACACTTGGTGGTCTTTCTGCCTTCCCAAGACTTATTTAAAATGACAGCAAGGAAATACAAATGTAACTGATTCATAAAAGTAAACAGAAAAGGAGGAGACCAATCAGCCACCTACAGATTTCAGTGAAGTTCTGAAAGAGGAAGCAGCAAACACCATTTTCAATCATAATGACTATTGATTTTCAACAGTAGTGTCAACCTCTGAATAAAACAAGAAAGGCTCAAATTGATGTTTGCAGAACAGCACCTGAATGGCCTCAACCTTGAATACATAAGAATAAAGGTACCGCGTGGACAGATGGGAGATGAAGAAAGTAGAAGGGGTGGTTGACAGAGGTACGAACATCATATGAATACTCATGCTGCCAGACCAAGAAAGGAGGGTGAACACACATGGAACAAGACAAGGTTTCATGTACTATTCGTTTGAAAGATGACCAATAAAAACCAAACCACAGATAATAACAAGCAAGAAACCAAAGGCAAAGTACTCTAAGTAAGTAAGCAAAGTCCCCACTATTCAGAGCAGAGAAATGAAAGACTACCTAAAATTGATACATCAAGAAATAGCAACATACCCACATATTTTAAATTTACAGATTTAAATTTAAAGCTAGGAGGATTACAGGATGAAGGACAAAACTGATTAAACATGGAGCATAGGGCTGGTGCTTTTCATCTCAAAATGTTCTTTACCATTTTGTTTTTTACTATTTGCATGAAATCATCTGATGAAAGACAAGGAATAAAATGAATCAAGTATAGTGTGTGTTTTCTACACATTTACCTGATTCATCTAGACCCCAAGCACCGGGAGGAAGGAGCAGGGTCAACCTGTCTTTTGTTCCCTGATGTGCTCTATCCGTAGTTTTAATACTATGGTGTGTCCTAGAAGAGGAAATCAACACTGTATTGAAGTTGTACATAAGTACCCCGTCCTCTGTCTGCTGCTGCACGTCCACAGTTCTCAGGCCTGCCCAGTCCTCTGTCTTCCCCCAAACTGTCCTACTATACATATAGTCTTTAATGGGTCTAAATGTCCGATACACCACATCCCCAGTGCTTCAAGCATCTAGTTTCAGTGATACGGGGCCCACAGAGTCACATTATATAGGAAGACCCCTGACTGTGTATATACGCAGGAGCTGATATACCCAATGGTGGTGTGACTCTGCTCATTAGAGGGTGCGGTGGAGAGTGGGAGACAGGAGTCCCCTACTTGCACCAAAGAACGGTTTTGAAAAGGCTTGATCCGATCTATATAATTCAGAGAATGTGGGAAACAGAATCCTGGCTCTATCCCAGTTAACTGTGTGATTCTGAGGAAGCTCTGTAACCTCTATGTGCTTTGGTGCCTTCATATACATGGGGACCCTCCTTATGGGAACTTCTATGAGGAATCAATAATAATGAAATAATGATGGATAATAATAATGGAAACTGCAGTGCACCCAGGCTGCTTCATTCTTCTAGGTATCTTTCCATGAGCTTATTTCAGTGACCTGATTGTGTTGAACTCTTCAGCCCCTGCCCGCTCTGTCTCATCATCATGTGTTCTGAGGGTATTTAATTCACATTTTCACCATCTATATATTCACCACACTTCATGTCAGCACTGAAGAAGAGATCTTTAGAAACACTGTGTGACCTCCACACCTGACACCTACCCTCACAAAAACCTAACCAGAGAAACTGGGTAAGTAAAGAACAGCTGTCCAGGAGAAAAGAAACACAATTCAATTTGAAATCTTAGAAGAAAAATATTCTATTCTGAATCTTATGCTCATTGCTGCAAAAATCAAAGAATTCAAAAACACCTTCTGTATCATAGCTTCCAAGACCCTTCCACGTCTCCTAAACCCAGGCAATGCAGAGAGGCAAGGAAAGGCTTGCCCACTTCAGTGCTTTTGAGTCTGGATTTCCCGGTGTGGTTCAAACTCAGGATAGTGCTTGGGCTTTGTTCCACCACTGCACTCTCCCCGGTTCCCTCCCTTCCAGCTTCTCTGGAAACGGAAAGGCGCATTCTGGAATCAGAAGCTGATATCTGTTGTTGCCTCCCCCTGCTTGATGTCACCCCAGAGAGCAGCCCAGCTCCCTCTCTCACCCCCTTCAAGACCACAGAGGTCTTCCCTGAGCAGCTCATGCAGGAGAGAGGCCTCTGCCCATCCCCGGCCAGTCTCTGCCCCTATTTCTCCACTTCATTCTTTTTCGTGGCTCTCATCACCTAATACATACAAGTATATTTTTATTTATTTGCATCTTCTTTCTCTGCCCTCCCTCTAAGGCAGCACTAGCCAATTGAAATATCATGTGAGACATGTTTAATTTTAAATTTTCTAGTACCCAAACTAAAAAAGAAGTAAACATAAGCAGGGAAAATTAATTTTAATGTTTCTTCTTTAACCTCATGTATCCAAAAATTGGTGTTTCAAAATGTAGTCAACATGAAAATTATTAATGAGATAGCTTACTTTTTTTTGGTACTAAATTTGGAGATCTGGTGTGTATGTTACAGTAACAGTGCATGTCAATTCAGACTCACCCCATTATAAGTGCACAAAGCCGTATGTGGTCAATGGCTATAGTATGGGTAGTATAGCTCTGAAATATAAACTCCATGGGGTGAGGGCTTGTTTGGGTCACTGATATGTACCCAACAGCTAGAACAGTGCCTGGCACATGGGATTTTTTAAGTATAGTTGATTTACAATGTTGTGTTAATTTCTGCTGCCTAGCAGAGTAACTCAGTTATACACACACACACACACACACACACCTTCCTTTTTAAGTATTCTTTTCCATTATGGTTTATCATAGTATACTGAATATAATTCTCTGTGCTATATAGTAGGAACTTGTTTATCCATTCCACATACAAGAGTTTACACCTGCTAACCCCAACCTCCCATCCCATACCATCCCACCCAACTCCCCTCCCCCGGGGCAACCACAAGTCTGTTCTTGTGAAAGTTTGAGAGTCTGCTTCTGTTTTGTAGATAGGTTCATTTGTCTCATATTTTGGATTCCACATATAAGTGATATCATATGGTATTTGTCTTTCTGACTTCCTTCACCTAGTATGATAATTTCTAGTTGCATCCATGTTGCTGCAAATGGCATTATTGCATTTTTAAAAATATTACATTATATATATGTACCGCATTGTATTTATCCACTCATCTGTCAATAGACATTCCACTTGTTTGCATATCTTGGCTAATTTGAATAGTATTGCTAGGAACACAGAGGTGCTTGTATCATTTTGGATGGAGTTTTGTCTGGATATATTCCAGGAGTGGGATTGCTGGACATATGGTAATTCTATTCTTAGTTTTCTGAGAATACTACTTTCCACAGTGGCTGGAACAACTTACATTCCCCAACAGTGCAAGAGAGTTCCCTTTCTTCCACATCCTCTCCAGCATTTGTTATCTGTAGACTTTCTAACGATGGTCATTCTGACCGGTGTGAGGTGATACACACTGCAGTTTTGATTTGCGTTTCTCTAAAACTAGCAGTGTTGAGCATCTTTTCAAGTGCCTATTGGCCATTTATATTATTTCTTTGGAGAAATGTCTATAAATGCCTTCTGCTCATTTTTCACTTGAGTTGGTTTTTTGTTGTTGAGTTGTATGAGCTATTTGTATATTTTGGAAATATACACCTGTCAGTCACATCACTGGCAAATATTTTCTCTTGTTCTGTAGGTTGTCTTCATTTTGTTTATGGTTTCCTTTGCTATGGAAAAGCTTGTAAGTTTGCTTAGGTCCCATTTGTTTATTTTTGTTTTTATTTCTATTGCCTTGGGAGACTGACCTAAGAAAACATTGGTATGATTTGTGTCAGAGAATGTTTTGCCTATGAGCTCTTCTAGGAATGTTATGTACCATATCTTATATTTAAGTCTTTAAGTCATTTTGAGTTTATTTTGTGTATAGTGTGAGGGTATGTTCTAGTTTCAGTTTACATGTGGCTACCCAACTTTTCCAACTCTACTTGCTGAAGAGACTGTTTTTTTCCTATTGTATATTCTTGCTTCCTTTATCGAAGATTAATTAACCAGAGGTCTGTGGGTTTATTTCTTGGCTCTCTATTCTGTTCCATTGATTCATAGTCTGTTTCTGTGGCACATGGTTTTCAAATCAACTAACATATTTCTTGTCTTCCATCTAACAAGCACATATTGAATATATACAACATGGGAAAAAAACATGGTAGAAATAAAGTTAATGACACGAGGATGCTTACAAGAAATGGGGGTTGCTCTTCTACAGAAACAGAAAGACTGAGAAACTCCAAGGGCAAAAGGAAACAACCCATGTCAGTTTTAAGCATAGTGGGAAAGGGCATGATTCAAACTGAAACAGGGCACCAGTCTGGAGAAGTAGAGGGAGGATCATAGAGAAAGTTACTGCAATGACTGGGATGAGGACTCATGAAAGCTGGACTGGAAAGGGGTTGGGAGAGATGCTGAGGAGGCAGAAATAACAAGGTCT
Source organism: Aepyceros melampus (assembly GCA_006408695.1). Lineage (NCBI taxonomy): Eukaryota > Metazoa > Chordata > Mammalia > Artiodactyla > Bovidae > Aepyceros > Aepyceros melampus. Next base: position 272,448 of record SJXQ01002030.1, on the reverse strand, counting down.
GGCCCCAGCCTGCGTGAGAACCAAGTCAGGGAGGATTATAAAGACAGGTTTTGAGCTCAGTGGCCAAGGAAGGAGACAGTACCATGACAAGCCTGTGAGATCCTGAGAGAGAACGGGTTTGTGGGGCTCTCCCTGGTGGCCCAGTATTGAAGACTTCCCCTTCTAATGCAGGGCATACGAGTTTGATCCCTGGTTGGGGAACTAAGATCCCACATGCCTTGCAGCCAAAAAAAAAAAAAACAAACCCAAAACATAAAACAGAAATAATATTCTAACAAATTCAATAAAGACTTTAAAAAAATGGCCCACATCAAAAAAAAAAAAAAACCTTAAAAAAAATTCAAACATAAAAACAGGTTTATGGAGGACAGGAGCTCAGGAGGACTTGCCATCAGGTTCTAATACACAAACCCCAGCACAGGACCGCATTTCCATCACTCTGACTTCTTCCAAATTTAGGCAGCACAGTACTTCCAAGAGTATCCCACGAGAAAATATCAACTGCAGAGGAGTCAGAAGACCCCCTCTCTGGGTCTCAGTTTTCCCTTCTATAAAATGAGGGGGCAAGGTTGAGCCAGGTATTCCCATCCCAGCCTGGAGATCACTCTCCTTGAACCAGGTCTTCAGAGCTCTCTTTCTGTGCCATGGCATCCGAGAGCTCTAACAGAAGAGTATACAGCTATGAGTCTAATTCTCCCATTTATATGACACTTTGGTTATTCTTCAAGAGTACTTGGACAAGAAAATAAAAGCCAGGAGCGAGCTCAAAGTGTAGCTACTGTCATCACAAACTCCATCCATTCTACAGCTAATAATGTTCCAGGTGAGCAGCCAGACAACAATGTTGACTGCCAGTGTGAACAGTCACATTTCCGAGCTGACTTTGTGATGCCCAGCAGTGAGGCTAGTCAGCCTGACTACAGAGGGAAGGACATTCTTTTTACATGTGTTTACATGATATAAACACTTTGAACACAGGGCTGACAGCAAGGAACCTCAGGAAGCCTGTTTCACTTGTCCACACGTGGTTCAATGTACCCAGGTGCAAAATAGCATCCACCTGAGACGCTCTTCCTCTTTTTTTCGGAGATTGAAGTCTCGCTGGACCACCTGGAGAACATGCTCCGTTTCATCGTCGGTCAGACCAGACAGGTCCAGCTTCCTCCCCATGATTTAACTCCAAACACAGGTGATGAGACAAGACCTGAGAAATCAAAGGAGAGACCACAAATTGAGGGCAAGAAAAAAGTTCTCCGTGGATAAAATCAACCAATGTTGTTATTAAACAGAATTAAACAGTGTTTATATAAGGTGGTTTCCTGCTCTGCTCTCATACTCAGCAAATATTTAGAGACAACTTCAGCAAGGCTGCAGAGAAAAAGAGACGGTAACTGATGATCAACACTGTTATTTATCCCAGTTCTTAAATTAGGGAAAAAATGATAAATTATTCTTTTCAATAAAATGAGGTGTACATGAGATCTGCTGTAAATTTCTGCAAAACGCCAAAAGATAATATCCAAAACTTCTCAAGTTCTGTGATTTGAAGTCTCAAATTGTAAATATTGCACATAATTGCAAGATAAAAAAACATACTTTAAAAAATATCCTCTATATCTCCTGAAGCTTTTATCACATGACTAAAATACAAACTAGAAATTGATAAACTTTCTTCTGCAAAAAAAAGTAAAATAATACTTTTAGACATCTTCTTAGCACCATAAAATATATTTCAAAGAAACACCTCCCCAGAGGTGCATACCTAAAAATTATGGGAAACCACATCTTTAAAAAAAAAATTTTTAGTGAATGGTTGCACCCAGTGGTAAAATTAAATAAATAAATCCAGAAACGTACCCAGAATTGAAGGGCATCACAAACATAAATTCAAACATTCTCCACAAAAATATCTGTGGAACCAATGCAGCAAGATTTCAAAAGCATTATTACATACCATAACCAAGTGAGTTTTATCTAAGCAATGTAAGGTGGCTCAGCATTCAAAAATTAAGCAGAGTAACCCACTACATTAGTAGAATAAAAGGGAAAAATCATCCGATCATTTCAAGAAATACAGAACAGCATTTGACAAACTTCAGTGCCCATTCATGATAGAAACCCTCTGAAGACTGAGACTAGAGACTATTCCCTCCATCATGTAAAAGGCATTAAAAAAATAAAAACAACAAAAGCCTGCAATCAGCATCAAATTCAGTGATGAAAGACTGACTGTTTCCCCTAAGATCAGGAAAAAGGCAAGAATGACCACTCTTCCCACCTCTACTCAACACTGAGTGTCTTTATTATAGAGCTACATTAATCAAGACTGTTGGCATGCACGTAGGTGTAACAGCTGTCTAGTGACAGAGCATCACAGATGAGGTGGCTCAGAGAACAGAAATGCATTTTCTCCCAGTGTTAAAGGCTAGAAGTCTGAGATCGGGATGTGGGCAGAGTTGACTTCTCCTGAAGTCCATCTCCACGATTTACAGATGGTCATCTTCTGCCCGTATCTTCCCATGGAGTTCCCTCTGTGCACACCTAGGTCTTAACTTTTCCTTCTTATAAGGATTACCAGTTGCATTGGATTAGGGTCCACTCTAATACCATCATTTTAACTTAACTGCCACTTTAGATATTCTGTCTCCAAATACAGTAAAACTCTGAGATGTTCACGTTAGGACTCCAGCATATGAGTTTGTCTCAGCCTGCAACTCTTCACCCTTTGCACCCCCTCCCCCAGACAGCACGTCCTTCTCGCACGTACATTACAGTCACGTCATCCCAACAGCCACAGAAGTCTTAACCTATTCCAGCATCAACTCGAAGTCCAAAATCTCATCTCATTATCGTCTCCATTAGGTATAGGTGATTCATCCTGAGGCAAAAATCCTTCCCCCTTGTGAACCTGTGGAAGCACACAAGTTATCTGCTATCAGAGTAGAGTAGTGGGGCAGGCATTGGAGGGACATTCCATTCTAGCAGGGAGAGGCTGGAAAGGAGAAAGAAGGCTTAGATCTCAAGCAAGTCTGAAAGCAGGGCAAATTCCATTAGGTTTTTTTTTTTTTTAATTAAGTTATACTTGACTATATTAGTTTCAGTGTACCACACAGTGATTCAATATTTTTATACATTATGAAATAATCACCACAAGAAGTCCGGTTACCATCCAAAGTTGTTACAATATTATTGACTATATTCCCCATGTGTCCTTTTATCATGCCTAATCTATTATTTGTTTACTTTTAATATTTTTGTCCCTATGTGTACTTTACATTCCCGTGACTTCTTTATTTTATAATTGGAGGTTAAGCCGATTCATCTGTTCCCTCCACTCCCTCTCTTTCAGCAACCACCAGTTTGTTCCCTGTATTTACGAGTCTCCTGTTTCGCTTGTTTAAGGCTCAAGGATAGCTCTCTTTGGCTGCGTGCTCTATCCTCCGAGAGCAGCAGGGCGGCGGGCTCACCCTTTGGCCCTGGGTGTAGCCGCAGCAGCGTGGCCCACTCTCAGTAACTGAGGAGGGACAGCGCCCTCCCCAGGCCATGGTGACAGCGACACCCCTGCACACCTCTGTTTTGTCTTCAGGATCGTTCTTCCCTTTTCCTGATGGATGATGCATGTTGGGAGCCAGATAGCTCGACTGGCCCATCCTGTAGCCTCCCAGAAGTCCAGCAGCCTTCCCTCAGTTATCCTGTCTCTATTTAGTTTAAGCTGGCAGATGCTTCTGTTGATGTAAATTCTCCAAAACTTCGTCAGCTTCCTATGCAGTTCTCAGGGGGCCAAGCCATCAGACAGGAGGACCCTCTACAGATCTGTCCTAGTGTCTCTGTTTCTGGTTTCCGCTGCCACGTTGACTGGATCTGTGAGCCTCAGTCTAATCTCATAAGCAAATGGTTGTCCAGTCACACCCTGCTTGCTCCCTATAGACAGAGTATACTCATTTTTGCAGTATGAGTATACTGAGAACTTTCCAAATCTGCAAGTTCTGGTTCCTTTTGTGGAACAATTCTGTCTTCAATTTACCTCTCTCCTCTCACATCTCATTATAGCAGCAAGCATAAACCAGTCTTTAATACTTATTTTAGAATTCTCAGGTAACTATCCAAGTCCATAGTCACTGACAGTTCTACTTTACATAAAACACTGGAACACTATTAGACCAAATTGTCTGCCACTTTATAACCAAGAGTGCCTTTCCTTCAGTTTCCAATTATATGTTTCTCATTACTTTCTGAAACCTCAGCAGACACCACTAACATTCATATTTCTATCAACTTTTTGTTCATGATGATATATGCGTTCTCTAATATAAAAGAAGCTTTCTCTCCATCTCTCCTCTTTTCTTCCCAAGTCCTCATTATAATCATCTTTAACATTCATATTTCTACTTACAGCAGATCAATTGTGAGCTGCTGGGTCAGAGGTTGAAGCGTCTGCCTGCGATGTGGGAGACCCAGGTTTGATTCCTGGGTTGGGAAGATTCCCTGGAGAAAGAAATGGCAACCCACTCCAGTACTCTTGCCTGGACAGTCCCATGGAGGGAAGAGCCTGGTAGGCTACAGTCCACGGGGTCGCAAAGAGTCGGACACAACTGAGCTACTTCACTTTCTTTCTTTCTTTCTTTATGCTAACAGGCTCCTAAGGGAAACCTAGACTTTTTCTAACATACAGCTCAAAACTCTTCCATGCTCTACCCTTATGCAGTTCAGAAGTCACTTCCACATTTTTATGCAGAAGAAGAAACAGACATGGCAGATACACATATACAAAGATGCTACTTTCACTGGTGGTTATAGAATCACAGTTAAAACCATATTTCATACACACCCAAACTGTCTCTATCCCTCCACCTCTATCAGGAGGTGGGACAATTTTGATACAGTGAGTACAAACTGGTACAGTCTCCTTGTAACACAATTAGGCCTCATTTTCCAAACTGAAGCTGCATGTACCTCAGCATTTCTGTAGGTATATTTCTCAGACATCATCTTGCAAATAGGCACCAACAGACAGGAATTGGGTTGAATCATATGAAATAAATGGGAACCTATAAAAACTCCTATTTCACATAGCTCATCCTAACAGAAGAACATTAGTAACAGTAACATTCAAAAGAGCAAAAAATATAAGTAAAACCTGTAAACATCTCAAACAAGGAAGAAGGATAAACAAACAGTGTATATGCTTGTTTCATACCAATGGAATACTCCACTGCAGTGGAAAAGAACATCCTAAAGGTATATGGGAACAGGAGGAGAAGGGGACGACAGAGGATGAGATGGCTGGATGGCCTCACCGACCTGATGGATGTGAGTCTGAGTGAACTCCAGGAGTTGATGACGGACAGGGAGGCCTGGTGTGCTGTGATTCATGGGGTCGCAAAGAGTCGGACACGACTGAGCGACTGAACCGAACTGAAAGGTATATTCCACATCCATGAATCTTTAATAAAACGTGCTGTTGAGACAGACAAGCCACATGTATGTGCATGTACATCATGCAAACTGTATGACTCATTTTTATATAAAGTTCAAAAGCACAGAAAACCAAGAATACATATATTTATTTTTAAGAATGAATGTGATAAAACAATACAGAACAAAATGGGCCCTCTGTGAAGGGGAGAGAAGATCTGGCTGGGGATAATCACATGTGCGTGGGAAGAGAGCCTGGAGCACCTGCTGGTCTGAGGAAGTGAATCAGGACTAAGACCCCACTGCTGGGCTGCTCAAGAAAGGGGAGGCTTCTTAGCTGCCATCTTCTAGTCTCCCGATGAGCAGGAAGAAACACATCAGGGAGCACAGGGAAGATGCGGACTGACTTCTCCCTTTAAAACACCTCATTAAGGGTGATAACGGCACTTTGGAGTCTCCCAGAAGGTAATATGTCTATCCTCTTCACTTCACTGGCTTTTGGGTTCTGAGAATTCAAAGTGAGATTCTAAGATGCCCAGTTTGGACAAGACAGAAGTGGCAACTTTGATCATATCAAATCTAAGTGATCAGGACTCAAGAGGCATAAATGGTTTCTGTAGAGAAATAAACAAAGTAGCTGTAAATGGATAAGACAGAGAATAATGAGAAACCCTTTGGGGGAAATAGTAAAAGCGTCTTCCCTTTTTTACAGTAAACACAATTAGATTTTCCTGCATCATAGGAGAAAGAACTCAGTAGGGCTGGAAAAGCCTCAATGTCCATGAGTCAGAGGTCACATAGGTTTTACTCTCTCATTTACAGATGGGAGAGTGTAAGCCCAGAGGGAAATGATTTCCCAGACACAAAACTGGTTCAGATGCTCTGACTTTCAGACCTGGTCCTCCCACTCCTGGATTTCTCTGGTTTATACTCAAATAAGGTAGCAGAGAGAATACATTTTAAAATTTAGTAATGAGAAAATTAATACACTTCTAAGATCTAATTACATCACCATTTCCCTAACATGTATTTCTCAGGTCACTGTTCCTATTCTGAGTGTTCTGAGGAAGGAGAGCTCAGAGATGAAATAAACTAGAGAGGAGTGCCTCATACTGTATTGCCCTCTTGGGGAAGCACAGTGCATATAAGCTTATCAGAGCCTCTAAGAAGTCTGTCACCGAAGAGCCAGTCTGTGTTTAACTCTGTATTTGTCAAATGCATGTGTCTGCAGATACCTCTTTCTTTAATAACAACTGCCTCTTCACATCCAAAGAAATGACTATTTGAGAATTATTGCTGTAAGTCCATCCCATGATGACAAACTACAGTAGCTACTGTAATAGAATTACTGAATTGATTTAGCTGGGGTTTTTAAAATGCAATTATCATAGGAAACTACAGAGTTATATGAGCTTTAGGAGAAGCTGAGGACTTAAAAAGGAAAGCAAATGGATACAACTTTACATATAGAAAACTAAAATAAAGGTAGAATTGTCTACACGGTTCCTGAACAGAACAACTAGAGGGAGGATCCAGATAATTCTATAGAAAACTAGGTAGCACAAACCTTGCAAATGAAAAAACAAAACAGACATTCCAAGAATATGAAATACACAATGGGAAGTTCATCATGGAGGGTCAGTGTTTACACAAGTGACATTCTAGAAAGGAACCTAGAGCAGATGGATAAAGGACAAATGCATTAATGGAATCTTTACAAATCCACTGTGTGTGTGCATGTGTGCGTGCGTGCATGCTGCTGGGGCTTCCCTCTTGACCGTCACTAGATCTTGACTAGAGCTGAAGAAAAATTTCTTACTTCTACAAAGGAATCAAAATGTTAGGGCTGTCCCATTTAAGACTCTTGTAATCAGGTGGTTAAAAAAAAAAAAAGAAAAGAACTTGGCCTGGGAAGGAAAGAAAGAAAAGCACAAGTGGTCTGAGATGTACTTGCACTGCAACTTCTTTGCAGTAAGTGGAGCTTGGGCTGTACACCTCACTTTCATTCCTTCACCTTCGGGGGGCGTTATCCCTGCCATGAATAGCCCCCTCTATGAGACTCATTCTTTGCCTGTACACAGGAAAGGCCCAGAGAAGACACAGTCATACCAACAGGGCATAGCTGATTGGACCAGGGGTGTTGCGTCTCTTTCCTGGGAATGATATTAACAGGAGGAAGAAAAAGGAATAGAAAAATAGTGAATAAACTATGGTAGATAACTTTCCAAATGTGATGAAAAGTGTTGTTAGTCTTCTCATTCAGAAAGTTCCACAGACTCTTCGTTGCCGTTTAGGTGCTAAGTCATGTCAGACTCTTTTGCAACTCCATGAACTACAGCCTGTCAGGCTCCTCTGTCTGTGAGATTTCTCAGGCATGAATGCTGGAGTAGGTGGCCATCTCCTTTTCCAGAGGCTCTTCCCGACCCAGGGGTCAAAGCTGTGTCTCCTGTACTAGCAGGTGCATTCCTTACCACTGAGCCAACTGGGAAACTCCAACATATTCTATGTAGGAAAAACTCAAAGAATGCACATCTAGACACATCAGAGTCAAACAATCAAAAGTCAAATAAAATACAGAATCTTGATGGTAACAAGAGAAAAATGATTCATCACACACAAAGGATCTTCAGTAAGATCAACTGCTGACTCCTTATCAGGAATCACTGAGGTCAAAAGGCAGAGAGACGATATATTCAAAGAACTGAAAGAAAAGGATTATTATCCAAGAATTCTGTATCCAGAAAAGTATCCTTCAATACTTAAGGATAAATTAAGACAAGACATTCCAGATAAACAAAATGGAGAGATTTTACCACCAACTGACCTGCTTTACAGGAAATACTAAAGGAAGTCTATTCAGCAAAGACTGACAGAATTAAAAAAGAGAAATGGACAATTCAGCAATATTAGAGATTTCTATATCAACCTTCAATAATAGAGTAATTAGCAAAACATCAGCAAGGATATAGAAAAGTTAACCCATATTATAATCTACGTAGCTCTTACAGACATCTACAGAATACTCTACATGACGCAGAACATACATTCTTAAGTACACATGGAATATTCTCCAGATAGACCATACATTAGGCTGTAAAATAAATCTCAATACATTTAAAGGAATTGAATAATATAGAATATATTCTCTAATTACAATGGAAGGAAATTAGAAATTAATAACAGAAATTTGGTATATTCACATATATATGGAAATTAATATACAAAAATAAAAAACCAAGGGGTCAAGAGAAATAAGAAAATACCTTGAGATATATAAAAATGAAAACATGTATACCAAAACTTATGGAAGGCAGCTAAAGTAGTGTTTAAGGGTAAATTTATAGATATAAACACCTAAATTAAAAAGGAACTATGACAAATCTATAACCTCACCTTCTACCTTAAAAGATTTAAAAAAAAAGGAAAGCAAACTGAACCCAAGTAAGCAGAAGGAAGTAAATAATAAAGACCAGAGAGGAAACCAATGGAATAGAAAAACAATACAGCGAAAATAAAATCCGAAGTCAGCTCTTTGAAAAGATCAACAAAATTGACAAATCTTTGGCAAGACTGATCAAGAAAAAAAAACATAAGATTCAAATTACTAAAACCAAGAATGAAAGAGGGCCATCAATACTGACCTTACAAAAATAAGGATTATAAAGGAAAACTGTGAACAGCTGTATGCCAGAAATTTAGATAACCTAGATGAAAGGAAATAAATATCCTAGACAGCTCAGCAAAACTGACTCAAGAAGAAATAGAAATTATGTATAGATCTATAGCTAGTAAAGATGTTGAATTAATAATACAAGCTTCACAAAGAAAATCAAACATTAAAAAAAGAAAAATTAACACCAACCCTTTCCCCAAAAGTAGAATAGGAGGAAATACTTCTTAATCCATTTTAAGAAGCCAGTATTATCCTGATATGAAAAGCAAACAAGGATGTCACAATAAAATAAACCTATAAACCAATATCCCTTATGAATACAGATGACAAAATCCTCAACAACATATTAGCAAACAAAATCCATCACGTACAAAAAAGGATTAGGTACACCATAACAAAGAAGGGTTTATGGCACGGATGCAAGGTTGGTTGAACATGTGAAAAATCAATTAATGTAATGTAGCATGTTAATAGAATATAAAGGGCAAAGATCCCATAATCTTCTTAATAAATACAGAAAAGTGTTTGATAACATCCAATACATTTTTTGATATAGGAATAGAAGGGAACTTTCTTTCTTAAGTTTTATTGGAAAATAGATGAGTTACAATGTTGTGTTTCTGCTGTAGAGCAAGGTGAATCAGTTATACATATACCTATATCCATTCTTTTTTAGATCATTTTCCTACCTAGGTCATTACAGAATATTGAGGAGAGTTCCCTGTGATACATGGCATGTTCTTATTAGTTATCTATTTTATGTATGCTGCTGCTAAGTCACTTCAGTCATGTCCGACTCTGTGCGACCCCATAGACAGCAGCCCACCGGGCTCCCCTGTCCCTGGGATTCTCTAGGCAAGAGCACTGGAGTGGGTTGCCATTTCCTTCTCCAATGCATGAGAGTGAAAAGTGAAAGTGAAGTTGCTCAGTCGTGTCCGACTCTCAGCGACCCCATGGACTGCAGCCTGCCAGGCTCCTCCATCCATGTATGCTGCTGCTGCTGCTAAGTCACTTCAGTGGTGTCCAACTCTGTGCGACCCCATAGACAGCAGCCCATCAGGCTCCCCTGTCCCTTGGATTCTCCAGGCAAGAGTACTGGAGTGGGTTGCCATTTCCTTCTCCCCGTCCATGTATAGTAGTGTGTATATGTAAATCCCAGTCTCCCAATTATTCCTCCATCCCCCTTCCCCTTGGTAACCATATGTATGTTTTCTCCATCTGTGACTCTTATTTCTGTTCTGTAAATAAGCTCATTTGCACCATTATCCTAGATTCCACATATAACCTACATCATATGATGTTGGCTCTCCCTGTCTGACTCACTTCACTCAGTATGACAATCTCCAGGTTCATCCATGTTGCTGCAAATGGCGTTATTTCATTCTTTTTTGTAGGTGAGTAATATTCCATGCATATATTACCACGTCTTCTTTATTCACTCCTCCATCGACGGACATTTAGATTGCTTCTATGACCTGGCTATTGTAAACAGTGCTGCAGTGAACACTGGGGTACATGTATCTTTTTGAATTATGGTTTTCTCTAGATATACACCTAGGAATGGGGTTGCTGGATCATATGGTAGTTCTGTGTTTAGTTTTCTAGGGAGCCTCCATGTGTCCTTCATAGCATCTGCACCAACTCATATTCCCACCAACTGTATAGGAGGGTTCCCTTTTCCCTGCGTCCCCTTCAGTGTTTATTGTCCATAGATTTTTCGATGATGGCTATTCTGACTGGTGTGAGGTAATACATTGTGGTTTTGATGTGCATTTCTCTAAGAATTAGTGATGTTGAGCATCTTTCTCTGTGCTTTGCAGTCATCTGCATGTCCTTGGAGAAATGTCCTTGTAGATCTTCCACCCATTTTTTTGATTTTTTTTTTTATATTGAACTGCATGAGCTGTCTGTATATTTTGGAGATTAATCCCTTGCCAGTTGCTTCATAGAAGGGAACTTTCTTGGATTAAGGCTGTCTACAAAAAACTCACAGCCAACATCATACTTAATGTGAATGAATAGATGCTTTCCCCTCAAATGTCATGAATACAAGATGGTCACTCTTCCCACTTCTATTCAGTATAGTACTAGAGGTTCTAGCCAGGTCAGTTAGGCAAGGAAAAGGACGAAAAACCATCTAAATTAGGAAGGAAATTGGGACCATATCTATTCAGAGAAAACATAGTCTCTATAGAAAATTCAAAGGAATACATATGCACAAAACCAATTAAAACCAAAAAACTGACATCAGCAAACTTGCAAGATACAAGATCAATATACACAAATCAACACGTATCTTTTCAAATTATGGTTTTCTCCAGATATATTCCCAGGAATGGGACTGCCGGATCATATGGTAGTTCTATGTTTAGCTTTCTAAGGAACCTGCATACTGTTCTCCATAGTGGCTGTACCAGTTTACTCTCCCACCAACAGGGTAAGAGGAAACCCATGACTTCTGTAGTCTGAATGCCATCACTCTGAGACAGCCAGGCACCAGCTCCTATAAGCCTGACGAGCTCCATCTGAACCATTGACCCTCCTGATACCTCATGGAGGCTCCACGTTGATGCTATTTTAGGCAAAACTTCCTTCCCCATCAAACAGAATTAACTCTATAATTTTATTTTTGGCAAATGAGAGCAGTTCTAAAAGTTGAAAATTAGTGGGAGGTTGGAAGATCTCATTATCCTCTTCCATTTGAGATTTGATGGTATTTTCTACCTATTGGATCAAGGTAAGTATGGTAAAAAATGCGGGAGCTACTTTGATAGCCTCTGCTAGCAGCAGGTATTGGGAGATGTTTCAGATGGTATTAGATGGACACACACACACCTACCCAGCCGCTGAGCACAGAGTGGATGGAGTTAGCAGGAGAGAAGGGTGGAGGGGGCATAAAATGGAAATCTAAATCAGCGGTTCTCAACTGAATACCCTATTCTGCCTCCCAGGAGATAATCAGCATGGTCTGGGCAGATTTTTAGTTGTTTCGAATGGGAGTACGCTCCTAGCATCTAGTGGGTAGTGGCCAGGGGTTGCTACTAAACATCCAGTAACGCACAGGACAGCTCTCGGTAACAAAGAATTATCTATTCCAAAATGTCAGTAATGCCAAGGTTGAGAAAACCTGATCTAAAGGGAAAGCTGCACAGCGGTCAGATTCTCCCTGTGTGCTTCCCAGGAGCCCAGGTATGCTCCACGAGTTCACAAGGGGGCTTCACCACTGCCTCCACACTGAAATTACACCATTGGTTCTCAGGCTTCGGGCTCAGACCGGAACTAAATCACTGCCTCTCCTGGGTCTCCAACTCCCTATCTTTGGATTTGTGAGCCTATATAATCATGTGATCCAATTTCTTATAATAAATCTTTTTATGTGATACATATGTATACACACACACATATAGACACACATATCCTATTGGTTCTGTTTTTCTGGAAACTCTGGCGAATATAGACACACACACACACATTACATGTTATTGGCAAATAAAATGACCTGGTTTATATACCTCGATTGCATTTTTCGGTCCTCATCTGCAATGACCAAACTGGTAGGTCTGTAGAAGAGCTCAGTGCATTTCTCTGCCATCTTGAGTTAGAGCAGTGCCTACAATCCCCTACTTCTGTTTCCTAAGCCTTTGCTCACAGTGGCAGCCCTCTGATGCCTCTCTTGCCTTTTGGACTTTTTGGTCTGTCTGCTTCCCATCCTTTGGGTATTTTCATGTTGATCCCCTGCACAGACGACAGCTAATGAACACTTAATAAAAATACACAGCTCTTCAGCCCACTAAGAATTTCCTTTTCAGTTTCAACTAGATAACGATGCTCTCTGCTTCCTCTGTTATAAAAAATCTGGTAGATTTCTTCTGACTGTAATAAAAGTGTGTCAAGATAGGAGTTGGCAACTGGCTGCATTTCAAACTTGAGCATATAAGACTGTGAAAAAATGGACATTAAAGCTTCACTAATTCAGACTTCATCAATTCCAAATTTGTGATCACACAGTACGCTAAAATGTACTAGTCTGAAAACAAAGGGATTAAGACAAAATTATAGTAGGTGAGAAAAGGAGAATATTTACCTTCTAAAGAGAGCAAATTATTATCAGGTACTTAAAGTGTCAATTTATATCTAAACAGCACAATTACAGTGAAAGCAAATAACAGCTGCAGAGCCTGGGTCTGTAGTATGCAAACCTCAGAGGGTTACACTGGAACTTAATCTCAGGCCTGGGCTGAGCACTGAGTTCAGGCTGGGACAGATAAAGGATAATCAGACACAAAGTAGTGAGGGCTGCCTCAGGAATGAGCCGGGAGCCGCTGCCCTTAGATTGGGGAAGAGAGAGGGCGGGAGCCAGAGATGGAGAGACTTCCTGCCGTTGGTCTTGTCTGGGCCCTGGCCAGGACGGGCAAGGGTCGGTAGGCATCCAGGCTGAGGGAGGCTTCCCTTGGCCACATGCTTGAATTGGTTCAGCGTGTCTGCTGCAGGGTCGCAGATGGCATCTGTGAAGCCGTGTTAAAGAGTGTCGACTTCTCCTAAGGGCCCTGGGAGTCACTGCAGAGTCCTAAATAAACGAGCAACCTGAGATCCAACATTTGGGCTCAGCAGTAAAGCATCTGTCTGCAGTGCAGGAGACCCAGTTCGATCCCTGGACCAGGAAGCTCACCTGGGGGAAAGCATGGCAACCCACTGCAGCACTTTTGCCTGGAGAATCCCATGGACAGAGGAGCCTGGCAGGCTACAGTCCATGGGGTCACACGGAGTCAGACACGACTGAAGTGGCTAAGCAGCAGCAGCAGGGTCACTTAGGATGGGAAGCTGGGGTGGAGATGGACAGGCACAGAGGCAGGCAGCTGAAGCCATTGTCGTGGTCTAGGTGGGAGCTCGAAGTTGAGAAGAAGACAGAGACAATGACTCAAAGCTGCCTATTTACTCCTAGGTTAAACTTTTTCCTCTTGGAAAATATTCAGGCAGGTCAAGGTTCAACTCCGAGTGGGCAGCTCTTTCCCTCTCCCTCCTTCCCAAGATGGCAACTGGCAGGAGGGGCAGCTCTACTGTTCTTGGCAATAAAGACGAGTACACACAGCCTTTCTAGGCTGGGCCCTGCCATGGGGGTTCATCAGGCAGCTGGACTATACCTACCTAAAAGGAGACCAGTCTTCTCTGTCCTTTGTCACAAGTGGCACGCTCAGTGGTTACTCATGACTTGATGGCATTGGTTTGTTGATTGATCTGTTCCTGTTCGGTTGCTAGTCACGTCCGACTCTTTGGGACCCCATGAAATGCAGCACATCAGGCTTCCCTGTCTTTCACTGTCTCCCAGAATTTGCTCAAACTCATGTTCATTGAGTCAGTGGTGCTATCTAACCATCTCATCCTCTGTCACCCCCTTCTCCTCCTGCCCTCAATCTTTCCCAGCATCAGGGTCTTTACCTCCTTCTATCAGGAGGCCAAAGTATTGGCGCTTCAGCTTCAGTGTCAATCTTTCCAATGAATATTTAGGGTTGATTTCCTTTAGGACTGACTGGTTTGATCTCCTTACAGTCCAAAGAGTCTTCTCTAGCACAATTTGAAAGCATCACTTCTTTGGCGTTCAGCCTTTTTTATGGTCCAACTCTTACATCCATACATGACTATTGGAAAAAACCATTGCTTTGACTATAAGGACTTTGTTGGCAAAGTAATGTTGCTGCTTATAAATATACTGTCTAGGTTTGTCATAGCTTTTTTTCAAGGGGCAAGCATCTTTTAATTTTATGGCTGCATTCACCATCCACAGTGATTCTGGAGCCCAAGAAAATAAAATCTGTCACTGTATCCGCTTTTTCCCATTTATTTGCCATGAAGCGATAGGACCAGAAGCCATGATCTTAGTTGGCTTTAAACTCAACATTCACATTGATCTGAGAGCAGCCTATCAAAAAGAACCCTTGCCAAATCTCACCAGGTCCTGCCACCAGTGGTGCTAGTAAGTGCCAGCTATTTTGTGCCAGATTAAGATTATCCAAAATGCCTACTCAGGGTCTAAAACTCAATAAAGGACTTTGAAACTCAAAGATATAGTCTACAAATGAATGAACAATGGCCTCAATATGCGAAAGAAAGACAAAGAAATGGAGATAACATCTTGAAGAATTTGGGTTTTGAAGATGACATGTGGAAACATACGTGTATGCTGCTCTCAGCCATTTACTGTCATCATCCAGTTTCAAGAGGGGCCCAGAGCAAGAGACGGCTCTGTCGCAAGGCCAGGCAGTACTGCCAGAGGCTGTCTTTGGTTTATGCAGGACCCAACAGATCCAACAGCATCAAAGAGCCTACAGCAAACAGAGATGCCATCCAGGGCCTCAGGGAAATTCTAGGAGGCACCCCACAAAGGCTTTCAAGGGTGTCGGAGCAGAGCGCCACCCTCCTCCACAGGTAACTGGTCTCCGTTTGGGAATTAGCTCCTGGGGGCTACCGGGCCCTGCTATTGAATGCCTAACTACAGGACATCAAGTGACCATGTGCCCAGGAGAAGCTAGCTTTGAGCCTCTCGTTAGGCTCTGCATGAACAGTATGGACCCACTGTCACATGGAAATACCATATAAGAAATCAGGCCCAATCCATTCCAGAAGGTTTAAGTTGCATGAGCAGGTGACTCAGACTTCTCCCCATGTCCTGTGTCTGCTGCTTTGTCGCCGCTCTCTCAGTCCACACCTACATCCTCATAGGAAGTTCTTGATGATCAACCAACGCAAGAGGAAAAGCCTCAGTCTGGATTCATGCATGACTCTGTAAAGCATCACTGACCCCAGCCGGAAGTGGACAGCTGTAGTGTCACAGCCCCCTTCTCGGTGGCTCTGAAAGACAGCGGTGAGGGTCATCCTGCTGGTGGGCAGGACTTCACACCGCGTATTGATCTTCCACTTCGTCTGGACCACGAGATGTCTGGAAGAATGGGCCTGCATCAATTCACGGACAGTAACCAACAGAACGGCAGCATAGGAGAGAACAGAATTGGGAGATCAGTGACAAGGAGGTCTGAGGAAGAGGGGTGTGGAGACCTTTCTGAGGACCCGAGCGTGATGTCATTTGAAAATCTCTGCAGAAGTTCTCAGCCATCAGGTGAGGAAGGCTATTCCCCTGTGTTTATTCAGTGAGTCCTTGCACGCAATGAACATGGCAGGAGGGTCCAACAATGTGGCTATCCATGGGTACAATTGCACAGACTTCCTCTCTGCAGGCCTGATCTGCCTGTCGCCAGTGTCTGGGGACACATCTTCCTGACAGCAAAGACCAGTGCTGAGCCCCTCCCTGGATGTGGAGGGGAAGAACCCAGCCAACCGCCCGCTGGCAGTGATTACACTCGGCCTTCCGTCATGGAGCGGGTCGTGAGCCCTTCCTGGGCTACATAGGTATGCACTTCCCATCTCTGCCTGAACCTTTACCCATCACTTACAGAATACTTGGGGGTCACAGCTCCCCCCAAGCATATTGTGATTGACCAAGAAACTCATTTACAGCATATGAAGTTTGGCCATGGACTTCCATCCATGGAATCCACTCATCTCACTGGTGTACCACATCACCTGGTGAGCTCGAGGGAAGATCTACCGGTGGCTTTTGATCCACCAGTTTTCTACCTCTGAACCAGATGATCTTCAAAACACCTCTCTGATCTGATCTTTGAATGCTGTGGTGTCTGCAATGACCCAAGGCCCAAGTGGAATAAATAGATTTCTTTCTTCTTTTTTTGAAGCCTCAATATAGTGAAAGTTGAAATAAATGTTTGAACTGGACTGCAGTGTACATTTTTCAAAATGAAAATAGTTTCAAACAGAAACACTTACAATGAAATATTGTGCTCAGCTAGTAGGCCTTTCAAACTGTGGTTATAGTCAAAGATAAATAAGCAATAACATTAAAAGAGATTTGATCCTAGATAATGTCCTATTGGATAGATTTAAAAAGAGGAGAGCAAAGTTGCTCTAGGCAAAAAAAAAAAAAAAAAGAAATCTACAATTCAACACCATGGCAGGAGGAAAAATGTTTAATGATCTTTAACATTAGCCTGCTCCGTGGCGAGTTTCACCAACCCAGCTATACTTCAGCAATATGTCTTCCCATCCACAGGAGGTTTAGAGACATAAACTTCTTTTTAATTAAAGTTAGATACATCAAAGATAATTAAAGGTGTGTTTTAGAAATCAATAGACAAGATTACAGAACTCTAAAGCAGAAGATAACCAAAAAGCTACTGCTTTATTTTAAATAAAGTGGTTCAGCATTTGAGAAGGATGTCAGGGAAGGTAGTTGAGCAATGAGTAGTAATGCCATGGGTATTTAATTCAAATTGAATAGAAAGGGAAAATGAATTGTCTTCATTTTTTAAAATTTTATTGGTGGCTCAGAGGTTAAAGCGTCTGCCTCCAATGCGGGAGACCTGGGTTCGATCCCTGGGTCGGGAAGATCCCCTGGAGAAGGAAATGACAAACCACTCCAGTATTCTTGCTTGGAGAATCTCATGGACTGAGGAGCCTGGTGGGCTGTAGTCCATGGGGTCACAAAGAGTCGGACACGACTGAGTGACTTTACTTACTTACTTACTATAGTTGATTTACAATGTTGTATTAATTTCTGTTGTATAGCACAGTGACTCAGTTATATATATCTTCTTTTTAATATTCTTTTCCATTGTGGTTTATCATCACAGGATAATGAATATAATTCCCTGTATATGTAGTAGGACCTTGTTTGTCCATTCTATACATCATAGTTTGCATTTGCTAGTCACAAACTCCCAGTCCTTCGCTCCTCTGCCCATCTCCCCCTTGGCAGTCACAAATCTATTCTCCATGTCTATGAGTCTCTTTCACAGATAAATTTATTTGTGTCATATTTCAGATTCCTCATATAAGTGATATGGTATTTATCTTTCTGAGTTACTTTTCTTAGTATGATAATCTCTAGGTGCATCCATGTTGCTGCAAATGGCATTATTTCATCCTTTTTCATGGCCAAGTAATATTTCACCACCACCCCCCACCCCTGCCACATCTGTATCCTTTTGTCTGTTGATGGACATGCAGGTTGTCTCTATGTCCTGGCCATTGTAAATAGTGCTGATACAAACACAGAGGTGCATGTATCTTTCTGAGTTATAGTTCTGTCCGGGTATTCGCCCAGGAGTGGGGTTGCTGGATCATATGCCAACTCTAGTTTTTTGAGAAACCTCCATGCTGTTCTTCACAGTGGATGCACCAATTTACATTCCCACCAACAGTATAAGAGGGTCCCCTTTTCTCCACACTCTCCCAGCCAAACTGTCTTCATTTTTTTCTCAAAAATGCAAAGGTATGCAGTAAAAGTATAGTGGAAATATTCTATAGTGTGGCCAGTGGAATTTGCTATAGTCTCTGCCCACTGATTCTAAAGTCAGCAAACACTGCTTGGTGCCTATATGGACCCAGAAAAATGCCAAAGGAGAAACCAGAAATAAAGCACGTGGCCCTGCTCTAAATTTCCACAGCCAGGGATGGGACAAGGGGTCTCCAACAACTTGTACTCCTTCAACCTGGTCTGGCCAGGGCCCTTTCCCTGAGCCATCTCTTTACCGTCTCTTGCTTCTGGACCCTCAATTCTGCAAAACACTTACTGAAGGGGAATAATCCCAGTCAGGCACTCATCTGTAAGAACCTCTAACTGCTGTCTGCCCACCTCATTCTTTCTCCTCTAGAGCTTAGTTTTCAGTACCTCAAATTCCCATTTACAGACATTTAAAAGTATGATAATATCATAGAAGAAAATTAATCACCTGACATCATCAAACAAGTACAACGAGTGCTAACCCATTGGTTCATTTAAGTCTCATTTCCCCCACTCTTTGTAAGGACTGTTGTCATGTATATCTTATTATACAGAGAAGTATGCTGTGCGTCCATTTCCACTAAACCCTGTTATCTCCAGTGTTTATTTAGCAAGATCACTTTCAAGTCTCACTCCTAATGGCTCCATTATATTGTATCCAGTGGATATACCTGTTGACCTGTTCCTAGTGGTGAACCTCTGGGTTAATTTCAATTTTGGACTACTTCATAGAAAACTACGATAAACATCTTTGTGCATAAAGCATTTTCCACATTAAGGATTTCCCCCCTTCAGCTAGATTCCCAGAAATAAAATGACTACATTTAAGGTTAATAATATTAAGGCCCCTTAATAATAATAAGACACATTTTCAGGCATCTAGTTGGAGAACAACAACAAAACAGTGAGGCCATGTGAATGGCAAAATTGGCACAGATGCCAACAGGCCTACCACTGAAAAGTCTTATTTGTGTAGGCTCAATGGGGCACTACTTTATGTTAAAATTATGTCTTTCCTCAGAACAGAGAAGAGAGGTGAACTGGTGTAGACAGGGCTGAAATAATAACTCAAATGCAGCACTGAGAAAGGAAGAAAAACATAGAACAGAGATTAAAAGACAGAGATGATGTAGGAGAAAGATTCCACATATCTAATTAGAGTTCCAGCAGTAGAGAATAAGGAAAAGCAATATTCAAAGAAAAATGACTGAGAACTTTCCAGAATATGAATTAGACATCAATTCTCACATGAATGAAGTCCAGAAAATCCTGAGGGAGATAATTAAAAAGAAGCATGAAACTCAGAACAACGAATACAACGGAACTTGAAACATCCATAATGAAAAGATAGATTACTGCAAAATAACAACAATCAGATCGCTAGATAAATTCTTAAAATGAACCAATGAAAACTGGAAGACAAGTGGAATCATATTGTCAACAAATTGCTTACCATGTGGAAAAAATAAATAGATGGGGTTTTTAAAAAGTCTGACTAAAACACCCAGACAATGTTAACATATAAATTTTGCAGAGTGATCAGAGTTTTAAGTATAAAGTCCTTGAATTGCTCAGGAGGACAGAATGACTGATTCAGTTTGTATTTTGTTAAGGTAAATACATATGTTAAAATTACCATATAATAAATACAAGTAAATAGAAATAGAGTGTAAAGCTTTTGACTATGGAGATGAGGGAAATATGATGTGGGGTAGGAAAGAGAATCTAAATTAATACAAGAAGCAATTAGGCAAAATTACCAAGTATATTAAAAGTAGGGTAATGAAAGAGATCAAGAGAACAAACTAAAATGGTAAATCCAAATATATTAATAGTAGCATTGTAAGTGAACATAACTTTCACATTAAAACCTACAGATTGGAAAAATAAAGCAAATTGTATTGCTTTATGCTCTTTATAACTGTTTCTGTTTATGTAAGTGAAATAAAAATGTACAGAACTGTTGATGGTGAAAGGATAAGAAAATGATAAGAAAGGCAAGTATTAAGTAAAAGAAAGTTGGTATAGCTCTATTGAAATGGGTCTATTTTTAATGATTTATTTTTTATTGAAGTATAGTTGATTTACAGGGCTTCAGATAAAGAGGAAAGTGATTCAGTTTTACACACACACACATATATATTTTTTTTCAGGTTCTGGTTTATTACAAGATACTGAGTATAGTTCCCTGTGATATACAGTGGATCCTTGTTGTTTTGGTAGTGTGTATCTGTTAGTCCCAAAGGTCCTAATTCATCCTTCCCCTGCAAGTATCCCCTTTGGTCACCATAAATTTGTTTTCTATGTCTATGAGTCTATTTCTGTCATGTAAATAAGTTCATTTGTTTCATGTTTTTTGGATTCCACATATAAGTGATATTATATGATATTTGTTCTTCTCAGATCTAGAAACAAGAACATTGCTAGAGATTAAGAGGGTTGTTTCATGATGACATATGCGTGACTGACTAGGAAAAAGTTAAACTATTATGCATCGAATAACATAATGCTTCAAAAAATACAAAGCAAAAACTGAAAAAGCATAAGATTAAACTGAAAATTTCTCTATATTTCTCCCTCAGTAACTGACTAATCAAACTTCAAAAAAATGAGTAATGAAGATGGAAGATTTGAATACCACAATTAACTAGTTTAAGCTAATGAAAATATATGGATTACTGCAAACCAATAACTTCATGGAAATATAGAACATTGGTGAAAACTCTGTACCAGGCCACAAAACAAGTCTCAACAAATTTCAAAGATTTGGGATCATGTAGATCATATTCTCTAATCATTATTAAAACAGAAAATATTTAAACTAAAAAATTTAAAAAAAAACAGAAAAAATTTAAAATGTTATCTAAAATAGAAAATTAAAGTAGATATTATTAAAAATGTTAAACTAGAATAAAGATAGAATTAAAGAAAAAATAATTGCTAACAGGTTCTGGAAATTAAAAGATAAATTGAAATAAAAGCTTACAAATAAGTCATAACCCAAAGAAAAAGATCATCATGAAAATGTTAAAAATCTATATGGGATCAGTAATGAAACCTGCATATGAAAACATGTGGAATACAAATATGGCTAAAGCAATAGTTGGAAATTTATTGTGCTAAATGCATACATGTAAAAGAAGGAAAGTTGGAATTAAATGAGGAATCATGTACATTTAAGAGATGAGAAAAAGAATAAAGCAAAGAAAGTATAAGGAAGGTAATAAGGATGAGACAGAGAATAAATAAAATGAAAAATAATGACACAGGTGAGAAGTTCCTTCTTTGTAAAGTCTGAAAAGAGCCTGTAACAACCCTGGTGAGATGGAAAAGGTGGCATCACCCCACTGGGGCTTAGAAGGCACTTGAGTGTGGTGCCCCCGGAGAGCCCCCGCCTTCCCGAGAAGCGTTCTTGACAACATGCAAGGCACGTCTCCGTGCCTCTCCCCACGCACCCCAACTTGCTCTCGCTTCTTCTGGCACCTCTTCCATCTTCCAACCATCTCCCAAATTTGCCAAAAGTGATGCTTGGTTCTCCCATTTTCGTCATTGCTTTTGGATCATTTATGGAAGAGAAGGGGAAATATTAGCATTACTTCGGCATCCACCACCAGCACCAGTCTGAGGGGAGGGGAACTGAGGCAGAAAGCAGGGGTGGTGGCAATGGAAAGAACAAGCATCAGGTACCTGGAAGCTGTGGGAGGAAGGATTCAGATCAGGGAGCACAGAGGATGGAGGGGTGGGGGTGGCAGGCACCCAGCCTGCAAGATCTGCAGTCCTGGGAGAGGCACCCAACCTTCACTGAACCGTGGGTAGAGCTGAGAGACCCACTGACGGATTTCTAGTAGGTTTTCAACAAGGATTCCATTAAAACAGCATTTAAATTTTTTCTTCTAATTAGCCATAAAAGAAAGAGATGAATCTCAAATACTCTGCTTACATGTCATTCTAGTAAATCAAAGTCCCTAATGATCAATAAATTGCTTTTCAAAGAAAGCAAAACAACAAAACCACATTTATACAACACAAACACAAAAACAGGACCTGCCAGATTCTCAGAGGCTGAGCTACACAGATAAAGTAAAATGATGATAGAGACAAAGGTTTTCATGGGGAGGTTAGGAAGAGCTTTGGGGCTGGAAGCACTGCTTATGCAGACTGGACTATCTCTAGGAAAAAAAAAAATTATGTAAAGGGGCTTGGGTCATTTTTCTTTTCTCCAGGAATATCCAGGCTTCCAAGCCTAGGAAATGACCCACGATACTTTTGGTAGTTAAATTTCATACCAAAAAGGGAAATTATATAGGATAACAATCATCTGAGCCATGAGTCAGTGTGGGATTATTTGGAGACTTTGGCAAATAGCCACACTGGATCCTGGGAACATGGATCTAGAGGGGGCCATGACCTCTGTCTTGTAGGCAACCCCCTTCCCCCTTCTCACCTTCTTGTGTTCTTCTCCCAAGTGTCTGCTCAGTGAGATTAACCTGTCAGCCCACAGGATGGATTTGTGCATCCCAGCTGCAGATCACATATCTCTCACATCAGTGGCATTACGCTGTAATGTCATTACGCTATAAATCATAGCCACAAAAGGACTTTCCATGGGGTGGGTTTCTTTTCTCAGCTGATGATATATAAACATACACCAAAAAATTTAACTCATATTTACCTAGGGAAGGTAATGGGGGCAAATAACACATGGTTGAATACAACACCAAAAGCGGTTTTCAAACAGCATTTATTTTAGGCAGTTTCATCAAACTCTTTTGACTCTCTCTACACAAATGCAGAATCGATACTCAGAGTTAAGTCTGAAGTGAGAGAGGTTTCTGGCAGTAAAGTAACCAGCCCGTCCCCAAATAAATCTGTCTTTGAGACTTTTCCTCAAGAATCATCTGGTGGTTTCAGGCTGTTCTGGTCTTACAGCCACTAGTAACCGATCACATAAGGTCATTAGCAACATGGTGTTAATGGCACATTATTATCTCAGGCTTACCAACCAAGGTCTTTGAAATTTTAAGAGAGGAGATGAAGGCTAGAGCGCCTGCCCTGGGTGGAGAGGCAAAGAGCTGGGCAGAGGTGCTTTTCTGGTTGTCAACGCTCACCCCATTTTATAGACTGCCCCGAATAATGGCACTGCAAAAATCACTCACCTTTTAAACTCATCTCCTAAGCCAAGTAAATATTTACATGTTTATGATGTATATACTTAATCATTTATATGATGCAGGATTCAAAATGAAAAGGTGAAAAAGAACTCCGAGGTTTCTAAATGAACTTGGTATTTATATACACGACAAACACATACTTTTCAGTTTAGCAGCTTTGTTCCTACTTCTCTGTTATTATTTCCTGAAAGTGACAGATACCATCATACACACTGCTAGGGATGTTTCAGTGAGTATAACCATTTGGGGAGCAATTTGGTGGCAGATAGTCAAGTTTATATATAAATATGTAATATACGTATCTTACATATATAAATATGTAAGATACGTATATTACATACGTAAATATGTAAGTTTATATTATAAATATGACCCTTCAGTTCTACTTTTGGGCATACATTCTCAAGAATTTCTTTCGGTGTGCATGAAGACATTTCAAAGATATTTACTGTACACATCTGGGTCATTGCCACAGAAGAAATGCAGAAACAAGCTAAAATCCATCATGGAGGAGACAGCTTTGTAAAATACGGTATTGTCATACAATGGAATGATGTTTAACAGTTAAAAAATATGCACGTAATCTGTATAAAACAATCCGATTGTTCTCTCAGAAACACTGGATAATGCAAGATTCTTTCACAGAAAGTAAAAGAAACCACCCTTATGGAACATTCTGTAGCAAAGTGGGCTATGAATAAACATGGAAGTATATTCTGTCCCACTAGAAAGGCAAAGCAAAGTAAAAATAAGATTCTTTTTTTCCCTTTGCCTATGAAATTAACAAAGCTGATGAGTAATTATGTCTCTCACTAACAAGGCCTTGGGATCTGGCCCTCTCAGACACTACCAGTAGCAACACAAATTTATACACTTTCCTGGAGGGTCATTTGGCAATATGTATCAAATATTTAAAGAAAAGTAAGTAAATTTTGACAAAATAATTCATCCTAGAAAACAAAAATGTGTGCAAATATTAGGCTATAATTAAAAAGTATAAAGTGCTTAATGTTTTAAAAGAATGATTTTGTTGACTAAATTACAGTACACAGATGAAAAGGATTATTAAGAGGATAAAAATAATGACACAGAAGAATAATCATTGACATTAATGCTGCTCACATTTTGTTGAGTTAAAAAAATTCTCATTTGTGTTTAAAAGAATTATATTCATCTGGTCCTTATTAGTCAAGGATCTTTGGTGCCACAGAGGAGTTACTTAGAGTAAACCCACTTAACATGGGGACCAAAATTTCAGACTAAATAATGAGAAATAAAAAAGCTTGATTAGTACTATATTTGAAGAAAAAGAAACAAGAGAACACGTTTAAATTTTCTATTTTACCAAATTGTGATAATAGTATTTTTCATAGGAAGTGATATTTAGGATAGATACTAAAACTCATTTGAAGCCTAGAAGATTAAGAATAGCCATGACAATTTTGAAGAAAAAGGCTAAGAAGGGAAGATTTATTGTAAAACTTTAATAATTAAATGAAAGTGATATAGCTCAGGAATCACAGAAAGATTAATAGAACAGAGTTAAGAAAAAGATCCAAAAAAAAACACACATCAAAATTGGTATATGGCAGAGGTGGCAACAAAATAAATGAGAAAATAGTTAAATATTCAGTGATAATGTGGTAATGGTTTTCAACATGGAAAACATTAGATCCCTGCCTCACACAGTACAGAAATATAAACGTCAAATGAGTTTTAAGACCTAAAAGTTTTATTTACTAAAAAATGGTGATGTATAGAAAAGAAACTTGGAAATCAAAACATTTTTAAAAGCTCTCTAAGGAAAATGCAAAAGAAAAGCAGTGAAATACACTGCATGCTTATCAAATTAGCCAAAATTAACACATCTAATTAATGTCAGGCATAGCCAAAGATACAGGCATACAAAGAACTCCAGGACAGTGTTGGTGGGAATGTAAAGTGATACATACAGCAGCTCTAAAGGGCAGCTTGAAAACCTCAAAGGGCTGAAGTAACAGCAAGAAGGTTATGCAAGTATATCCTATCACCCAGTTACTCAGCTCCTAGGGATATATACCTTAGACACACTCCTGTACATTTCTTCAAGAGCCTATCAAGAATATTCCCTGCAATACTTTTGACAATAGCAAAGGGGATTTTCTCAAGTTGTGGTAAGCAGGGGCTAGCTAGTTGCTAAGTGTGGCGTGCAGGCTTCTCATTGAGGTGGCTTCTCTTGTTGCAGAGCACAGGCTCTAGGAGGCACGGGCTTCAGGAGTTGCGGCACGTGGCTCTGGAGCACAGGCTCAGTAGCTGTGGGGCGCGGGCTTAGTTGCTCTGTGGCATGTGGGAGCTTCTGGGATCAGGGATTGAACCTGTGTCTCCGTATTGGCAGGCAGATTCTTTACCCCTGAGCCACCAAGGAAACCTATGATTTTTTATAATCTATCTGTTTGTGGCTTTTTATATTTATTTTTATTTGTTTGGCTGCACCAGGCCTTAGCTCTGGCACACAGGATCTTTAACTGTGGCATGCAGGATCTGCAGCTGTGGCATGCAGGATCTACTTCCCTGACCAGGGATCGAATCCAGGACTGCTGCATTGGGAGCACGGGGCCTCAACCACTGGGCCACCAAGAAAGTCCCTGTCTATTGTTTTAACTTTTAATACATCGTTTTATTAAAGGATGGACACAAATAGTCCTCTATGCATTTCTCCCTTCCACCTTCAGTCCTCCAGGCAAACATGGAGTTCTTCTGAGAGCATCTTTTTTTTTTTTATAAATGAAGTATAGTAGATTTACAATGTTGTATTCATTTCAAGTGTATAGCAGAGTGATTCAGTTATACAGACACACACACACACACACAAATATATATATAATTCCTTTTCAGATTCTTTTCCATTATAGGTTATGACAGGTATTTAATATAGTTCCCTGGGCTATACAGTAGTAGGTCCTTGCTGTTTATCTATTTTAAATATAGTAGTATGTATCTTCCCTGACCTCCCTGGTGCTCAGACAGTAAAGCATCTGTCTACAATGCGGGAGACCTGGGTTCAATCCCTGGGTCAGGAAGATTCCCTGGTGAAGAAAATGGCAACCCACTCCAGTACTCTTGCCTAGAAAATCCCATGGACAGAGGAGCTTGGTGCAGGCTACTGTCCATGGGGTCACAAAGAGTCGGGCATGACTGAGCGGCTTCACTTTCACTTATGTATCTGTTAATCCTAAATTCCTAATTTATCTTCCTTCACACTTTCCCTTTTGGTAACTGTAAGTTTGGCTTTTTACATCTGTGAGTCTTATTTCCGTGTACATAAAATTTTAAACACAAAATGAGACTACACATTCTGACAGGCACACACTTAGCCTCAGTGTTACAGGCTGCATGGACTCAGCTCCAAATCCCCATCCTTCACTGTGTGGATTTCCCCCTCACTCAGCAGAGAAGTTTCTATTTATGGCAATCCCATACTTGGACTCAAGAAGCTACTACAAGAAGCTGTAACAAGAAGTTACAACCTGCTATACCAGGGGCCAGAGAGGACAGGAGAATTATGCAAGACTCCTCTCACCCTGCAGAGGGTACAACTCAGCTAGGGAAGCTGTCTGAGAGACTGGCTCTCGGTCCTCACTCTGGTTCACACAGTGTGAAGGCTGAAGAGTCTTCACAATAAAATGAGAACATCACTGTCCTCCTGTTTGGAACAGTAAGTGAATACATACACAGTGTCCAGCATACGCAAACACCCAGCATCTCAGCAATCAAAGGCACAGCAGCCAGCACATGAACAAGTTCTTCCGAGCAGTCTCAGTCACTCTGATGGTGAAAAGGCAGTGGACGGGAGGAGGGTGCTAACGGGTCCCCTTAGCCCTCTCCACGCTGGACCCAACACGCCCAGCCCCAGGAGGGTGCCCCTGGGACTTGGCCCCCTCCCTGTGGAACACAGGGCATTTTTTTCTAGCAGCAGTTTGGCTCCACTCAGGCCTACTGATTCTTCCGAGTTCCCCATAGACAGTGCTCTGTCAAGAGACTATCTGACTCAAGATAAAGAACTCCTTATCTCACACCCTTGGAAGAATTCTGGGGTGAAATGAGACCAAAAGGATCACAACGCACCTAAGTTAGGTTTTTGGTTGACCCCTTTAGAATTCCAAGGACATACTTCAGCTTCACAGTATTAAAGAGAAGGCAGTAGTGTCTCAGGTCCACTCACCTCCAACACATAGCTGCCTCTAACCCACAAGTCACCCTTCTCAAAAGCTGGGAAGGAGTCTATTCAAAGACTTAGTAGCAGGCACCAGAGAGGAGGCCTGTCTGCCAGACAGAGGAAAAACCACAGCATTTGTAAGTCACTTTTGGAGATCCTGAGGAGTTTTATTCCTGGGACTCCTTCCCAAGGATTTCGGAAAGGATGGTGGGTATGTCAGTTACCCCGCCAATGTGGCGCCACCATGCGGCAAGAGCACAAACAGCTCATGATTCACTCGGTCTTGAAATTCGGTGCTTCTTCACCAACTTTTAACTTTGAGGAATTCAAAATACTTCTGTTTTCATATGTCAAATGAATTCACTTTTCTTCATTCATATTTTATTATCACTATTTTGGATTTGCATTAGTCAAATACGCTCTATGAATAAACCATCCTCAGCGTCAGCACTGTTATATGTGGGGTTGGGATTGTTCCATCACCCAAGAACTGATAATCAGATTGTCTGGGGACAGCCTTTTCAGATTCCACCCAGATCTTAAGACCAAATTCTTCCTTCGAGCTTTTTGGACTAGCTTAGGTATAATGACCTTTGGTTTGCATATATTTTTTAAAAAGGAGGTGAAAACCATCGAGTGGTTTTGAAACTAAAATGATAAATAATAATAGGAATAAAAAAAACAAAACTAATCTGAGAAAACTAAGCAGGCTGGTGGTTTACCTTCAGGGGAAGGGAACTGATAGTTTCTGCAGGGGATAATCTGGAAGCTGGGAATATTCTAGGTCTTAATCTGGGCACTTGTTACACAGGTGTCTTCAGTTTGTGAAAATCTTCAGGTCTGTGAGTTTTCTGAGATGACAGTATCCCAGAAAGGTCTGACCATTCAGTCAACTCTCCTTACCTTGCCTTCGAGACAAACACAATAATAACCAGGAAGGCAAAATGAGGGGCATGCCTAGTTCTCCACGAGGCGCTTCAGTCTGTGTATGAATTGTTCTAAGGGGCATGGCCACAGATGAGCTCTCCTTCTGTCCCTCTGGACAGGGAGGAAGGAGACAGGACACAGTCAATACCACTGTCAGCTTAAATTGCTGAGGGTGCTTAACAGTTGACTTTTTCAGATCCTGGAGCAGACCACTTCCCCTCCGCCTCCACACACAACACCTAGACCACGAAGAGAATCCTGCCACAGAGATACACACAATCTCCCCAGAAACAGAACCCCAGACTCAACTCCCAACTCCAGACACATCCCCCAGACCCACAGAGGGCAGCCAGCTTTCAGCCCATAGAGACAAACCACAGATGTGGCGGATGGGACACTGTCAGCTTAAATTGCTGAGGGTGCTTAACAGTTGACTTTTTCAGATCCTGGAGCAGACCACTTCCCCTCCGCCTCCACACACAACACCTAGACCACGAAGAGAATCCTGCCACAGAGATACACACAATCTCCCCAGAAACAGAACCCCAGACTCAACTCCCAACTCCAGACACATCCCCCAGACCCACAGAGGGCAGCCAGCTTTCAGCCCATAGAGACAAACCACAGATGTGGCGGATGGGGCGGGGAGGGCGGGACGGAGGTTGGCTAATGAGGCAAGAGGGGGCTGTCCGTGGCCAGACAAGGAATTAGCAACAGGAAGATGGAAGGTAGTATTTTTAAAGTCTTAAACTGAATTTGTCAGGAAACAAGGATTTTTAGACCTATGAATACAGTCCCAGAGTTGCTAGGAAATATATTTAAATCACCCCCATTTCCACCTCCAGCTCAGATCCTCTTGGACTGTCTTCCTTTTACTTTCACATGTATCAGGTACCCTGAACCCCAGCGGCTTTGGGAAGTCAGGGGCAGCATTATTCCGTTGTATAGATTTTAAAAGTTGAGGCTCCAAGATGTTTGTCAGATATCACAAAGCTACCTACGTGGTCATCTTATCCCTGAGGGTGGGGCAAGGGAGACTGAGTTGGAGGGACAGGGTGATAATGTCAGCAGAGAAGGGGCGACCCTCTCCTCCACCCAAAGCTCTGAGAACCGCCCACACAGCCCCACCAGAGCTGTGTAGAGATATTTACATGCATTCTGAGACTAGGCTCCGCCTTCCCCTGGGAAAGTGGGAAACATCCAGATCAAGGGGTAGGGAGTGAAGCGGGCAGAAATAATCCAGACGTAAAGCATTTTCCAAGAGCAGATGGGAGCCCAGCGCAGAGCCTACAGCTTCTCTTAGGAAGTACCGGGACCCAGACTGGTGTGTGCAGTTCGAGTCTCTCAGATACTTACCCAGGGGATAGGGTTTATTTGGGAGAAGGAAACGGAACAGGGCTGACCCTAGCAGGGGAATTTTCAGGCACCCAGCAAATTCCCCTACTCTGCGAGGTTAGTAAATAAGTTACAGGAACGGGGAGGGGATGCTGCTAATGCTGCAGGTCCCTGGGTTTCCAACACGGGACCGCTCTGCACTCCCCATAGGCCCTCCTCGGCTACCTCCTAACCTCTGAAGGATACCTTAGAATTGGCTCCTGACTTCTCCGAAAGCAGCGGAGTTGGAGGGGAGGGAGCAGGAAGGAGAAGGGGGTGGGGAGTGAAGCTGAAGTGAGCACCCCCAGACCTGCAACAGCCAACCCTCCCCAAGCAGTCCGAGAAACCTGCCAGACTCCTATCGACTCCGGTTCTTAGACTGTGCACTGGCCATGACCTTGAGCAAGTCCCCGATTAGTCCCATTTTACAGAAATTAAGAGTGGGAAGAATCAAGTCGGCCACGCTGGGCTGCTCCCGGCGCTTACCTGACGATTTAAGGAGCGCAGTGGGCAAGCGGTGAACCGCAGCCCGAGAGAGCTACGTGGCCAGTGGAATCGCAAACCTCGAAGGAAATGCAGAGCTGAGCTCCGACCCGGCAGCAGGAAAAAGGTGGTCCCGATTCTGTGACGACCCCCTAGCAAGTTTGATGCGCCCCCATCCCCCTCCGCAGAGGTTGACTGGCCGTGCCCGGGGGCCCTGGCTCAGGACACGCACGGGGTGTACTACGGGGACAGGAGGAACACCTCCATACACCCACCCCCGAAGTTGCGGCAACATAAGGAGCAGAATGGCGCAAAGCTGCCAGAGAGGAGGGGACGGTACTCACACGGGGCGGCCGGGCTAGAGTAGGTACGTGAGCGGGGTCATCGATGGCCTCCGGGCTCAGGCCACGGAGCTTTGGGATGCCTGGGGCACCTTCCGCAGCGCACCGCGTGGATTAGGAAGCTGCGAGCAGCAAGGCAGGGGCGCGGGTCTGTCGGCGTGGCAGATCTGAGCTGCAGCGCCGCCGCGGGGGCTCGGCCGCCAGAACCGCAGCCGCAGCGGGAGCCCAGAGCAGGCGCGGGAGGCGGGAGCGCAGCGGCGGTAGCGGGTGCGAGGGAGGCGCCCGCGCTGCAGGAGCGAGGGCCAGCGGGGCCGCAGCCCCAGCCGACACCTGCTGGCCGGGCCGATGGCCAATCAGAGGCGCCGGGAGCGGGGCGCGTGCGGGGCACCAGGCGGGAGGGGGCGCGTGCTCGCGCCTGCGCTGGGGCCGGGGTGCCTGCCCAGCGGGCTGCTCAGGCCCTCCTCCCTGCACGCAGGCGGCACGCGCCGGAGGGGCGGGGCGGGGCGCAGCAGGAGGCGGGGCTCGGGTTGCGCGCTGGGGTCGGAGCCGCGTGCCCCTCGCTCATCAGCTCAGTGCGGTGTTGGGGCCTCGGCCACAGAGTTCCCAGACAGACCCCAGGTCGTTCCCAACCCGTGAACTAAGAGTTTTCCTGCAGCTACAGCCCGGGCAACCAGCCCCTCCCTGACCTCCGAGTGACTGGTCACCCGAATCCCGGCCCCGCGTGGCTTCCAGAGTGTGGGCGCCCTCCCTTCCCAGCCTCACCGAAGCCGGCGGGTCCCCAAAGACAGCTCTTCCTCACTTCACAGTGCCCGGGTGTTGAAAGTCACCCTGGTGACCCATCCCCTGGTCTGGGGTCCTTCGTTCTTTCCTGAATTTACTGCGCTGGCGACGCTCCTTCGTTCACCACGCATTGACTGGTCTGACGCTTGGCTCTCCGAGCCAAGGCTTCTGCGTTCCCAAATGCCCCAAAGCCGCGTGGCTGCCACACCGCAGGGTCAGTGAGCGCGCACTGTCAAAGGATGCCCAGCGATTGCTGCCAGTGAGGACTGCATTTGGGCTCTTGCCTGGAGTTCCAGATGCTGGAAGAAAGACTGGGAGTTGAAAGGCTCCCCTCCAGGCCAGGGCTTCGCTGCTTTTGCATCCATTAGGGCACAGGACCCGGAATCTTTCTAAGACGGACTGCCTCAGCCCCAACAACTCGGCTGTTACACTATGAATTGTCGCTGCAGGACGGAAGTCGCGGCGAAAGACCTTTATTCTGACGAAGTAGTTTTATCAGAAATAAAGCTACATGGGTGCTTCCTAAAATCCTGGGATCTTTTCTCAGGACCATGGATTGAGCCTGTTCTCTCCGTGTAAACTTGCGCAGTAGAAATGGACGGCTCATTTGCTGACCCGTGTGCAGCAGCCCCCCCAAAACACCTGTAAGAAGGGAACTTGGAAGGTAAAGGAGTTTTCTCTAAAGATCTGGTTTCCTCTCTCAAACCGATTTTATTTACCCACAAACTAGTAAAGTGAAAGAAAGTTTGTGTTTTGTTTCTGTTTTATTTACATTCAATTTTAATTTTACTTATCTGTTCTTAATTAGCATTGGCAGTGGTACGAAAATTTAATGGTGCAAATGAATACAAAGTTAACAAGACTCTCTGTCGCCCTTATCCCCAAGCCTCTCAATTTCTCTGGTGGCAGCCATTGCTGTCTCCTTCGTGAGTACCCTCCTAGAGAGAATCTACAACCAAATGAATTTCTCTAATGTTCTTATTTTTGCCTTTTGTTATACAAAATTGTAGGTCTAACTACAGGTGAAGATGAATTCAGGAGCTCTCAAGTGATGTCAGAAGTAGAACTGGGATCTCAGCCCCTACTCTTAATTCCTCTCTCCCTCCTCCTCTTCTCTCTGCTTTCCACTGTGGACTTCATTGTTAAGCTGACTTACTCCACGGTGGCCCCGGACAGCTTCAGTCTTTTCTTCTCGGTGGTCAGAATTCAAGAAGGAGGCAGTCTTTTCTTTCCCGGAATGCACATTAAACCACCCACAAAGACTCATTTGCCCTGTTTCAGTCATGCTTTACCCCTTGAATAGTCTGGGACTTGGGCATTCTGCTTGTTTGCCTGTGGGATTCTGACTGTTGGCAGAGACAATGAGATGGACATTGTGTTGGGAGTAAATTTGCCCGTATGTTTGCTGGTGGTTCATGACTGGTCACTGGTCAGCCACATGTTAATACTCATGTTCATTTATGTGCAGACATTGTGAGGACCTCTGCTTCTGCAGCTGTATCCCAGGCCAGCAGGGTAAAGTTTAGCATGTAGAATGTGAAAGCATTACTTTCCACATTGGCCTGCCAGTGGCTGTGTGATGACAGAATGGGGGCTGGCTTCAAAGGTTATTTGACATCATACAAGTGTTTGCAAAACTGACCAACCTGTAAATCCACCTCTTTACAGACTGTCTCAGAATCAACAGTAACGTCTTCCCTAAGTTATAAACATTTTTAAAAGAAAGACAAATAAGTACGGAATAGTTCAGTGATTTGGGTAAGGTCACAAATAAAACAGGAAGAAAGTACAGATGGATATCCAGAGACATTATGAGTGAGAAAGAGCCCCAGTTCCCTATTTGTTGTCCTTTGGGGCTTCCCTGGTGGCTCAGATGGTAAATAGTGAAAGTTGCTCAGTCGTGTCCGACTCTTTGTGACTCCCAGGCTAGAATACTGGAGTGGGTAGCCTTTCCCTTCTCCAGGAGATCTTTCCAACCCAGGGATCAAACCCAGGTCTCCCACATTGCAGGCGGATTCTTTACCAGCTGAGCCACAGGGGAAACAATCTGCTCACAATTCAGGAGACCCAGGTTCGATCCCTGGGTCAAGAATATCCCCTGGAGAAGGGAACAGCAACCCACTGCAGTATTCTTGCCTGGAGTATTCCATCGACAGAGCAGCCTGGTGGACTACAGTCCATGGAGAGAGAGAGAGTGGACAGGACTGAGCGACTAACACTTTCACTTTCAGGTCAGAAACAGGCATGGCTTTCGTTCACCAGAGCAGAGCTCTTGCTGATCTTTTAAAAGCATTCCCCAGGAAAGGTTTGGCATTTGAAGATGATTTGGCTAACAATGAACTGGTAACAAGATGACGTGAAATACTACCTCCTTGATGACTCCATCCTGAGCTGTCATCCAGCAAAACTTTTACCGGCAAACTTTCCACCAATGTCTATCTCTTCTTTTGCCCCTCATGGCTCAGCAGCCATGCTTGCTTTTCCATTTTCTGCATGATCTTGACCACTGTAAGAGTTTTAATGGATCCTTCCTTTATCAAAAAGAGCTCGTTGACTTTTGTGCACCAAGGAAATGTGTTGATCTTTTAAAATGTGAATCAGACAGTCCATTTTTTAGCCATAAGATTGATGAGTTTATACTGGCAGGAAAGGACATACCTCAGGAAGATTCTGGGTAGAATTAAAAGAATCACAAGACCAGGGTGCCGGTCTGACCTTACCATTTGCTATCTGTGAGCTTGGGCAAGTTACTTAACTGCTGAATCCCACATTTCTACCTGTAGAGTAGAGTGTAATCCTCTCCAGTGCCCTTAGTTGTTATTAATTGATATAAGATTGTTATTAATTGACACAGTGTATATGAAATTGCACATGATGAGATTTAATATATGTTATCTAAAAATTGTAATCATTAAGCTGGGTAAACAATTTAGCTTGTAAGGGAAATTTCTATGCTGTTTTGTGGCATTCTCTGGC
Organism: Aepyceros melampus; assembly: GCA_006408695.1. Lineage (NCBI taxonomy): Eukaryota > Metazoa > Chordata > Mammalia > Artiodactyla > Bovidae > Aepyceros > Aepyceros melampus. The sequence continues at coordinate 237,761 of SJXQ01002030.1, read as the reverse complement.
ATAGAAACGGAGAGCCCTTCACCTACTACTTCCCTATCAGCCAAAGCATGCTATCTAATTTTCCAAAAAATGTATCTCTCCCTCTTCAATGCCACTTAGCCCTTGTTAGGTAATATTAGTTATCTGAGTATATCTCCAGTCTTCCCAACTAGATTGGAAATGCATTGAGATTAGGACCACATCACATCTTTGCTTCCTCTGGGCACCTGGAACATTTGACATATAACATTTGACAAAGGACTTGTATCTAGAATATGTAAAGAGCTCTCAACATTTGGCAATATAAACCCACAAATAATCCAATTTAAAAATGGGCAAAAGACATCAAGATATTAGAATATGTAGTTGGCAAATACACACATGAAGAGCTGCTTGACATCATTAGCAATTAGGAAACTGTAAAGTAGAGCTGTATAAGATATCACTACACACCTATCAGAATAGTGAAAGTGAAAGTTGCTCAGTCATGTCCGACTCTTTGCATAGTCCATGGAATTCTCCAGGCCAGAATACCAGAGTGGGCAGCCTTTCCCTTCTCCAGGGGATCTTCCCAACCCAGGAATCAAATCAGGTCTCCTGCATTGCAGGCAGACTCTTCACCAACTGAGCGATGAGGGAAGCCCCACTATCAGAATGGGTAAGATTAAAAAACAATGACACCTAATGCTGGGGGAAAAGACAGAGAAATCATATCACTTAGGCACTGCTGGTTGGAATGTAAAATGGTGCAACCACTCTGGAAAAGAGTTGGCTATTTGTTTTAAAACTAAAATCAGTGGAGGAGGAAATGGCAACCCACTCTAGTATTCTTGCCTGGGAAATCCCGTGGACAGAGGAGCCAGGTGGGCATCAGTCCATGGAGTCCCAGAGAGTCAGACCCAACTGAGCACCCATGCACACACACAGCCCACTTAATCTTGAGGCAGAGCCCCCCTTGCCTGCTGGCCTGCATGTCTCACAATCATCCTATATTAGTAAATCTACATCTTGCGTATCAAAGAAACAACTAACCTAAAATCAGACCTACCCTAGAACCCAGTACCTTCACCTTGGGCATTTATCCTAGAGAAGTGAAAACGTATATTCACACAGAAGTTTACACAAACCAAGCCACACAGGACCAGCCCTCAGCAGGCCCACCCTGAAATATCGAGAGGGGAGAGTACCGTGATGCCCATCTAGTTTGTTTGTTGAATGAGGGGACAAAATGGACCTGGCTGGGCTCAGGATACACTCACGTCTTTCAACAACTCAAGGCAGGCGAAAATCTTCAAACTGGAAATACTGAATTTTCTGCTCTTCAGTGATGAATTAGAAAAATAAAAAACATATGGCCAAATGTATATCTTGAGTTATGAAACATCTCCATACTGGACTAAATAGAAATAGAAATGCAGAGAAAAGAATTTAATTCTAGTACAGTATTTTTCTTTCTTTAGAACTATTTCCATTTTTTAGAATAGTTAATATTTTATTATACAGCTATTTGTTTGCTACTAAACAACAGCTTTTAAAAAGCTTTGCTGCTTTCTGTAGTCAAGTTGATTCTATCTTGGAAGGACAATGTAGATGTAATAATAGAAAATTTGTCATTCACTGACCAGGGCGTCTAATAAGGGATCCTGATGCTGCTGACATGTACTGATAAAACAGTATTATTTTACAGGCATATATGATGATTACTGACTTATAACATCTTGATTTGTGATTCTCTCCTGTTAGGATTTTTCTTACTATAAATTGGGTCCCTAAGAGGAAGCCCAGAGTTGGTTATAACTTTTATAGCCAAATCAGATACACTGTTTCTCTGAATCCCAAATCAGTTCAGATCCTTGGCAGCTGACTCAGCCTGCAGCTAAGCTAAGGATTAATAAAATTAGCAGTAATACCCACAAACTTAGCCTGGGCCCTCTCTGTGTGAGCGTGCATCTCCTTCATAACAATGCTCAAACCCTGAGGGTTGGTTTAATTGTCTTGATCTTATTCACGGAGACTTAGCAGTAAGGTTGCTATTGACATGGCAAAGGCAGGCATCACCAAAGAAAAGGAGACAGATGAAGCCGCCCTCTTTCCCTCTGCCTGATCCTCCCTGCCCTGCTCTGCATTTTCTTTATTCCATAGGACTTCTCACCCTTTAACACACTATTAACTTTCTTTTTCTGTTTCCTGTTTATTGTTTGCCTTCCGCTTCTGGAATGCAAGCTATAGGAGGACAGAGCTATTTGCTTTATTCTCAAATATCTCCAAGTGCCCTGGACGGAGCCGAGCACAAGGAAAGTGCTGGATAAATATGTACTGAATGACCGAAGATGCCAGGGAAAATTTACACTACGTTCACAATTCAAAACTGTTCAGAGACTTCTATGCATGCTGAATATTCATACCGATGTATGTTAATCAGGTGACCTGAATTTTCATGTATTTTAAAGTTCCTTCCAGAAGTGAAGAATCTGTAGGCTGATTGCTGTGCTGGAAGGTGTTTCTGGTCTTGGCACTCCCCCTTCCACCAGCATCACCACCACCTTTAAGAAAGAGCCCAGAGGCTTCTGGTTCCAGGAGACAGAAACGTGGATCCTACTCGGAACAGAAACATTTCTAAGAGTGAGGGAAAAGAGGACTTAATGTAGGGGGAGCTCCTACTCTGTAGGAAGAGAGGGAAAAAAGCACTTTTTTTGCAGAAGGAGAAGAGAGTAATTTGGAAGGAACGTGAATACCCTGGAAAAACACTGTTTGACTCTCCCAAAGATCTCAGGCTAAATCTTTTCTTGGTCTTTTCAGAAATGTGGGAGGGTGGTGAGAAAATGGAAATGAAAGCACATTTGAGATGGACCCTGCTGCATCCAGGAACTAGTAGAGCTGAACCCCTGAGACACTGAATACAAATGGACAACAGCCAGACCATGTATGATGACAGGACTCTGACCCTTGACTTCTCCAGCAACCAGCACAGGAAGATAGACCACGACTTCTGTAGCAGTCAGTCCTCAGTGAGCTTGATCAGTGGCTACCAGCTTTCTTATTTTTTAGCCCCTGTTTCCAATTAGTTCAGTTCAGTCACTCAGTCGTGTCCGACTCTTTGTGACCCCACAGACTGCAGCACTCCAGGCCTCCTTGTCCATCACCAACTCCTGGAACGAGCTCAGACTCATGTCCATTCTCCTCCTGCCTTCAGTCTTTCCCAGCATCAAGGTCTTTTCCACTGAGTCAGTTCTTCACATCATGTGGCCAAAGTATTGGAACTTCAGCTTCAGCATCAGTCCAATGAATATTTGGAATTGACTTCCTTTAGGATGGACTGGTTGGATCTCCTTGCAGTCCAAGGGACTCTTAAGAGTTTTCTCCAACACCACAGTTCAAAAGCATCAGTTCTTCAGTGCTCAGCTTTGTTTATAGTCCAACGCTCACATCCACACATGCGTAGCTTTGATTAGATGGATCTTTGTCGGCAAAGTGGTGTCTCTGCTTTTTAATATGCTATATATGTTTATCATAACTTTTTTCTGAGGAGCAGGTGTCTTTTAATTTCATGGCTGCAGTCACTATCTGCAGTGATTTTGGAGCCCAAGAAAATAAAGTCTCTCTCTGTTTCCATTGTTTTCCCATCTATTTACCATGAAGTGATGGGACCAGATGCCATGATCTTAGCTTTTTGAATGTTGACTTTTAAGCCAACTTTTTCACTGTCCTCTTTCGTTTCATCAAGAGGTTCTTTAATTCCTCCTTGCTCTCTGCCCTAAGGGTGGTGTCATCTGCATATCTGAGATTATTGATATTTTTCCCAGCAATTTTGACTCCAGTTTGTGCTTCATTCAACCCAGCAATTCATATGATGTATTCTGCATCTAAAGTAAATAAGCAGGGTGACAATATACAGCCTGATGTACTCCTTTCCCAATTTGGAACCAGTCTGTTGTCCCATGTCTGCCTCTAACTGTTGCTTCTTGACCTGGATACAGATTTCTCAGGAGGGAGGAAAGGTGGTCTGGTATTCCCACCTCTTGAAGAATTTTCCAGTTTGTTGTGATCCACACAAAGGCTTTAGCATAGTCAATGAAGCAGAAGCAAATGTTTTTCTGGAATTCTCTTGCTTTTTCTATGATCTGAAGGATGTTGGCAATTTTACGTCTGGGTCCTTTGACTTTTCTAAATCCAGCTTGAACATCTGGAATTTCTCATTTCACGTGCTGTTAAAGACTAGTTTGGAGAATTTTGAGCATTATTTTGCTAGCATATGAGATGAGTGCAATTGTGCAGTAGTTTGAACATTCTTTGGCATTGCCTTTCTTGGGATTGTAATGAAAACTGACCTTTCCAATTAAAGTGAAGTCGCTCAGTTGTGTCCGACTCTTTGTGACCCCATGGACTGTAGCCTACAATGCTCCTCCGTCCATGAGATTATCCAGGCAAGAGTGGGTTGCCATTTCCTTCTCCAGAGAGAAACCCAAATATGCACCCAAACGAATCATACAGGCTGCCCTGCTCCTACTTAACCCACTTTCAGCTTCCCCATGCCAACAGCCACTAATCAGAGTGAAGACTTCCCTTTTTCTTTATATATATAGCTTTATAATGAAGCTTTCCTAGTCCCCTACTTGTCTTTAAATTTCTCCCAACCACAAGCTTTAAATAAAAAACCTCTATTTGTTCTCATTTGCTGGTCTTTGTTTATTTCCACAGTTTTCCTAAAGCTCCCACCCAGACATTCTGCATTGCTATCAGTACAGACCCCAACCTTCAGCCAGGCTCAATACCCACAGGGGCTGCTTGTGGCCTGTCATGTTCTCACCAAATGCAAGACAGCCCTGGGCCTGAATCCTGCCATCTCTGTGTTGAATTCCTCAGATGTTTGTTCATTGGTGCCTAGGTTTTGTTAGTGGTCCCCGTTTGTTTGGCTTCCTTGGTGGAATCAGGTCATTCTTTTCCAACCCGTGTTGCTCTCTTTGGTGATTCTATTTTGCATTGTGTCATCTTAAAGTGTCCCAAGTATATGAAGAAGAATCACAGTGTGGAACACACACATAGGACCTGTAAACTTAAATTTGTGGTTCTCAGCAAACCAGAGTCCAGTTAAACAAATTTTGCCAAGTTACAAACGAAACTAGTTGTGGTTCTTCTTCTATAGCGTTTGCTTGTTCTGTGAGCTTGGCATTTATCCCAAGAGAATGTTCTCTTTGGTTTTCCACCTGTGGTCAAAGGCAGCCAACCATCAGGCGGGGGTTGGGGTGGGGGGGTCTAACAGGTGCACACGCATTGCTTGGACTCACTGTTGCTGCTCTCAAAGGATCATTTAAGTCGGAGTCCTCCCTCTCCTCCAGAAGACGCTCCTCCTTTCTGCTGAACTCTTGTTACAGTCCTAATTTTTGTACCTATTATTCTAAGTAGCGTGACTTCATGATGATTTGAATTTTCAGTGGCCACCCTGGGAACACTTGGCTTGAACAAAATTGTTCATTTGAGAGACATCTTAGAAAATAAAGGACTAGGATTTTTCAGTTTTAATGGGCATTATTTTTTCATGCAGAGGCCTCCAAATGAAATTCTGATCCAAAAGTTGCCTCACTGAAAGATGCTTTGACCCAAGCTAAAAGCAATCTAACAAACTTAAGCAACAAGAAGACTTGTTTCCTGAATAAAATCTCTCACTCTGTCCTCCAGTTGCTTCCTTGAAATCCTCTACTCACAGCCAACCTTTGGAAGTAAACAGTTGACATAGGACCTTTGGAATATGCGAATGACTAGGATAGTAGACAGCTTCTGCCCAAGGTATGGTGCTAAGACCTCAGACTAATTCCTAGTTTGTTATTCATCTACTTGTTTAGTCTTTTTCTCATTTTCTACCTGGTTGTTGTCCATCCCTCCTGGCCCCTTTTTCTCTCCTCTTTATTACAATTTTTAGAACAAAGCACACTTTCTAACACCCAAATAGTCACCACTAACCTGAGTCTTACTGGCTGCTGTATATTTCAGCCATCACCATGAACATCATGATAAAAACCTCTGGACAATCCCAGTCTCATCGAGCAAGATCATAGGGAATCACGGCCAATGGCCTTTGCATCGACATAATGAAATGAACTTAAATAAATCAACATGTGAATTTCGTTGTGTTCTCTCTTGAAGAAAAAGAACCAATTATTCATTTGCATTCAGCAGCCTTTGTGGAGTGATGAGCCAGCTATCTGTCACCTGGAAGAGAATCATAGAGATCTCGACCTGTGACTCAGTCACTGATCTCCTGTTGCCAGCAGCTCCTTTTCTCCTGGATTTCCACATGCCCCCTACTGGGTAGCACTTCCCTTGCAACCAGGATGTCTGATCTTGTTTTCCCCAGACTAATGCCTCAAGCACTTCAGGACTTGTCTATACAGGAAACCCTAATTCTATATATCACCAACTTAGAAAATTCCAGCTCGGATGCAAGTTCCCAAATGAGCCTACCCTTGATGATTCAAGCACTCCAACTGGGGAGATTACTGACTAATTGTTTATGTGAACAATCAGAGCAGTGTTCCCAATGGTGTGAATCATTCAAGTAGAAAGTACTCTAAGAAGCTTATTAACTTTGGCAGAAGTTATTAGCATCACCATCTCCATCCTAAATGAAATACAGATTGATCTTAAATCATTGGCACAAGTTAGTGACGAACAGTTGCATGGCTCTAGGTTTCTTGCTGGCTAGTCACGGAGGCATCTGTGCCATTGCTAACATTTCTTGCTCTACTTAGATTAATGAAACAGGCAAAGTAGAATAGGCGATAAGTGCCTTCAGAAGAAAACTACTTGGCTTTCTTCATGGCCAATGGGATTCTTTCACTTGGCCTAGGTTAGGCAGTTGGGTTCTTGGTTCTAAGACATCTTATCTTATAGGGACTGTTAATTATTCTTGTCTTTGTCAGAGATCATGATACTGGCCTAAGGCATTTTATCCAGGATCATAACTGGATACATTGCTCTCTTGCCAGCAAATCGCCATGATGCTACCACAACAAAAAGGTCAGGATGATCTTACAATACAGCTGACCGTGGAGACAATCGAACAGTCGCCAAACAGTGACGCTCTGGATACATATCCCTTCCTGAAATTGGTCTGAACATCACGCAAGTGAAAGGACGACCAAAAGGGAGACTGAGAGGCTGAATATACAAATAGACAATGACTGGTGCAGTAAATAGGACAGTAGAATATTGACTTATAACCTCTGCAGCAGCCAGTTCAGGGTGTGAAAACACAAACTCTATAGCAAATGGCATAGAACAGTTAGGACTAAGCTAATAATTGCCACCTTTTCTATTTTTTGCTCAAGCTTCCAACCGAGGACCAAGCAGAGAAAGCCAAAGATGCTTTCCAAACCAGCCACATCGCCTTCCCACTTCTAGTTAGCCTGCAGCCAGATTTCCTATGCCAGTAAAACCTTCAGTCAGCACATTCTTAAAGCTTTCCTTTTTTCTTTTAGCATGAAGCTTTTCTATACTCCAGCCTGCCTTGATTCTACCAAACACTGGTGATGGTGGATTCTTATTTACATGGTCTCAACTTATTTCCACAGCCCCATCTGGAATTCTAGAAAGAGACAGCCTCACTTGGATCCCATCTGGCAACACAGGGCAGCTGCTGCCAAATAGAAATGGAGCTGTGGCAGACTGAAGGTGAGAAAGAGCAGGAGGTGGCACCCTGGTACTCCCTTGACTCTTATCCAGGAGAGGAGGAATTCATAGATCTCTATATACTCCCTGTGAAAGAGTATGGAAGGTACCGGGAGTTGAGAGCTAGCAGCTTGTAAGGCCACTCCTGGGAGGGACTGGGCAATACCGCTGCAGCGGATATGAGGTGGTTTGCCACAGGATCTGATGCAGGATTTGTCTGAAATTCAGAGGATCAGTGATGACCTTAAGAGCCAGAGTGGGGTTTAGTCATCAACGGAAAGACCCCAGATCCTCACCATGCCACAAATACTGATTAGTTGGTTGTTGTATAACAAATCATCTCCGCATTTAGCAACTTAAAACAGTAAGCATTTATTTAACTCATCATTCTGTGGGTTGGCTGAGTGGCTCTTTGAACTGGGCTGGCTCAACTTGTATTGCTGGGTCCATTCAGGAAGTCGGTTGGCTGATGGCTGGATAATCTAGGATGACCTAACTCACTAAGCTCACCTGGCAGTTATTTTAGTGATTTTCTATGCTTTCCCTTTGCTATTTTTGTTCTGTCTCCACTATTCTGAAAATAAACCACTATTGCAATTTTAAGGCAATTATAAAATCATTTTTGAATATTTATCAGCTAATAACAGTGATGCTCCTAGTTGTAATTTACCTGGCAGTCAGTCCCCTTCTGAATTTTCAGCATCTTTCCACGCATGACCTTAAAACTGAAACACACTACAGACTCTACAACATTTTTTCAGATGAGCAGGAAACAGGCTCTGGGAAGGGCTGTCCACACTGATGTTTGAGTTATTAAGTTCTCTTATTTCTTTGCCATATGGTAAATGAGAATATAGCATTATTCCTATGTAATGGCCATCATGTCTTTTAAAAAATTTTTATTGCAGTATAGTTGCTTTACAACACATCAGTCAGAATAGCCATTTTCAAAAAAAAAACTCATGAGCAATACATGCTGGAGAGGGTGTGGAGAAAAGGGAACCCTCTTACACTGTTGGTGGGAATGTTACTAAAACATAACATGAACATAACAAAGGCTCTGAGAAGTCCTATAGCAGACCTCTAGCTTTTCCTCATCCACCGATTCTCAAGTTTACCAAAGCACAGCATCTTTCGTTTTAGTATATAGCCAGTATTTATGGACACCGTGTCCTATGAGATCAGTTTGGACACTTGTACTGTACGTTCTTCCCTAGTGGCTCAGATGGTAAAGAATCTGCACCATGCAGGATACCTGGCTTCGATCCCTGAGTCAGGAAGATTCCCCTGGAGAAGGGAATAGCCACCCACTCCAGTATTCTTGCCTGGAGAATCCCATGGACAGAGGAGCCTGGCAGGCTGCAGTCCATGGGGTTGCAGAGTCAGACACAACTGAGCGACTAACACACACGCTGTATCTCAACTATTACAAATGGGATCCTAGAGGCAGAGGTTGTGCTGGAGTCTCTTTTCCACATCTCCCTTCAGCTATCCTTAAAATTCAAGATGAACTTCTCTTTGAATAGACAGAGGGAAGGAGTTCAAGGCCTTCTTATGACTACTGGAACGCTGCACTCACAGTTCTGCTTTTCTCTCTGAGAAGCCCTTCCTTTTCAAGATGAGTAGTACCCAGAATGTCCTCTCTCACAAGACAGGAGAGAACTGGAGAATAGTCATGGTCAAGAACTCTGGAGTCTGACTTCACGCTATCGTAACTGAAATCTCTGTGCTTCAATTTTCTCGTGTATAAAGTGGTAATAATAGTAACTACCTCATAGGATGTTATGAATATCACGTGGGTTTAAGCATGTGAACTATTTAGAACAAGGTCTGGCATATAGGGGACATTCTGTAGATATCAGTAATTATTTAGTTTCACTTAGATCTGGCAGTCCACAGAATATCGCCATCAGACTGCAATGCTGATTTCAAAATTCACACAAGAGGGACACATCTTGCGGAGCTAGAGAACTGTTTTATTCTGGTTGCAAATATTTTGACAGCATGATTTTCTATGTAGTACTACAATAGTTAATTGACATATTTTTCATTTTCATTTTTATATTTCATAATTACAAAAGTAACACTTCATAACATTGGGAGGCTGTAAAACATAAAGAGGCATTAAAGGGAGAAATGTGCTCAAATTATCTGTCTTTAGAAACTCCAGTGGTCATATTTGTTTCGTATACATATACATACATATAATATATGTCTAGAAATATTTTTCACTTGGCAAAGAATTATGTACACTTATCCATGTCAATTAATATTCCTTAGAAACACTACTTTAACAGTTGCAGACTAGCCCATCCTGTGAATATAGTATGGTTCATTCCTGAATGGTTTACTCATGGGGATGATCTGGTGAATTACCCATCATAAGACCAGTGTTTTAGCAGGAACCCAAACAGTCTTCCTCTGCTGAAAAATTGTTAAACCCTGTTAGTTTTGTCCATTGGATTTTCCACTCACATACCATGTCCACCTCCTAATCTTCATTATTTTTGGAGGTAAATGACTTCAAGTCAAGCACATCTGAAAGTCAGCTAGAGAAAATCAAAATGCTTGAAGACAGGCTTATTAAATAAGATTAAAGGAACTAGTGTTCTTTTGGCCAATATCTGTTGATTCTTTCTACACTTATTCAAGGATTAGCAACATTTCTTTCTTCACATTTTGCTTAGTGTCCTTCTTTATATAAAAATGGGTACATCTCATTCCATAACATGTGAGGGCAAAATATTGGTCAACACATCCCTCCTTTACTCTGGGGAGAAATCATGAAGAGCTCTGGTATGTTTCAGGGCTAATATATGGTAGGAGATAAGATATCCAGAAATAAAAATACTAAAGCATCCAAAATACAAAATTTGCTCTTAATGGACTTTTTTTCCTCATGGTCTTCTATGTTGCAAATTATGCAAGTAGAATAAAGTAATGAGTGAATTTGCTCTGGTGCCGTGATGATGGCAGAATCTACAAAGCAATAAATGATCAGTCAGTTGGAAACATCACAGCAGCCAAATTCTCACATTAGAGGCAGTGAGATACAGAGCATATCATGCACTGAACATTATTATTTTTTATGTTTTGCCAACTTTCACTTTCTCACAGTCCTCTAGGAAGGACCTGGGTATGGCCCTCATGTGTTTCACCCCTGGCCACAGTGGCAGAGCTAATTACCCAAGCAAGATCACTGTATTCGGTTGAGGGACTTTGACTCCACTATTGAAAAAGAGGGACTATTAATAAAACCAGACCTGACATGAATAGAATAAATGCCAGAGCTGCTTACAGCCATCTTTCTGAGAACAAAGGCATGTGCTGCATAAGAAATCATTCCAAATTATTTAGTTCATGATTCTGTGGGCTGCCATTGTGAGCTCCTTGGAAGGAAAGCTATGACAAACCTAGACAGCATATTAAAAAGCAGAGACATCACTTTTCCAAGAAAAGTCCATATAGTCAAAGCTATGGTTTTTTCCAGTAGCCATGTACAGATGTGAGAGTTGGACGGTAAAGAAGGCTGAGCACCAAAGAATTGATGCTTTTGAACTTTGGTGCTGGATAAGACTCTTCAGAGTCCCTTGAACAGCAAAGAGATCAAACCAGTCAACCCTAAGTTCAGTTCAGTCACTCAGTCATGTCCGACTCTTTGTGACCCCATGGACTGCAGCACGCCAGTCAACCCTAAAAGAAATCAAGCCTGAATATTCATTGGAAGGACTGGTGCTAAAGTTCCAATACTGTGGTTACTTGATGTGAAGAGCCAACTCATTGGAAAAACTCCATCAGGGTTTCTGGGAAAGATTCAGGGAAGGAGGAGAAGGGGGCGACAGAGGATGAGATACTTGGGTGGCATCACCGACTCAGTGGAGGAGTTGGAGCAAACTTTGGGAGATAGTGAAGGACAGGGAAGTCTGGCTTGCTGCAGTTCATGGGATCACAAGAGTCAGACACAACTTAGTGATTGAACAACATTGTGAGCTGGGCTCAGCTACATGGTTTTCTGGTCTTGACTGGACTTACTCCATACATGAATGGGCAGCCCCTGGATGAGCCGGGCCTGGCAGGGCTACGATGGCCTCACTGGGGATGGCTTGTGTCTAGTCCGTGTGGCCTCTCATCATCCAGTGAACTAGCCCAGGCTTCTTCACATGGCAGAGGTATGGTTCCAGAAAAGTGAGCAGTAGCATGCAGGGCCTCTTGAAAACTAGACTCCAACTGGGATGGCCCCAGGCTCCCCACCGCATTCTAGTTGTCATAATAAGTCTCAAGTCTAGCCCAGATTTAGAGCAGTGAAGAAATCAACTTCACCTCTATGTAGAAATAGCTATCAAGTCACATCACATGGAGGCCTCGATATAGGGAGGGAGGTCGTTATGGCCATTTTATAAATAATCTCCATCCACGTGTCCATCATCTGGCCACAATTTTCATGTCCTTTCCTGTGCAAAGTACACTTACCTCCTCCTAATACCTCCTTCCCTCTGGATTGGGGTCCACAGTCTGGGGACCTACATTCTGCCATGAGGCCTCCCTTGATTGGAGGCCATTGAATTAAAAAGACACACCCAACACACAAATGTGAAATGTGGACAAAATGACCAAAATAGACTTTCTCTTTCAAAATACCATGTCGAGGATAATTCATGCTGTGAAAAACTTTGTAAATTTCAAGGAGCAAAAGACCCCATCCTTGTTGGAGAAGGCCATTGAGAGGACGTGACATTGAGCCTCAAGTTGGGCCTGACCTTGGAATGTTTGTTCTGCCCAGCATTCCCACACCAGGAGCTGTTTCAAGGATACAGCCTAAGAGCATAAGGTGTTGAGACCATCTGGATAGTTGACATGATTGAGCCCAGTTAAGTCTTCTATATAAACTTTTAACATTCTGGCAAGCAGATGAGATCTGAGATCTACTCGTCTTGAGCTGCCAAGACAAGCCCCCTATGTAAGTTCCCTTGCTTGTTAAACCTGCCAACTACTAATCTAGAATGGTCCTCCTCCTTTTTCAGTCCCTCCTTGCCCTTTGTATGCAGGGCGCAGTTTGCAAACCAACTATCACAGAGCAAGAGAGTCTGCATATGTGCAAGCTGCAGAGAAAGTCCCAGCAAGAGGCACGGAGGCATTCTTTAAGAAGCTGTTTTCTTCCTTGGTCTCTGCAGGTGCTGACAATACAAATCCTGATTCTAAGTGACTTGGCCAGATTCCTATCTGCAGATCACCAGGATTTTCTGGTAATAAAACATTCATGCATTTTTTATTAGCGCATGATGCTTTTTTTTGAAGTTGTGGTTGCCATTTTAGAGTACATTCTAAATCTTGATGTTTAGTACAAGCTTTGATGAGTGAAATAGTCAGACTGTTTTATCATTAAAATTTAAGGTTTTCTGTAAAATGTCAGTGTTTTTTTTCTGTTTTCTACTAAATCTAGATTTAGTAGAGTCCTAGGATTAATTGAGTCCTAGCATGTATTTTTGTTAACTCAAGTTTTTTCTAAATCTTAGGCAGCTTTTTAACACTTTTAAAGCTCTTTTTTAAGAGACAGTATACCTGTAGACTAGTACACATACCATATGTGTGTAACTTGATGAGTTTTCCAATTGCACACATTTGTGTGAACAGCATGCAGATCAGAAACCACAATGTTACCACTATCCCTATAGTTGGTAGGGCTTCTCAACCTCAGTATTACTGAGGTTTCAGGCTGGACAGTTCTTGCTGTGGGGAGCTGTCCTGTGCTTCGCAGGAGGTTTAGCCTGGGCTCTAGCCACTAGCTGCCAGTAGCAACCCTCCTTCCCAGTAAGACACCCAAAAGTGTCTTTCCAGACATTGCCGATCTCCCTTGTAGGTCAAATTATACCCTGTTGAAAATCACTGCCTCTAGGGCAACCATTATTATGACTTCTAATAGCATACATTAATTTAGCCTGTTTTTTACTTTCTATAAATACTCCGCTTGTATTTGGCTTCACTCTCTGACTATTATCTTTGTGATAGCCACTCATATTTTTGTGTGTAGCTGCAGACTGTTTATTCTTGTTGCTATGTAATACTCCATGACAGGAATATATCACAATTTATTTATGCATTCAACTACTGAAGGGCATTTTGGTAACTGCTAGTTTTTATTTTTACATGATATGTATTTGTTTATTTATTTTGGCTGTATTGGGTCTTTGTTGCTGTCGGGGGCTTTTCTCTAGTTGCATTGCGCAGGCTTCTCATTGAGGTGGCTTCTCTTGTTGCAGAGCGCGGGCTCAGGAGGCACGGGCTTCAGGAATTGCAGCACGTGGCTCTAGAGCACAGGCTCAATAGCTGTGGGGTGCGGACTTAGTTGCTCTGAGGCATGTGGGATCTTCTTGGATCAGGGATCAAACTCATGACTCTTGCATTGGCAGGTAGAGTTTTTACCACTGAACCGCCAGGGAAGCCCCCTGCTAGTTTCAAACTAATTATATAATTTTTAAACTCATCTATTTCTTATCATACTTTATATCCTGAATTACATAGCATACCATCTAAAAAAGTTTTTTTGCAGTTAAGGCATCTACATTTTGGAAATATTGCTAACCTGTATTAAATTACGTGCTAGGCATTGGAATAAAGTATTTTTTTTAATGGTAGCTTCATGAAGAAACTCACAATTGGCCACTGATCCTGAAGATGAAATTGAGAGGGGGGAGAGCAGCCCAAGTTCAGAGCAACCAGTGTTTGCTGGACACCTACGACTAGAAGGCACCGTTGGTAGCTCTGGAAATGTAAAGATGAGCAGACAAGTTTCACGCCTTTGAGAAGGGTGTCGGCCCTTTCCTCCTGTTGACGGCCACTGTTTCTCTCTTGGGACTGATATGATCTAATGGTACCTCCTGTTTGGAAGTTTGCCTCTGTCGAGAAGATGTGAGTAGTGCCAGGAGCTGTACCTGCTTTTAGGTTTCTGTCAAGAAGGTTAAAAGCAGGGGTCCTAGAGTTATAGTCCCTCTCACCAGGGAAAGGAAACAGGGAGAGGTTTTGAACAGAAGCTTTAGCCAAGACTAGGCAGGGTGCAGGCTGCAGGCACACATGTGCCCTGACTTCCAACAGCCCTAATCACAGGGGAGACTGGATGGGCACAGGAGGAGTAATGGTCAACACAGTCCCCGGGAAATCCAGCTAACAGAGGGGGCTGGAATTGCTTCATAAGTAAGTCTAACATGTTCATTTACATTCATAGCATGCATCCTTCTAGACAAAGGAAATGTGAGCCTAGAGAAAGAATGACTCTGCAGGGCTTCTTAAAAAAAAAAAAAAAAGAGGCTAATTTGGTCTTTAATAGGTTTTAACCAAGTTAAGCGACTGTCCTTTTACAAGAAGAGTTTGATCATCAATATTCTGTAAAGTGTCTCTGTCTCATCTTTACTGCTCAATTATTTCCCTATCTACAAATTCAATACAGTGAAAACTAAGGCCAGTGGAACAGGTGTCATCCTTCCTACTTATCTGTCCTGTCAACAAAAATTAATCAGTCCATCTAAGAAAGAATGGGAAAATTTTATCCAAGCCAAATTTGAGGATTATAACCGAGGAAGAGCATCTCAGAAAGCTCTGTTCCACCCATTAGAAGTCAAGACACAGTTTATGTAAGTTTTTTGAGACAGAGAGCTGTACATTAGACGACGTCTTATTGACAGTTTCTTCCATCCAGACTGGAGCATCAGCATCTAGAAGGAATGTTATCTTTTAAGGAGCTGTCTTGTTGGTGCTGGGAGCATGCTGCCGTTGATGGTTGAGCAAGTATTCCTGCTGGTGAGGCTGGGGTGGTCTATGCATAATGTGAACACATGATGTACGGTGTGGGGAGAGGGGAGGGCAACGGGCAGAGAATTTTTATGTTTAAATTTTTCTTGTGTTGCCATAAATATGAATTTTATTTCACAATTCTTCTCAAGCTTCTGAGACTTTCACTTCTCTTCCTCAATTTCTGTTTCTTCTTCATTGTTACGAACTTCACTTTAAATCCAGTACCATTTAATTAAATCGACCAAAAGATTATATTGAGTTTATTTAGGATTAACCTTTCAATTAAGGTCTCATTATCATTACCTAATTATAAATACAAAAAGGATTAAAGAATTTCAATCCAACAGACTAAAATTTCTAAATTTTCTCTTAAGTAAATCAGTAGGAAATAGAAGAATATGTTCACTTTCATTACCTCATTGTTGAATAGATCTTGCCATAATTCCAGGCCTTATTTCCAGGAAAATTTTAGATGGCATTTGTGAAAATGATATTTCAGCTACTTTACTGGACAATCCGTTAAGCATTTGCCTAATTCGTTAAAAAAAAACCAGTCAAAGCAAAAGAAAACAAACCCAAACTCACGCAAGCTTCTTAATGGTCCTGTTGTGCAGAAAGGAACCTACCGGCCTCCCCAGTGCCACCCCCAACCCCCTGAGGCCAGTTAGCCAATTAGAAGCACAATGAGTCATTCAGTCACTGGACTGCAGCCTTGATATTCAAAAGGCAGACTTATTTTTGTTTCTTGTCCAGCAGCAAAATCCCAAAAGAATACATTTTTCACTGTATTTATTCATCACATGCTAAAATGACCCAGAACAAATATGAGATCTTTCAGTGAACTATTTGTGCCTTCCTGTTAATCTGTCTCAAAAAACTGTCACCGCAAGGGATTTGTGATGGGTTATCACACGGTAACAGAAATGCTTTTCTCTTTAAATTTCTTGCTTTCTTATTTTTAAGCTTCAATATTATAAATTATCATATAAATATGTATATTTATTATTTAAAGGAAGCAGCATATTTTTGTAAAACAAAATGTGTATATATGTTCATTGTAACAACCTACACATATATATTCATATGTATACATATATACACATTGTGTGTGCTCACACACAGTAGGACATATCTATGTATCTAGTATGTTGGACACACACGTGCTCATGCACAGTGTGTGTAACATGTACATATATGTGCAAACATGCACACACATATATTCATACATATTCACATGCGTACAGTACAAAGGAACGGCTAAGAGAATGGACTTTGCAGCCAATGTTGTTCAGTCGTTCAGTCACTCAGTCATGCCCAACTCTTTGTGACCCCATGGATGGCAGCACGCCAGGCTTCCCTGTCCATCACCATCTCCTGGAGTTTGCTCCAACTCATATCCAACTCATACCATCCAACCATCTCATTCTCTGTCATCCCCTTCTCCTCCTGCCCTCAATCTTTCCCAGCATCAGGGTCTTTTCTAGTGAGTTGGCTCTTTGAATCAGGTGGCCAGAGTATTGGAGTTTCAGCTTCAGTGTCAGGCCTTCCAATGAATATTGAGGACTGATTTCCTTTAGGATGGACTAGTTTGATCTCCTTGCAGTCCAAGGGACTCTCAAGAGTCTTCTCCAACCATACAGTTCAAAAGCATCAACTCTTCGGCCCTCAGCCTTCTTTATGGTCCTACTCTCACAGCCATACATGACCACTGGAAAAACCATAGCTTTGACTAGATGGACCTTTGTTGGCAAAGTAATGTCTCTGCTTTTTAATATGCTGTCTAGATTGGTCATAACTTTTCTTCCAAGGAGCAAGCTTCTTCTAATTTCATAGCTCCAGTCACCATCTGCAGTGATTTTGCAGCTCAAGAAAATAAAGTTTCTCACCGTTTCCATTGTTTCCCCATCTATTTTCCATGAAGTGATGGGACCAGATGCCATGATCTTAGTTTTTTGAATATTAAATTTAAGCCAGCTTTTTCACTCTCCTCTTTCACTTTCATCAAGAGGCTCTTTAGTTCTTCTTCAATTTCTGCCATAAGGGTGGTGTCATCTGCATATCTGAGGTTATTGACATTTCTCCCGGCAATCTTGATTCTAGCTTGTGCTTCATCCAGCCCAGCATTTTGCAACCAGTGTAGTTAGATTTAAATTCCAGATCTATATGGTAACAAATGCAAGTTACTTAACTTTGAGTGCCTCAAATGCTTACTCTAAAGCAAGAATAATATTTATATCAATTTCACAGGATTAGTATAAAGGCTAAATGAGTCAATATATGCACAGCCTCACACAGAACTTAGAACAGTATCCAGCCCATGGAAAATTATATGTAAACCTGTCACTAATCTGCATGGATTTGTGAATGTAGTTCAGGTATAAATAATCACCCTCTCTTATGTCTATTTCACACATTAAAATTTTTTGCATACCAGGTTTTTCTTCATGTGCGATATATATATTCACATGGGATATATGAATTCTCTTAAAGACAGTCAGAAAGTTTACTACTAACTCTTCTATCTTCCTCAGAAAACTAAGATCACAGCATCTGGTCCCATCACTTCATGGAAAATAGATGGGGAAACAGTGAGAGACTTTATTTTTCGGGGCTCCAAAATCATGGCAGATGGTGACTGCAGCCATGAAATTAAAAGAAGCTTGCTCCTTGGAAGAAAAGTTATGACCAATCTAGACAGCATATTAAAAAGCAGAGACATTACTTTGCCAACAAAGGTCCATCTAGTCAAGGCTATGGTTTTTCCAGTGGTCATGTGTGGATGTGAGAGTTGGACTGTGAAGAAAGCTGAGCGCCGAAGAATTGATGCTTTTGAACTGTGTTGTTGTGCAAGATTCTTGAGAGTCCCTTGGACAGCAAGGAGATCCAACCAGTCCATCCTAAAGGAGATCAGTCCTGGGTGTTCATTGTAAGGACTGATGCTGAAGCTGAAACTCCAATACTTTGGCCACCTGTTTGCGAACAGCTGACTCATTTGAAAGACCTTGATGCTGGGAAAGATTGAAGGCAAAAGGAGACGGGGATGACAGAGGATGAGATAGTTAGATGGCATCACCGACTCAACGGACATGAGTTTGTGTGAACTCCGGGAGTGGGTGGTGGACAGGGAGGTCTGGTGTGCTGCAGTCCATGGGTTCCAAAGAGTTGGACACAACTGAGCAACTGAACTAAACTTCTACCGACTGTACTTTCCCAGGCCAAATCAATATAACTTTTGACTTTGCCTCACAGATTTGCTATTCCAAACTCCTCAAATATTTTCATTCATTCTTGAGCCTTCCTGAGTTTTCCACACCTCTAGAGTCATCATCAAACACCATGTTATATTCATGTTATATTCTAACTGGGATGTGATCCTGCAACTGTGACGCCCTCTCCAGGGCTGTGCGTCCTTCAGGTGGGACTGAGGTCTCATATCCAAGTCCCTTGTGATTGCCTCTGCCCAGAATGTCCATTTGTTCAGTGTTACCCTGGCCCCACTGGGTTATACACCAGCAATTGATCACCTAGGCGAACATCAAAATCACCAGGGAAGCTTTACCAATGCTTAAGTGCCCCCAGAGCAATGAAGTCAGAATCTCTGGGGAAGTGGCTGTACAGTGCTATTTTTAAAAAGCTCCTTTGTGGATCTCAGATGCGGTCAAGGTTAACAACTAGTGCCATATAGAAAGGACATCACCATCAAACATGTCCATATATTTGCTCTCCTGCCCGTAAGGTGCTCGCGTGTACATTCCTTATGGAATATAGGCAGCAATACCGTCTTACCTTCTCAAAGAAGGTCAGTGGACAGCTTTCTGAGTCTGTGCCCCACACCTTGTCACCAAATGCCTCCAGAAAAATAGTTCTGCACAGTGAGGCCGCAGACTGTGTTTTAGAACAACAGTTCTCACGTTTTTCTTCTATTGCCACACGTGTGATGGATGGTATTCACGGGCATGACACTCTCCTGCTGTGACAGACAAGGGTCAATTCCCAGCTGTAATTCTGTTTAAGGATATATTTAAAAATGCAAGTTAGTGGCAGCGACATGATTACAGCGAGAATTTGGGCTGTTATTAAGCCAAGTAAAAATTTGCAACCTTAGATACTTTAGCTGCTGCGCACTCACTCAACAACTCTGTATTGAATGTCTCCTCTCTCTGGACATTGATCTAGATGCTGGACATGAAAAAAGTTCTTGCTCTACATAGATAGTACATTTTAGGGTAATTACATCTTAGTTAATAGACAGTAAACAGATGGATCTCCAAATATGTATGAGGGTGAAGTGTTTACAGGTAAATGTCATGAAGAAAAGGAGACGATGAGAGAGTGCTTTGTTCAATAGATCAGTCAGGAAAGACCACTCTGAGGAAGTGGTATTTGAGTGGAGAGAGTTCAGAAGGAAGTGAGAAGGCAGCCTTCGGCTGGGGAGGAAGGGGAAATGGTCCCAGCAGTTGCAGAGACCTTGAGAAGAGAGCCTACTTGTGCAGTTCAAAGGACATAGTGGCTAGGGTGGGCCAGGAATGAGAGAGTGAGGCGCTTGAAGTCAGAGCAATAGCAAGGATTCCAGAGTCTGTAGGGTTTCTGGATTTACTTCTTACAGCAGTGGAAACCACTGGAGGGTTTTGAATTAGGGATGCTCAGATTTACTGTCTAAAAGGGTGGATTACTCAGGTTGCCATGTGGAGCACTTACTGTACTGGGGTAAAGGGATGGAATTGGAAGCAGTGGTCCAAGTAAGCTGTTGGTGATCTGGTCAGAGCTGTAGCAGAGGAGGCTGAGAGACGTGGCAGTATTTCAGAAATAGAGTTACCCGGATCTGCCTATGCAGTGGAAGTCAGGTGTGAGAAAAAGGGAAGATTATGGGGATGGGGACGCTATTTGCTGAGATGGAAAAAGAGGGTGTTTGAGGGAAAATCAAGGGTTCAGTTTGGGCTATGTTAAACTTCAGGTGCATTTGATATATCCAAGTAAAGATATGGAGCAGAGAGTTGAATACATGAGCTACAATTAAAGGGAGAAGTTGGGACTGCTGATTTCAATTTGATAGTCATTGCTATGATAGAGATTATATATTTTATCTGTTTATTTTTTTGTCTCTTTCTCCCCCAAGAATATGAGTTTCATGAGGTCAGAAAATTAATCTGTTTTGTTCTTTACTGTGTCCCCAACCCCTGGAACATTGATAAGCACATAGATATTGTCTAAAAAATATTATTGAATGAATGAAAAATTCAGTTCAGGACAGTATAAGGTAAATGAAAAATAGCAGGACATAGTAAGTGCTGAAGGATGACTTGGTATGTGAGTTGAGACTGGCTCCGTGATCAGTGTGTGGGCTATAATGATCAAGACAGCAAGTCATGGAGGAGCTTGATCTTTATCGGGTCTTAAAAAACCTTAAGGTTTATAGGTAAGATAAGTCAAGAAGAGGAAAATGATGACACTGGTTATGTTGAATTTGAAGTAACAGAGGGACATCTGAATTTGACAGAAAGACATTTAAGTTAGTTCTTTAAGCAGCTTGAGATGTGGACTTGGAAAGGACAGACATGGGCCCTCCTCCTTTCTGAAATTAGAACTCACACAACTACAGTAGAATATTGATCTATAAAAGTAGTAACAAGAAATTAAGTAGGAAATTTTGAGACACCAAGATTGGAAAAAGACAACACTTTTCAAAATTTAATATGCATACAAAATCACCTGGAAATCTTGCTAAAATTCAGACTTTGATTTTGTAGATGTGGGGTGGGGCCTGAGTGTCTCTGTTACTAACAAGCTCCCAGGGGATGCTGATGCCTTCAGGTCCTTCGACCACATTGAAGTAGTAAGGTACTTAAGTGAGGTGTGAAGCCAAAAGGAACATTTTCAAAGGAAATAAATAAAAACCCGTTATTAATGCATGACTCTTCATCTCCTCATAGACACAGAGTATAAAAGGATTGAGTTTCTGGGCATCAGAAGAAGCTTACTTTAGATAGAACTTATTTGCAGGGAGTTAGGTTGAGTATGAGCAAGGGTCGGGTGCAGAGGTTATGTCCGTCTTAATCTCAAATCAAGAGAGAGAATTTCACTGGACTCTCCAACAGCACTGGGTTACCTAGTGTTGGAGAGACAAAAAATGGACTGAGTCTGACCCCCAGAAAGCAAAGGATGAGACACAGGCCTGGCTGGCTGCTGTCTGACAAATTGAAACGGCTGCTTAGTAATCAAGCTCTGAATGCAATTTGTCAGGGCAAAGGAAATGGAATAGGTCAGAAATCAGATTACTGGGCAGAAGGAGAGATAGAAGGGAACAATCGCAGAAGGCCCTCATTAGGAAAGTCCACAAGATTTAACTTTAAATCAAGTTTGGAATCTGGATGATTACATGGGATGAGAATTTAATTTCTAAATTGAGATTCTGTTTTATTTTTAAATGTTCATAGGGTCTTTTATTATCTGTGAGCGGTCACAAAGTAATTTTCTGAGTTAGTTTTTTTAAATGTTTATTGATTATTTTTGGCTGTGCTGGGTCTTCATCGCTATGTGGGCTTTTTCTCTAGTTGCAGTGAGTGAGGGGTACTCTGGTTGAGGTGCTCAGGCTTCTTTCTGTGGTGGCTTCTCTTGTTTCAGAGCAGACTCTAGGGCCTGCTGGCTTCAGTAGTTGTGGCAAGAGGGCGCTTTCTGAGTTAGTTTTTTTCTCAGAGTGGAGAATTTCTCCCATGGAGCAAACTTTAAAGAGACAGTGGGAAAGAAAGTAAAATTGGCTTATGGTGATGCCCATGAGTTATGCTCCTTAGGTGTTCTGATGATAAGAGGGTTTCTGGGAGAGGAGGCAAGTCAGCCTTGGATCTGCATATCAGCTACAAGATACCCTTTAATCATGTCGCCCTTGAGCTCCTTTGTCTGACACCACCACCCACAATGAGATTATCTTCTAAGTGCTGAACTCAGAGATCTTGGACAGCCCTATTGCTGTTGAGGCTACTCTTATAGATTAGCCCCACTGTGTCTGCACATACTGAGCAGAGTTGAAAGAGCTCCCATTTGTAAGAGACTTGCTAATTCCACTAATTCTGCTTCTCTTTGGATAGACAATGGCAGTTGAGAGAGCAGCCACCCCGGTCTCCTAGCAGCTACAAACACCAACAGGGTTTTCATATCCTGCACACATTAGAGTTAGGACAAAGGAGACTTGGAGCAGTTGTACGTCTTGTATTGTTATCTGTGCCCAAGGAAGCCATCAATATGGAGATCGAATGAGTTCTCACTGCTGCAAAACACTTACAACCCCAACACAATCAGAGATGATTTTTCAGGTATCAAGCTTGAGCTCTGTGAGTTATCATGGGAGATGGAGGAGTGGAAGGACCCATGCACCCTTCTCAATCTTCCCTTCCTGGAATCTTCCCTTTGGGTTCTCACTCATATCTCATACTTTCAGCTGCACTAAGATTCCTTGCTGTCCATGAATATGAAGACTTCCTTTAAGCTTCTACCTCAGTGTGTCTTCCTACTCTTGGAGAGGCTTCTTCATCTTGTCTTATTCAGGGAAGGTCAGCCAAATGAGACAACCCCCTGAGTCTCCATGACACCTGGGACAAAACTACAGGAGCTTCTATCTGTGTGTGGTCATTTCTTGCTGCATTAACAGACGTGTGTGAGTGGCTTCCTATTATTGAGTAACTTTTCTTTTATTGGGTGTTTGATGAATTATGTAGTTAAGATAGTGTTAGATAGCTCCAATGACTTAAAAGTTAAGAAAACTCCTAGGTGTACAGCAGAGAGTCACCAAAGGGTCATGTCCAACAGCAGACTGTGGGCAAGAAGGGTCGTGAGAGGGAGCCAGGCACGCTGTCTTCCAAGCTACTCTCCCTTTGATGCCAGAATGGCAGCATCTCAGCCTGTGTGGGCTGGAAGCCTTCACAACTCCTGTTTGCTTCCTTTTTGTTTTCTCTTATAACTTAGCAGATTTTAAAGTAACCCTCTTTTCCTAATTATAAACATAATACATTTTTATGGTCTCATAATACGTACTGGTTTTCTTGGCACCAAGCCCGTTGGCATCTATGGTCCTGGTGTATTATTAATAGCTCTGCCTTTCATTCTCAGAAATTGTCTTGTTTGAACTGGGACTTACGTTGCCACCCTCCTGATGGTACAGGATTGAGACTGCACACAGATTGTCGTGTGTACTTCTGATTACCGTAGGATAGATTCCAAAAGGTGAAATTCCTGAGTCAAAGGTTATGAAGGCATTTCAGGCCTTTGTTACAGTATGCCATTTTTCTTTCCAGAAAAGTGGCAATGGTATACTCCAACTGGCATTTCATGAGAGCCTTTGATATTACTAGACCGGAGTTTGGTTATTAAAGTCAATAACCTCAGCACCAACACCAATGGAACAACTTCAGAAACCAAGACATTTGCTTCACAATTAAGATGGAAAATTAGCAACTTGCTCTTCTTCCCGTCTTTGTCCATTTACCATGATTTGCCAGTATCCTCTGAGCTATGTTTCTGTCTTAAAGATAAGTTATTTTTTATTTTGTTCATCTTTTTACTTAAGAACTATACACATATATTATGTTTATAATCAATGTGACTCTATGATGTGTATACTGAATTATATATTAATATATAATTATATCTTTGTGCATTAATATGTCTATGTATCATACGTAGATATCTATTTTTATATAATATTAAAATGGAGCCAAGAACTCCTGTGCCCTTTAATGTCAAGCTTCTCCATTTGTGAATTCTTACCCATTTGCCACTTTCTTTCCTTTCTCCCTCATCCTCTGAGACAGCTGGATTGTATCTTGAAGCAAATTCTTTAGTTGGGAGCATTGATTTTAGGTTTCCTGTCATATCTGATCACATCTTCCTCAGGTCTTCTTTAGTGGGTGACCTTGGTCAGAGTGGAGTCACAGATTTCCTGTTTTCTTCCCAGTCAGCCTTAAATATATAAAATGGAGCTCTGTGGACAGCCAGGCTTTTGGGGCACCAATACATTTATTGGAATCATAATACAACCTCACCTACTGTTTCTTTCCTCAGTTCAGTTGCTCAGTCATGTTCAACTCTTTGCAACCCCATGGACTGCAGCACACCAGGCTTCCCTATCCATCACCAACTCCCCGAGCCTGCTCAAACTTATGTCTGTCAAGTCAGTGATGCCATCCAACCATCTCATCCTCTGTTGTCCCCTTCTTCTGCCTTCAATCTTTCCCAGTGTCAAGGTCTTTTCCAGTGAGTCAGTTCTTTGCATCAGGTGGCCAAAGTATTGGAGCTTCAGCTTCAGCATCAGTCCTTCCAATGAATATTCAGGACTGATCTCCTTTAGGATGGACTGGTTGGATCTCCTTGCAGTCCAAGGGGCTCTCAAGAGCCTTCTCCAACACCACAGTTCAAAAGCATCAATTCTTCAGCACTCAGCTTTCTTTATGGTCCAACTCTCACATTACACACGACTACTGGAAAAGCCATAGCTTTGACTAGATGGACCTTTGTCGGCAAAGTGACGTCCCTGCTTTTTAATATACTGTCTAAGTTTCTCATAGATTTTCTTCCAAGTAGCAAGCTTCTTTTAATTTCATGACTGCAGTCACCACCTGTAGTGGTTTTGGAGCCCAAGAAAATAAAATCTCTTACTGTTCCCATTGTTTCCCCTTCCCATTTTTCAAGACAGAGTAGTCCTTTGGTTGAAGTTCCACGATCTTGAGGAACTCTGTCTTTTCCAGTCTGACCTTGGCACCCAGACATTGCTGGATCGCATAATTTTTCATCTAGGAAGCCACCGAAGGCCAATTTCAATCTTCAGCTGTGTTTCCTAAAACTATCAGACCACGACAGACAGACAGCAAAGGATACATTTGAATTGGAATAGGGCTTTAAGTCTTTAATTCTTTCACTTCAGAGGGTTACCTAGATCAGGTCCTTGAATAGCCCCTGAGCAGAGATAGATCAGTTGGTAAATCCTGTGACCTAATGCCTTTGGAATTGCTTTGTTCTTCAAATTTGTCTCACTCTAAATTTGAGTTTTAGATTATTTTTGACTCACATCCATACACATTTGCCTGACTCTCACTTGTTTCTTTTCAGCAGAGATCTCTGAGTCCATTTACACACCCGAGGACATTCCAGTACTGGTGACACAAGGCAAATCGGTGCTAGGTTACAACCACAAGGTGCGTATCCACCTTCAAATATATCATAATTTAACAAGTCGTAAATACAAGACACACAAAAAATAGGGTATATGCTCAATACTCCCTGTGTCGTTTTAAATTCCATTATAGCGTCTTGGTGTGAGGCTGACACTTGCTGTAGAATTCTTGGTCGTCTTCTCTCGGCTCTTCTGCCCTCTGCTCATGTTGTTCTGTTCTCTTCTGAGGTTTCTCAAGTTCATTTTCCTCTGTAAAGGTACCATGCCAGCTTATAAAGGTTGGTGATGGCTCCAAGGGTGATTGCTCTCCCTTCTTCTTTGGAACCTATAGATGCGTTTCCGCTGCAGGCACAAACTGTCCTTTTATCTCAGCAAGTTTGCTTTATTCATCCCTTCCTTCTGAATGCTCTGTGATTTTCACCATCAAGCCTGTACTCCACGTCCTTGATATAATTTCCTGTACTGTCAATTCTACCTCTTGCTGCTTCTATTTTGGAGTTTTAGTTTTGAGACAGTTTAAAGTTTCTCTGCCCTCCCTTTATTGTATTCCAATCATCGTTACATCCCATCCTGTTGCTTTATTGTTTATTTGAAGTGTTGTGTCTCTTTAATTTCTGTTTCATCGAGTCCCGGGTCTCTTTGACTTCTTTTTCCAAAGTGAGTTTCTATTAGAAAAGGTTCTGGTTGCAACTGATGGAACTCCAACTCAGAGTAGTTTAAAGATAACTGGGGAATGTAACCAAACTCTCAGAGAAGCAAGATTGGAGCTAGCTTTAGGAGCGTGTGGAGTCGAGGGTGCAGTCCCATCAGCGCCCTCTCTGGCTCTTGCCTGTCCTGCCATTGCGCTAGTTTCCCTCTCTCTCACTGTAGATCTGGTCCCTACAGGCTCTCAGCCCAACGCTCTGTTATCACAGAAGAGAGAACAATTTCCCTCTAGCTGGAGTCAAAAACTTTTTGCAGAAACAGCTTGGTTACATTGCTACCCCTACACCAATGAGTGTCCCCAAATGATAACGGATTAGCCCACCGTGGGCCACAGCTCTGCCTCTGTGATCAGGGATGTGGGGTCTCTTACAATAACCCGTACACTTTCTCCTTCTTTCTTTTGCAAGCTATTTTGTCCTTAGTTTTGTTGTAGATGTTCTTGCTTGTCACTCAAAAAAAAAAAAAAAAAGTAGAAGTTAAATGGTTCTAACTGGGCTGGCTGTTTGTCCAGTAATAATGTGAACAGATTCTTCTTAATCATGTTTTTGCCTACCTTGTCCAAACCTCTTTGTATATTAATATTAATGGCTGAGACTTTCTTTCCAGTCATTTTGTTGTGAATGGATTGGTGAGTAATGGGATTGGAGGAAGGAGTGTGTAAAGGGAAGGATTTCTACCTGGTGAGTGCTCCCACATGCCTGTGGAAATGAGTAAGCCATCAAATGAGAAGCAACTCTCATTGGGTGAATACAGTTGTAATTTAGTCTTAGACTTCACTGAGGCATCCGGTACTATACAGACCCCAGCAATGTGAATACAGGACAGTCTGATTGTTTGGTCTTTTCAATATTGTATTAATATTTTTAACAGCTTTATTGAGGTATAATTTGCATACAGTGATTTTTAATACATTTACAGAGTTGTGCAAATATCACCATAATCTTAAAATATTCCTATCACCCCAGAAGTCTATCCTGCTCATTTGCAAACCTGTTCTCACAACCTAGCCTCTAGCAATACTAATCTGCTTCCTGTCTCCATAAAGTCATTTCTGAACATTTCATGTAAACAGGAACAGAATATGTAGTTTTTTTCTATTTGCTTTCTTTCACTGAACAGAATTTATTTTAGGTTTATTCATGAGGCAGCCGGTATTAGAAGATGGGTCCATTGTATGCTGAACAGTATCCCCTCATATGGTTTTAGCAGCCATATTTATTGAACCTCTAAGTGAGATATATTATCTGACAAAGCTTGTTTTTCTGATTTGTAAGGGGAATGAAGTATTTTGAACAGAGCCTAGCCTGGTATGGTCTGAAAGCAGGCTTTCTCTCTTGCCCCTGATAGAGTTTGACACATTTGCTCAAAACAATCAATGTTGCCATTTGGACAGAATAGGTTGACCAGAACAAATACATTCATACGCCAATGCAGCATATGAGACGGGGGACCAGAAAGAGATGACAGCAGAAGATGGTACAATTTCTGGACTAGTGAGAGCCAGCACCTCTTTAAAACACGCACAGACACACAGACACTCATAGGCACACAAACAAAACCCCAGATACATACAAAGACACACCCATGCAAACCTCTAAAGAAACCCATGAAAGCATCAGCTTTCTTCCAACATTGTTCATGCAGAATGCAGAGTATTGATTTCATTTAAGATAAAAATAATAATGATATATTCTTTCTGTTTCTAGCTTGTTAAGGACAAGAAGATACTGGTTTTCTTGGGGTTAATGAAGTCCAGATATTTATAAAGAATTAGTTTTCTGAACAAAGGATCTCAAAATATAGAAACCTTGGCCAAATAAGTCATCAGGAAAAAAGTTCATTATTTCCATCACTCATCTTCCTTGGTAGTTGCTTATATTTCAAAAATTACAAGGATAATAATCATGTTAAACGAAGAGAAGACAATAAGCACTTCCCCCATCTGTCTGCCTGCCTATCTATATCTTCCATCTACTATCTCTTCCCTACTTTTAAGACTTGTGTGCTATTTCATATGTTCATTCACTTATTTATTTTAAATGTCCTCTTTTTCGAAAGATTGTGTTCAATTTTCCGAATAATTTTTCCCTTTGTGTGGGCATTTAATTTGCTTACAGTTTACTGAACAAGCTTATAGTCAGCGGCCTTGAACACATAGCCTTGTGCATGAGTGAGAGCACTTCTCTGTTTCCCAGCTGCTGGATTGTTCAGTAAAGAAGGCCTGTGCGCTGCATGCTCAGTTACTCAGTCATGGCCAACTCTTCTGCGACCCCGTGGACTGTAGCCCACCAGGCTCCTCTGTCCGTGGGATTCTCCAGGCAAGAACACTGGAGTGGGTTGCCATTTCCTCCTCCAGGGGATCTTCCCCACCCAGGGACGGAAACTGCATCTTATGTCTCCTGCATTGACAGGCGGGTTCTCTACTGCTAGTATCACCTGGGAAGTCCCAAAGAATATCCCAAGTTAAAATTTTGATAGATGCTGCCAAAGTGCCATCTAAAAATGCACCAGTTTATATTCCCATGGTTTCATAGCTCAGTAAATTTACCGAAAACCTCCTGAAATGTATGCTTTAATAGGTAAAATTTATGTTTGTAAATTTCACAGCAATAAAGCTGTCCAAAAATATGTTGGTAATTTTTGCTAATTTTGACATCTGGTAAACTTGGAAAATTAAAAAAATACTTTGAGGATTTTGACTAACATTGATTTTGCTTTGCAATGAATTAAATCATGGATTAGTTTGGAAAGAACAGTTAGCTCTACATTATTGAGTTGTCCCGTCAGGGTCCTGAGGGGCTGTGTCTTTCTGAATAATTGAATAGTTTCCTCCGTACGAGTCTTGCACATATTCTAAGTGTCATTTGTGTTTGTTATAGTTTTTACTTCCTTGTGAATCAATCTCTTTATTACATTTTCTGATATATAGAAAGTGATTAAATTTTTAGATTGTTGATTGTTTCTGGCTACATTATTGAATTCTCTTAGTGGTTAAAACAGTTTTTCATTTGATTCTCTTGAATTTCTAGGCTCATAGTCATATCATCAACATACAGAGTTTAATCTTTTCAGAAAAATGTTTACATCTCATATCCCTATCTCTGTATTATTGCAGTGACTGAGGTCTGTATCATAATCTTGTGTGTCAAATAAGATAGCCAGCCTTTCTTTCTCACTGCTTCTCCTTTACTCATGCTATTTGATCAAGGTACTTCCTTAAGCAAAAGTAGCTTCTGTCTGTCCCCTAGTCTAGAGATAATTTTCTCCCTTTGCAACTGAGTAGTTTGCATGGAGATAATTTGAAACCGTTTGAATATTCTGTTTCCCAGGAACTTTCCTCTGAATAATGTTTGTATTCATTGGTGATTCTTGCGTGAATCCATTATACACGGAGGTTGCAAAATGGTATTTCCCCTGCCCCTAATTTGATTATTCCTTCTACATCTGTGAGCCAGCATACACTGGTAAACAAGAGATTTCTCCTTATGTCTCTATTTTGGCTATCATGTGGAGTTACAGATTCTTTTCTAATTCAGTGTGTTCCAATCCATTACTTACTGTCATTATTCTATTTGGTCCTCCAATGGTCCCGTATTTGACTGGGTGCACACCTTGGAGTTAGCTCTTATGTAATTTTAGCATGACTGTCAGTCTTTGAGCACTTTCTTGCTTTCTGGCACAACATAATGTTCAAGGCTCATCTGTACTTTCCTAGTGCCAGTCATGGAATCAGCCATTTCTCCAAGGAGTTCTGGTTTCTTTTATTAGAGGGTGATATTTAGAAACTAAAATCTGGGCATTGTAATGTGGTTCTAGACTCCCAGTGCACAGAGCCGGGAAATATATGTATAAACACACATACACACACACACACACACACATCTGTCTACTACCCCTCTATTACTACGTTAGAAACCATGGGTTTACACTGGTATTTTCAATTTCAATCCAAAACCACAGATTTGATTTTAGCTTCCCCGTCCTTAATATATTTACTTATTTTCTCAATCTTAGACTGTATAAAGAGCTGTTTTAGAATTGCTAACACACCCCACTATGGGGGGTAGGGTACCTATTGACTAGAGCTCAATATTTGTTTAAAGTTCTTTTTTAGTTTAGTCTAAGTAGCTATTGTCAAAATACTGTGTTCAAAGTTACATGAGTTCTTTTTATTTTCCCTTTCAGATTGGTTATGTTATTAATATTTGAAGTATAGTTAAATATATTTGGTTTTGCTTATATTTCAATTAGGGCTTCCCTTCTCATCCTTGTTAGTTTTTTGTGTTTTGTTTTTGTTTTTTACTTTTTGTTTATATAAAACATAACCATAGTACCAAAATTCAAAACTGTATGAAACCAGATACTCAGAGGACTGTCAGTTCGCATGCCCCAACCCTCCCACCCTATTTCCACACTTCTCCTTTAGGTAAGCCATAACATTCATTTTTGGTTTATCTTTCTCATGTTTCATTTTGCAAAAATAAATAGGTGTATATATACTGTCTTATTTCATTATTTCTCTCACCACAAAGAAGTGTACTATATATAGCCTTTTGTTTCATTTGCTTTTTTGCTTTAATAATATTCTATCATTACATTATATATAGTAATTTCATTTTAAAAGGTCAAAACTCAGAGAAGTTGAACTTTTCTAGGTTCATGAAGCCAACAAGCGGAGGAACGAGGAAAATACATTTGCACCCTGATACCTTCCATCTTTCCCATGATCTTTTCTTTTTGTTTGTAATTAGTTTGTATTGCTATTTCTCAATATTGGCATTAACTGGAAAAAAGAATATTTACCTTTTTATTTTCTGGACATATTACTGCTTCCTGGAAGCAATCTCAGCTTTGTTCAGACAGGTCGATGATGCGTTTAATGGGTGTTTGGAATAACTCTAATAGTTCCTGTTGTGGCAAAGCTTACTTTCAAAAAAATGTTTCTCGAGAGTTGAAAATACCCTGCATGATCATTTGCTTCCTTTCCATCCCACACTCCTTCTGTTTATTCCTACTTTAGATTTCCCAGCTGAGATGCATACTGCCTTCAAAATCTTTACAGTTTAATGTATTAGGAAGTTGACATTACCACCCAAATCACAGCACAGGAAGCTATTATATGGCTTTTCTGTCTTTTTTCCCCCTCCTATAACAGAGAAGAGGTATTGCTTGCTCTGGTTATAGAAAAGGACACAGTTGGCAACACTGTATTTTACTAATATGCAGATAAATCTAAAATATCCATCAATCAAGAAGTAGTTTGAAAAGGGAAGGGTGGCTCAGTTAACCTCAGGCCCCAGGAACCCACCTCTGAGAACATTCACCAGTGTTCCTGCCATGCAGCTCTTCATCTGCGAACTCACTGGCTTTTTCACCACCTAGCTCAGAAGATCCAAATGCAACAATATAAAGCCACTGTGACTGTAAAGCTTAAATGAAGGAAAGGGAAGAGAAATCTAGATTAGAAAAAAAATGCCTTCAAGGAAAAAAATATTATTATTGCATTGTAAAATACAATGGATTCTCTTAAACTTTCAGATATAAGATTATATCATTGACACATAGTAAATTTTGCCTATGTCTTTTTGATATCCTGATATGTCTCTTGTTCTTTCTTTTGTCTAATTGTATTGGGTATTAGTTATATTCCATGTATTTGTTGTATAACTACAGTGATAATAAGGATTCTTGTATTTTTCCTGCCTGTAATATTTTGCCACTGTAAGTGAGATTGGTCTGTCCCTTCTTCCCTCCCTTCCACCTTTCTTCCTTCCTTCTTGTATGTGCTGTTTGTGAGGTTGTTGTATCTGAGCCATACTGGTTTCAGAAAGAGTTTGGAAGTCATCACTTTTTTGTGATTCAGAGTGGTTTACTGGGGGTCTAATAGTATCTCCCCTATGTGAATGAGGGCTAAATGCAATAATGCATGCAAAGATCTTAGATGAGTGGCCAGCATGTAATAAGCACTGAACCAATATTAGCTATGATGGAATAGGATTAGATGTCAATTCCAGGTATCAGTTGTTTTTGACCTGAGTAACAAATGCATCATTATACAAGTCTTGAGCATCTAAACGTCCTAGAGCTATAATTTCCCATTCATCCCTGTCTCTCACTCCCCCACCACCCTAGGTTTCCGTCATCAAGACCTGCTGTCCCAAATCCAGAACCTCATGTGTCTGCTTCACAGTCAAGCTCCCTGGAGGAAGAGCAGAGGTGTAGAAGAGGCAGGTGGGTCCTGGGGCGAGGAAAGGAAGGAAAAACAGAGAAAAAGACCCACACATGGTTGACAAGGTCTCCATACAGACCAATATATAGCATTCAGAAAAAGTAAAAAGCTGTTGACAATTTTCTCTGGATTCTGGAATGTACCTATACTTGTCCACCTTGCTAGATGCTGAGTCCATGGAAGCTATGGCTTCTTTCTTCTCTGATATCTCTGGATGCCTCTTTCCATCTCCTTAGTGGAATTTTTTCATCCATCCTTTAAATGCTTCTTTCTTCAGAGGACACCCCTAGAGTCTTCTCTTCTCACTCTGTACTTTCTTCCTGTGTAAATTCCTGTGGCTCCTCTCCTTTACTCCATTGGCTGTAGATGGTAGTTACTCACAAACTCATCCCAAGAATGGGTCATATACTCAGTAGGACCAGCTATAGAGTTGGTGGGACCCAGTGCAAAATATCAGTGTTGGTCCCTTGCTTTGAAATCATGAATTTCAAGATGGTGACAGCACAGCATGAAGCCCAGCAAGGGATTCTTCAGTGCATGGGTCCTTGTATGATTGCAGAGGTTGCACACCCATGAGGGCTGGTCTGCTACTGACATAAAGACCAGAGTATTAACTGTCTCCTGCCTACTTCTACTTGGATGTCCCACAGGGCACATATCCAACTCAACATGTGCAAACTCAACTCATATCTATGTCTCCATTACTCCAAAAGTCCTCCTCCTCTTTTGTCTTCAGTTCAGTTCAGTCGCTCAGTCGTGTCTGACTTTGTGACCCCATGAATCACAGCACGCCAAACCTCCCAGTCCATCAACAATTCCCGGAGTTCACTCAAACTCGATATCCATCGAGTCGGTGATGCCATCCAGCCATCTCACCCTCTATCGTCCCCTTCTCCTCCTGCCCCCAATCCCTCCCAGCATCAGAGTCTTTTCCAGTGAGTCAACTCTTCCCATGAGGTGGCCAAAGTACTGGAGTTTCAGCTTTAGCATCATTCTTTCCAAAGAACACCCAGGGCTGATCTCCTTCAGAATGGACTGGTTGGATCTCCTTGCAGTCCAAAGGACTTCAAGAGTCTTCTCCAACACCACAGTTCAAAAGCATCAATTCTTCGGCGCTCAGCCTTCTTCACAGTCCAACTCTCACATCCATACATGACCACAGGAAAAACCATAACCTTGACTAGACGGACCTTTGTTGGCAAAGTAATGTGAAGCATTACATGGCATTTCCAAGTCAGAAGTCGAGTGTCATTCTTACCACCTTGTTTTTCTCAGCCCTGGCAGCCCAGTTTTCAGGGGAGATTTGGTCTTCTCTTCCCCATCTTCACTGCATCTGCCTTGGTTTCAGACACTCCTGGCTCCCACGTAGATAATAGCCACCCTCATCTTCTGAGATAATCTTGCCTCCAAGCGCGTGTCTTT
This sequence comes from Aepyceros melampus, assembly GCA_006408695.1. NCBI lineage: Eukaryota > Metazoa > Chordata > Mammalia > Artiodactyla > Bovidae > Aepyceros > Aepyceros melampus. The sequence continues at coordinate 203,817 of SJXQ01002030.1, read as the reverse complement.
GTAAATCTGTTGTCCATACCAGGATAGGAAAGAGAATTCTTTAACCTAAATTTGAAACGGTAACTTTCTAGCCTATGAGCTGTCAGTGGTTTTCTGTTGCCCTCAACTTGAAGTTCAGCTTGTTTGGCTTGATAGATGAGAGTCTTTGTGATCTAGCCCCACCCTGCCTATGGCTGAAGCAGGCTGGACCACGGGAAATTCCCTAACCCGTCCAGCAAAGAGCTCCACTGGCACAGGAAATTGTTTCATCCAGAATGCCATTTTTAGTAGCCTAGAGTAAGCGTTACTCACTCAATCCTCTTTTCTAATTCTTCATGTTCTAAAGGCAAACCAACACCAGGGAATCTCTGTCTAGAGGCGGCAGTTGGCTATTTCTGATTGCTCTCCTCAAATAGCTACTGTTACTGTTGAACAGGGATGTGCTGGCCATTGTTCATTTTGGTTCATGCCCATAGTTAAACTCAACTATGAGGAGAGGCTAAGTAAGGTTTCTGTAACACATGGCCTTCAATATCAGTTATTGTTGCAACTGTCAATGACACCATCTTTCGTTTGGAACAAGAAGTAATTTCCATGCACCAGTTCTATTATCCAACAATTCCGTGCTTAAATATTTATTCAAGAAAAACAGAAATGCTTATGCTCAAAAGGACAGGGATTTTCATAAGGAGAATCAGTTCAGTTCAGTTGCTCAGTTGTGTCCGACTCTTTGCAACCCCATGAATCACAGCACGCCAGGCCTCCCTGTCCATCACCGATTCCTGGAGTTCACTCAGACTCATATCCATTAAGTCGGTGATGCCATCCAGCCATCTCATCTTCTGTCGTCCCCTTCTCCTCCTGCCCCCAATCCTTCCCAGCATCAGAGTCTTTTCCAGTGAGTCAACTCTTCACATGAGGTGGCCAAAGTATTGGAGTTTCAGCTTTAGCATCATTCCTTCCAAAGAAATCCTAGGGCTGATCTCCTTCAGAATGGACTGATTGGATCTCCTTGCAGTCCAAGGGACTCTCAAGAGTCTTCTCCAACACCACAGTTCAAAAGCATCAATTCTTCAGGACTCGGCTTTCTGAATGCAGAGTTCCAAAGAATAACAAGGAGAGATAAGAAAGCGTTCCTCAGCGATCAATGCAAAGAAATAGAGGAAAACAACAGAATGGGAAAGACTAGAGATCTCTTCAAGAAAATTAGAGATACCAAGGGAACATTTCAAGCAAAGATGGGCTTGATAAAGAACAGAAATGGTATGGACCTAACAGAAGCAGAAGATATTAAGAAGAGGTGGCAAGAATACACAGAAGAACTGTACAAAAAAGATCTTCATGACCCAGATAATCACAATGGTGTGATCACTCACCTAGAGCCAGACATCCTGGAGTATGAAGTCAAGTGGGCCTTAGAAAGCATCACTACAAACAAAGCTAGTGGAGGTGATGAAATTCCAGTTGAGCTATTTCAGATCCTGAAAGATGATGCTGTGAAAGTGCTGCACTCAATATGCCAGCAAATTTGGAAAACAGCAATGGCCACAGGACTGGAAAAGGTCAGTTTTCATTCCAATCCCAAAGAAAGGCAATGCCAAAGAATGCTCAAACTACTGCACAGTTGCACTCATCTCAAAGAATACAATAGAATACCACCCAGTAATAAAAAGGTTGTGCTAATGATACATGCAGAACCAAGGATAAATTCAATGAATTGTGTTAAATGAGAAAAATTAGACACAAAATAGAATCCATTTATATGAAGTTCAAGACCAAGGTAGTCTGTGGTGAAAGTAATGAGGACTGTGGTTGCCTGTGGAAGAGGGGGATTTGAGGAATGTTTGGGAGGAGCATGAGGAAACTTCCTAGGCTGATACTACATATGTTGAAACTAATCAAAAGAAAGTGACAAGTGAAGCCACTCAGTCGTGTCCGACTCTTTGCGACCCCATGGAATGTAGCCTATCAGGCTCCTCCGTCCATGGGATTTTCCAGGCAAGAGTGCTGGAATGGATTGCCATTTCTTTCTCCAGGGGATCTTCCCGACCCAGGAATCAAACCCAGGTCTCCTGCATTGCAGGTAGACGATTTACCATCTAATCAAACTGTACACTTAATACTGTGCATTTTATTATATGTAAATTAGAGCTCAATTTCTAAAATTGTTAAAATGGGGAAGTTTGACATTAACTAGAAAAATTAATATTAGAAGTATTTTTCAGGTCATTTAGATTTTTCTTGTGTGGTAAAGTAACTCCTATGGAAAACCATTTTAAAAGCAAACCAAAAAATGTCGACGAGCACTGTTCATGTTTCATAAGTATGTGGAAGGAAGATATCAGATAGTAAGGCATGCAAGTGGCTTAGTCATGAGAAGCTGGAGGTGGAAGCAGGCACGTTAATTATGTTCCACTAAAAGTTAGCTTCTGGTGTAAAATGGCATCTAGCAAACTGTACACTTAATACTGTGCATTTTATTATATGTAAATTAGAGCTCAATTTCTAAAATTGTTAAAATGGGGAAGTTTGACATTAACTAGAAAAATTAATATTAGAAGTATTTTTCAGGTCATTTAGATTTTTCTTGTGTGGTAAAGTAACTCCTATGGAAAACCATTTTAAAAGCAAACCAAAAAATGTCGACGAGCACTGTTCATGTTTCATAAGTATGTGGAAGGAAGATATCAGATAGTAAGGCATGCAAGTGGCTTAGTCATGAGAAGCTGGAGGTGGAAGCAGGCACGTTAATTATGTTCCACTAAAAGTTAGCTTCTGGTGTAAAATGGCATCTAGCACGCAGTTTCTGACTCAACCTTTCACATATTCCCTGTAACATACCACAAACTAGGCGGATTACCAGGATCCAGGAGGTTTTTCACTAATTCCAAAGCTCTGCAGCAGACTCTGGAATAGCAATTGATGCCACACACCGCCCACATCAGGCCCTGGTTATACTGAGGGAAGTGATGCAAATACATGCTTTCTTCCCAGGACCAGTCCTTGGGTTAGAACCCCAGGACTCCTAACAACCAAAAAACCAGGAATCACCCTTCCATGGATGATTATTGCAGTGTTCAGAGTTCCCCAGCCCCATCCCCATACTGTCCGTCCCCCAACTCACCACCAACAACCAAAAAGGGAATGGAGTCCAGGAATTCTGGGTGAGAGTGGAAACCTATTGAAAGAGCCCTGCTAGCCGTGAATGCTAGGGAGAGTTTTCCTTCTAGTACAGTGTTCTGCCTGTTCAGGATGCTGTGGTACCTGGTCAGGGGAGGCCGAGAAGATCTGCCTTTGGTCCAGGGGAATCACCTTTCAGTGGAGACATCCAAGACCACAAAAATGGTACTAAGTTCAGGCACATTACCCAGCTTCAACTAATCATATATCTTAGAGAGAACACAATGGCTAAATGGCTTCAATAATGAAAGAACCCCCTCCGACATTCACATAATCTTTTTAGAAACACTGTGTCTAGATGGAGCATTGCTTGTTCAACATCTAAAACTTGATTTTGTTATTTTTGTGTAACTTGGGGGATTTTAGGCAAAACCATATATTCAGTCTGCCATCATGATACAACCTTTTCTTTTGAAATAACATTTGTATCACTTTTGTGCAAGTTATTTTTTGCTTATGAATATTGTATTGCAGTGATCTTTTTCGTGCTTATAAATGGAAAGAGCTTTAGTTTAACTAGAGGATATTGTTTTGTAATATATTTGAAAAATTCTACTTCCATGATGATGACTGGGGGACGCCTACTTACAGTTGCTAGCTTTGCATAATGAGCTCCTTTTCCTAACTTGTCCTGCCTTTATTCCTTACAACTACCTCCCCTATGCAAAATACTGTCTCTGAATGTGGCAGTTAATACCTGGGAGAATGGTACACATTCCTTCTTGTTTACAGATTGTTGTCTCTAGCTTTACAGAATCATTAGTGGGTCTTTCTTTGGACCAGAATGAGTTCAAGAGCGACTAAACCCTCTGTGCTTTGTCAAACATTTACAGAGACCGTCTGCCTTTATTTTATATCAACAGATTTGCAATTACATTGAGACACTTCCCAGGCTCCAAAGATGGGCATTCTTAAGGTCTTGATTGTTGCCCATTTCATTGAAAGTGGCCTTGATGGAACTGAACTGAGAGGTATTAATGAAGAGGAGGGGCAGGAAATCTTTGCGTTGTGCTATTAACAAGCTAGGGGGTTCCTGCCTGTGCCTGATGCTGCCCTAGTTCTCAGGATACAAGATGAGTGGGTCAGGGTCCCAGCTCACAAGGAGCTCTTGCTCTCAATGTGGAAACAGGCACTGACCATAAAACATGCTAACACACCTAAAGGCTGCAGCAGAGGTATGAGTACAGAGAGAGGAAAAGCTGCCCCAGGGCTCCAGCAAGTCCTGAAGAAGCAGAGCTCACCTGCCTCTCAGCTGCACTTTCTACACACACACACGAGGAAGAGGCTCCTTGACTCTGCTGGGCTCCTGCACTATATGGCTGGTGCCCAGATCCCATTTACCTCTCACCAGCTTCTGTGAGTATTAGACAACTATCCCTTTATTCCAAGACTTGCCCTTGGTCTGCTGGGGGCCACTTTTTGGAAATGCCTGGGATATTCTGCCCTTCTCATCAGTGACCCACAGTCCATCTCTGACTGATCATATACAGTACAGAAGGCTGCCCCGTTGCCTCAAGAAAGGAACACCCTGATATAACTCACACTCCAGAGCTCCTCGTGGAATCAGGCTAAGGTTAGACTTCAGCTGAACTCACACTTTGGTTTGTTTCTTTCCCTTCTGTCTGATTCCCTTTTCTCTGAGCTAAATTGAAAAGGGTCCCTCAGTCATTTGGTTAGCAATCCATCTCAGTTCAGTTCAGNTTCTTCATTGTATGGCTCTCAAAAAAAAAAAAAAAAATCATGGAGCCAGAAGAAATGGAAAGGAGAGAGCAATGTCAGGGAATAATCTTATCAAGGCATTTCTCAGCTCTATCCCCCTTTTCTCAGTGAGAAGACTACTATTTAAGGAGAAAGAAAGTCTGCATGGAGGAAGGTTGTGGGACGGAGAGCATATAAACAGAAGGCTGGCCTCCTCCAAGAATGTTGGAGGCCCTCAGTCTACATTAGATGCTAAATAGAAAAATAAAATTTTTTAAAATTAGTTTTCTTTAGCACATTGCTGAACTCTAGTGTTGCTGATAATCTCATTCTCATTTCTTTGTTGTATTATAGTGTCTTTTTCCTCTGAGAGCTTTTATTTAAAAAAAAATTTTTTTTTATTTATTGTTTATTTATTTGGCTACTCTGTCTCTTAATTGGTGCTCATGGATCTTCTATCAGTTGCAGCATGCAGGATCTTTACTTGCAGCATGAAATCTCTTAGTTGCAGCATATGGGATCCAGTTCCCTGACCAGGGATTCAGTTTGGGCCCTCTGTATTGGGAGCTTGGAGTCTTAGCCACTATTCCCAGGCCAACAGGAAAGTCCTTTGAAATTGATTCAAGTTGAAAGTGCAGTCACTTGAATTCTTGAGGTTGTGAAATTCACCTTTATGGCAACAAAAAGTGCTGGAGAAAACGGAATTTGTAATCATTTTACTTATGGTTCTCTTTGGCTATGCCTCCTGATATTTGCAAAGGATTTAAATCAACATGGGAGACCATCCTGAGTGCCACATAGGCCAAAGCCACCCATTCCTGAGACACCTGAAGCTTGCCCCAGGGATTACCTGGAACAAGAGTTTTACTTTCTAAGGGACATTCTAGCTGCCGAGGCGAGCAGTACAGGTTGCTGAGTCCATTCAGGAGAGAACATTTATGCAGAAGAGTTTGGTCTCTGAGCACAGGCCCTGGAGGAGGCGCTTGGAAGCTGTCTTCGATGAAGTGTTCTTGCATGCATTAGCTGTCCTTCATTAAGAAGACTGGAGCGATTATGTTATCTTGATTAATGAAGCTAAATTAGCTTTGTAATCTCTAATACTTCTTCCTAACAGCTAGCATGCAAGAATTTGGAACTGACTTAATGTAGCCCACCGGGCAGACTTTTATACAGTGCTGGGGTTCATCTACAGTGCAATGTTTGGTAAAGTCAGGCCTGGTCAACTTGTGTACAAGACGAGGAAAATGGGGCCTAGATTTTAAGAATGTGGGTCACAGAGCTGAGGGCAGGTTCTGGCCTGGTCATCACCAGCCCTCAGTTGATTAATGTGCAAAGCGGAAATCGCTCTAACACCATCCTCAGTGTTCTAAATCATGCCTGCTCAGTCACTCAGTCACATCTGACTCTAAAACCCCAATGGACTGTAGCCCGCCAGGCTCCTCTGTCCATGGGATTCTCCAGGCAAGAATACTGGAGTAGGTTGCCGTTTCCTGTCCAGGTAATCTTCCAAAACCCAGGGATCGAACCAGCATCTTCCGTGACTCTCACATTGGCAGACATATGCTTTACCACTGAGCCACCTGGGAAGCCCTTGTCCTAAATCAGTGGTCCTCAAAGGGAGGTCCCCAGACCAGCAGCATCCGTGTGGCTTAGGGACTTGTTTGAAATATGAAACTGTAGTCCCTACCTCAGTGAAGCATAAATTCTGAGAGTGACATCAGAAATCTGTTTAATCAACCATGCAGGGCATTCTGATGCATTTAGAGTCCAGAAACCACTGTTCTTTACCCTGATTGGTCATTACAAGTATCTGGTGACTTTTTAAAAATATACTAATATACTGTTTCAACCCCAGGCAAGTCTAATATAATTTCAGGTGGGGCCAGCCAGTGTTCATATGTTTAAAAGCTCCCCAAGTCATTCTCTAATATGCTGTCAGACTTGTTCTGAAGAGTAAATGGCATGCAGAGTATTATAGCATACAGAATTACTCAAATGTTATTTATTTCTCTGTTATTGTTAATAATGTGAATGAATATGTAGTGAGTGACACTTGGGTTTTCCTCACCCCTGTTACGCTGCACCCCACCCAGCTGCCAGCCAAGTAGCAAAGTGGAGCACGTATTGGTTTGGGAGTAAGTCAGAGCAGGTTTGAATCTGAGTTTTTTCACTGATGAGCTCAGTCACCTTAAGAAAGTCACTTGACCTCCCTGAGCTTTAGGAATGCCATCTCATGGGCTGGGCTGCAGGAAACACCATCATTCCTCGCTCCATCCTTTCTTTCTTCCTTGTTTCTTCTCCCTTCTTGCTTCTTTCATACCTCCCTCACTCTCCTTTGAATTCTAGGAAAGTGACCCTGCAGCTGTAGCTACATTTCATTCTTAGTTTGCTTCTCCCTGTGGATCCCTTTATACACGGTTCTGCTCTGGAGTGCCCCCGGGCTACATAGGAACCTCCAAGACCCTTGGCCCTCCTCCATGAAAGGCTCTACCTGAGCAAATCCTCAGGTGCCAGAGTCAACAGTCAGCTCTCCACAGCTGTGCCCTGGTCCATCTCAACCATTTAGCATGAACAACCCTCAAAGGCAAAAGGCATTTCCTGCAGGAGAAGACTGCGCAGTGGTGCTCCTGCAATCTCTATGGCTTCTCTGCCAGATGGTCAGCTCACAGCATGGAGAAGGGAAGCAGGGCGCCATATCTCTATGGAGTTCCCTTTTGTGCATCATACATGTTGAGGCAGGCCCTCCTGTAGATCAGAAGGTTGTGCGATCCATTTCCTTAAGAAGCTTAGTTCCACATACAAAGGGCACCACCAGTCAGATGTCCCCTTGGGAAGTTTCCAATAACAAACTTGGACCCCTTTCCTCTATTTGGTTTAGTGGAGCCAATGAAAGAGAAAATAGGATGACTTTCAGGTCTGAAAATGATAGAAAAACAGGAGGAGGCATAGGAAATAAATGAGCTGGGCAAATAAATGGAATATGTTCCAGATTGTTCTATACTGACCCTGAATGTGAAGAGGGAAGACTCCAGGCTTTTGCAAGACTTAAGATTCAAAGACAATACTATCAGCCTCTTCTTGAGACCAGAGGCAAGACCTAGGACATATCCTTTTCAGTTTTTTGCTGCTCGTCTTTTCTAAAATCTGGTTTCCATCTGAGTATTGAGTCTTAAGCACAGAATCTGGTNGACTTAAGATTCAAAGACAATACTATCAGCCTCTTCTTGAGACCAGAGGCAAGACCTAGGACATATCCTTTTCAGTTTTTTGCTGCTCGTCTTTTCTAAAATCTGGTTTCCATCTGAGTATTGAGTCTTAAGCACAGAATCTGGTGTTGCAGGGAGTAGCAGATGCTGTCTGTGCCTCTTTGAGTATCCCCTTGGGCTTCACCATTTTAGTGCACGCTGGCCAATAGCCAGCTGCCAGCATCTGCACTTCCAGTAGCTGAGGTCTTCTGCCTATGTGCAGGGCAGGTCAGAAGAATATGTCAAGAATTCCTTCCCAGGAGTCATCAACCCCAGGTGGGATAACTCAGTGCATTCTATCCTAGTCTTCAGTGCCCCGCTCGCCCCCGCACTGGAACTGAGTTTCAGTAACCCACGTGGTCACCAGCTGGATAACAAACCTTTTATTAGCTGGCTGCCCTGCCTCACTTCCCTACATCTTGCTCAGGGTCTCCTGGCAACACCTCTTAAGTTGTCTTATGTCCTTGTCTCTGGGTCTGCTCCTGGGGAATCTGATGTAAAGCACAGGGAACATCAAGGGTGTACTGTGGTCATCAATTCCAGTCAATGTGGAGGCCCTGCTCTGCTGAACTTGTGTGTGTGTGTGTGTGTTGCGTGGTCATGTCCGACTCCATGTGACCCCATGGACTGTACCCACCAGGCTGAACTTATGACCCCAGCTCAAACCCTAAACTTGAGGATGCTCACAGGTCAGCCTTCTTCTCTCAGCCTACAATGTGTTAATTTTCCTCTAGCCTACAATATTCCAGTGCAGACAAAACAAATTGAGCTCCTGGAACAGGCAAGTAAAGATAAATTTATTAGGACCCATTGAATTAGGAAGGAAGTTGACTGCTTGTCCTGCTTCTCTCCGCCTCCGTTCTGGGTGATGATTCATGTCCTCAGCTTCCTTCCTAGGGATGGACGTGACTAACAGTGGCTTAGATGTCAGTGGCTTCTGAAACTCCAGTTCTGAGGAAGACCTTAAGGATGGAGAGATGTTATCAAGGGTCAGTCACCCAGCTATTCTGACTGTTATAGAATAAAGGGCTGGATTTATGATAGAAATTGTGTTAGTCGCTCTTTGCGACCCCATGGACTGTAGCCCTCCAGGCTCCTCTGTCCATGGAATTCTCCAGGAAAGAATATTGGAGTGGGTAGCCATTCCCTTCTTCAGGGGATCTTCCCGACCCAGGGATCGAACCCCGGTCTCCTACATTGCAGGCAGATTCTTTACTGTCTGAGTCACCAGGAAAGCCATGATAGAAATTGCCTGTTATCCACTTGTGGGAGGACATGGGGAAGTGAGGTTCTGGAAGAGGGATCATGGGTGGACAAGTCCAAGCCTGCAGGGAACTCTGAGAAGCCGAGAACACCCAGTGAGTCACCCAAACAGAGCTGTCACGGAAAGCTGTCCCTGTGAGGCTCCCGTCTCTGCACTCACGGTCACGTTTCTGGTGGGGAGCTGGCGTTGCCGGTGGTCAGCAAGACCTGCTGTTGCAAAGAGCCACACAAGGAGTAGAGGAGAGTGAGAATTAGCTGGAGTCAGCAGTGCAACTGTCCATCACCATATCAGACACCAAAGTCCTGAGTAATGACCAGCGCTTCCCCTGCCTCCTGGACTTCAGGCAGGCCCCTCTTATTTTTGTAATATTTATTTTTATTTTTATTTGGCCGCTCTGAGTCTTAGTTGCAGCATGTGAGGTCTTTAGTTGTAGCGTGTAGGATCTAGTTTTTGGAACAGGGATTGAACCCGCACTCCCTGCATTGGGTGGGTGGAGCCTCTGGTCTTAGCCTCTGGACCACCAGGGGAGTTCCGGGGTCCATTTTTGACCAGTCTTACTGGAGCCACCCAGGATTGGGCTTCTGGGCAAGCTAGTTCCAGCTTACGACACGGGCAGCAGGACAGTACAGTCAGATCTTGGGCAGAATTCATCTGCCCAAATGACCCACCCAGACTCTCATCAAGGCTCAGGCTGACTTTGTTTTTGTCTTTATATATTCTCCCCTGTCCTTAAAGGCAGGGGGCTATTTGTTAATAATTTATCTACTCCAAATCCTATGTAATTCTCAGATGAATTCACTAGAACAGAAATTCTCAACTGGGGTGAGTTTGCTCAGCAGAGGACACGTGGCAGTGTCTGGAGACGTTTGGGGATGTCATGACTGGGGAGGCAGGGTGGCGGTGAGTAGATGCCAGGGCTGCTGCTAAACATTCTACAAAGGCACATATTGATGGATGGCAAAAACCATCACAATATTGTAAAGTAATTATCTTCCAATTAAACAAAAGCACAGGGCAGGCCCCCCACAACAAAGACATATCCCACCCACAATGTCAATAGGGCCACAGTTGAGAACCCTACACCAGATGTGACAGCCTGCTTCTAATTTATGCAGTTCCTTTGTTTTGCTTAATCTAGCACATTTAGAAACACTAAGAGAATAAGAAAATATCTATTGATAGCCACTTGTTCTTACCCCAGACCATGGATTCCAGACCTAAACTTGTACAGTAATCTCAGAATGCTTATTTCGTGTTTTCCTAACTAGATATAATAATGACCTAATAATGACCTCATTCTTCAATCAGTTCAGTTCAGTCGCTCAGTCGTGTCCTACTCTGCAACCCTGTGAATCGCAGCATGCCAGGCCTCCTTGTCCATCACCATATCCCGGAGTTCACTCAAACTCACGTCCATCGAGTCGGTGATGCCATCTAGCCATCTGCCATCCAGCCATCTCATCCTGTCATCCCCTTTTCCTCCTTCTCCCAATCCCTCCCAGCATCAGGGTCTTTTCCAGTGAGTCAACTCTTCGCATGAGGTGGCCAAAGTACTGGAGTTTCAGCTTTAGCATCATTCCTTCCAAAGAAATCCCAGGGCTGATCTCCTTCAGAATGGACTGGTTGGCTCTCCAAGGGACTCTGAAGAGTCTTCTCCAACACCACAGTTCAAAAGCATCAATTCTTCAGTGCTCAGCTTTCTGCACAGTCCAACTCTCATATCCCTACAGGACCACTGGAAAAACCATAGCCTTGACTAGATGGACCTTTGTTGGCAAAGTAATGTCTCTGCTTTTCAATATGCTATCTAGGTCAGTCATAACTTTCCTTCCAAGGAGTAAGCATGTTTTAATTTCACGGCTGCAATCACCATCTGCAGTGATTTTGGAGCCCCCAAAAATAAAGTCTGACACTGTTTCCACTGTTTCCCCATTTATTTCCCATGAAGTGATGGGACTGGATGCCATGATCTTCGTTTTCTGAATGTTGAGCTTTAAGCCAACTTTTTCACTCTCCTCTTTCACTTTCATCAAGAGGCTTTTTAGCTCCTCTTCACTTTCTGCCATAAGGGTGGTGTCATCTGCATATCTGAGGTTATTGATATTTCTCTCAGCAATCTTGATCCCAGCTTGTGCTTCTTCCAGCCTAGCGTTTCTCATGATGTACTCTGCATAGAAGTTAAATAAGCAGGGTGACAATATACAGCCTTGACGTACTCCTTTTCCTATTTGGAACCAGTCTGTTGTTCCATGTCCAGTTCTAACTGTTGCTTCCTGACCTGCATATAGGTTTCTCAAGAGGCAGGTCAGGTGGTCTAGTATTTCCATCTCTTTCAGAATTTTCCACAGTTTATTGTGATCCATGCAGTCAAAGGCTTTGGCATAGTCAATAAAGCAGAAATAGATGTTTTTCTGGAGCTCTCTTGCTTTTTCCATGATCCAGCGGATGTTGGCAATTTGATCTCTGGTTCCTCTGCCTTGTCTGAAACCAGCTTGAACATCTGGAAGTTCATGGTTCATGTATTGCTGAAGCCTGGCTTGGAGAATTTTGAGCATTGCTTTACTAGCATGTGAGATGAGTGCAATTGTGCGGTAGTTTGAGCATTCTTTGGCATTGCCTTTCTTTAGGATTGGAATGAAAACTGACCTTTTCCAGTCCCGTGGCCACTGCTGAGTTTTCCAGATTTTCTGGCAAATTGAGTTCAGCACTTTCACAGCATCATCTTTCAGGATTTGAAACAGCTCAACGGGAATTCCATCACCTCTACTAGCTTTGTTCGTAGTGATGCTTTCTAAGGCCCACTTCAACTTTACATTCCAGGATGTCTGGCTCTAGGTGAATGATCACACCATCATGATTATCTTGGTCGTGAAGATCTTTTTTGTACAGTTCTTCTGTGTATTCTTGCCACCTCTTCTTAACATCTTCTGCTTCTTTTAGATCCATACCATTTCTGTCCTTTATCAAGCCCATCTTTGCATGACATATTCCCTTGGTATCTAATTTTCTTGAAGAGATCTCTAGCCTTTCCCATTCTGTTCTTTTCCTCTATTTCTTTGCATTGATCGCTGAAGAAGGCTTTCTTATCTCTTCTTGCTATTCTTTGGAACTCTGCATTCAGATGCTTATATATTTCCTTTTCTTTGCTTTTCGCCTCTCTTCTTTTCACAGCTATTTGTAAGGCCTCCTCAGACAGCCATTTTGCTTTTTGCATTTCTTTTCCATGGGGATGGTCTTGATCCCTGTCTCCTGTACAATGTCAGGAACCTCTGTCCATAGTTCATCAGGCACTCTTACCTATCAGATCTAGTCCCTTAAATCTATTTCTCACTTCCACTGTATAATCATAATGGATTTGATTTAGGTCATACCTGAATGGTGTAGTTGTTTTCCCTACTTTCTTCAATTGAAGTCTGAATTTGGCAATAAGGAGCTCATGATCTGAGCCAGTCAGCTCCTGGTCTTGTTTTTACTGACTGTATAGAGTTTCTCCATCTTTAGCTGTAAAGACTATAATCAATCTGATTTCGGTGTTGACCATCTGGTGGTGTCCATGTGTAGAGTCTTCTCTTGTGTTCAATACCTCATTCTTCAATACCTCCTCCCTAACATGTGAAACCTCCTCTGGTGCTCCTGACCAACCCTGTTCCCTCTTCTCTGGTACCTTGAATATTTCTTTTTCATCAGCATCACAATGACTTACCACTTACTAGTAGAATCATTTCTTGTTGTCTGCTTCCCTGATTAGAAAGTAAACATTATCTCAGGTAGTCCTCACAATAATCCTGTAAGGAACACATTATTATCCCATTTTACAGATAAGGAGCCTGAAATTTAGAAAGGTTGAGTGCATGATATAAGATCACCCAGATAGAGGAATCCAGAGGCTGCCATAGTAAATAGTCCTGTGAACAGAGACACCATCACTAACAAGAAGGAGGCAGAATAGCTGCTTTTTATGTGTTTTCCTTAGTATTTAAGTTGATAAGGCTGCTGAAATCCCTTCCGCCTTCTGTGGCTAAAAGCAAGCCCAGCTCCCAGAATCATCAGCCAGTATATCTAAAGTTTGTCTCTAAATAGCTGTTAGTCAGAAAAATGCAAATGAGAACTAATTGCAAATTGCTTCAGCCTCACTTTGAGACCTTCTGCGTTGACTGAGCCAAAACTTCCTCGGAAGCACACAGATGAGCTGCTCCTCTGTTCTGGAGCTTAGCTGTTCCCTTGGCCGAGAACCAAGCCTATGGCCGACCAAGACTTCCAAGTCCACTTCAGGGCTTCTGAATAGTGTGGTCCCTGCTAGAATCTGCCCACTGAGGGTAGAGCGTGAACAGGAGCCCTCCATGTCTGCTGAGAGTGCAACATCTAGGTCCTTAGCTTTGTTTTTAATTAGAACCAAATATGTTCTCATATTAAAGTCAGCAAAAATAACATGAGCAGGTATTAAGACATATGTGTGTACACACATTCCCACACATACCCTCACGGTCACATGTATACTTGAGAGTGTACAATATTACTCTATTGCTTTCCAGTCATGTTCTCCATAAATGAAAGTACAAGTCCAGGAAGACAAGCTTGCTTCCAGATTTCACTCAGTTATAATTCAACAGTGTTGAGGGTCTTCAAAAGTGTTCACACAGGACTTTCCTGTCAAGCGAAATTGACATTTTTGTAAGTCACAAATAGGATCATGTGGTTTAACCGAATACATAATCAGCAACCAGCAGGGCTTTTCTTTCTTCAGGAAAATTAGAGATACCAAGGGAACATTTCATGCACAGATGAGCACAATAAAGGACAGAAAGAGTATGGACCTACCAGAAGCAAAAGACATTAAGAGGTGGCAAGAGTGCACAGAACTATACAAATAAAAAATCTTCATGACCCAGATAAACATCATGGTGTGATCACTCACCTAGATCCAGACATCCTAGAGTGTGAAGTCAAGTGGGCCTTAGGAAGGATCACTATGAACAAAGCTAGTGGAGGTGATGGAATTCCAGTTGAGCTATTTCAAATCCTGAAAGATGATGCTGTGAAAGTGCTGCACTCAATATGCCAGCAAATTTGGAAAACTCAGCAGTGGCCACAGGATTGGAAAACGTCAGTTTTCATTCCAATCCCAAAGAAAGGCAATGCCAAAGAATGTTCAAACTAATGCACAGTTGCACTCATCTCAAAGTCATAGCAAGATTCTCCAAGTGAGGTTTCAACAGTACGTGAACTGAGAACTTCCAAATATTTAAGCTGGATTTAGAAAAGGTAAAAGAACCAGAGGTCAATTTGCCAACATCCGTTGGATCACAGAAAAAGCAAGAGAGTTGCAGAAAAACTTCTGCTTCATTACTACACTAAAGCCTTTGACTGTTCCACAACTTGGAACTGTGGAAAATTCTTTAAGAGATGGGAATGCCAGACCACCTTACCTGCCTCCTGAGAAATCTGTATGCAGGTCAAGAAGCAACAGTTAGAACTGGACATGGAAAAACAGACTGGTTCCAAACTGGGAAAGGAGTACATCAAGCTGTGTCTTGTCACCTTGCTTATTTAACTTATATGCAGAGTACATCATGCGGAATGACAGGCTAGATAAAGCACAAGCTGGAATCAAGATTGCTGGGAGAAATATCAATAACCTCAGATATGCAGATGACACCACCCTTATGGCAGAAATCAAAGAAGAGCTAAAGAGACTCTTGATGAAAGTGAAAGAGGAGAGTGAAAAAGCTGGCTTAAAACTCAACATTCAAAAAATTAAAATCATGGCATCTGGTCTCATCACTTCATGGCCAATAGACAGGGAAAAAATGGGAACAGTGAGAGACTTTATTTTCTTGGGCTCCAAAATCACTGCAGATGGTGACTGCAGCCATGAAATTTAAAAGACACTTGCTCCTTGGAAGAAAAGCTATGACAAACCTAGACAGCATATTAAAAGGCAGAGACAATGGTTTTTCCAGTAGTCATGTGTGGGTGTGAGTTGGACCATAAAGAAAGCTGAGCACCAAAGAATTGATGCTTTTAAACTGTGGTGTAGGAGAAGACTTTTGAGAGTCACTTGGACTGCAAGGAGATCCAACCAGTCAATCCTAAAGGAAATCAATCCTGAATATTCATTGGAAGGACTGATGCTGAAGCTCCAATACTTTGGCCACCTGATCGAAGAACTGACTCATTAGAAAAGACCCTGATGCTGGGAAAAATTGAAGGCAGGAAGAGAAAGAGACTTCAGAGAATGAGATGGTTGGATGGCATCACTAACTTGATGGACATGAGTTTGAGGAAGCTCCAGGAGTTGGTGATGGACAGAGAAGCCTGGGGCACGGCTATCCACAGGGTCGCAAAGAGTTGAACACGACTGAATGACGAACTGAACTGAACCAGCAGAGGAAGTTAAGAGGCAGGAACCCTTCCCCAGGAGGCCCAGCAAGGAAGAACCTAGCAAGCGAGTGGTAATGGTGTGGATGAAGAGGACCTGGATGAGAGGGGAGTGTGGAGTGACTTGGAAAAAACTCTTCTGCAGCAGGTACCACAGAAGTATCTTCAGACCATCAGGAAACCTGCTGTCTATTTCAGACTTGCTTTCAACTAGCTGTGCTCCTTGGCAGATGGCTCGAGTTCTCTGAGCCTCGATTTCTTCATCTGTAAAATAAGAGTGCAGTTCAGACAGTTTCTGGGTCAAGGTCAGCTAGCAGAGGACCAGATTACTTGTCAGAAAATGGTTCACTGGGGGAAAGAAATTGACATTCCTGAGCATTTTTGTTATTCTGCCTAAGGATAGAATTTTAGGGCATAATTCCAGAAAGTAAGTCATAACAAGGAAGCATATGTTAAATAGATTTCTTAGTGTCCTAATGTTTGTATATGACTGCCATTGCATTTGCTGGGGTTTCCTTTGTTCCCTGCTGGCTATTATGAGTGTAGTGAAAGTGTCAGTCACTCAGCCATGTCTGACTCTTGGAGACCCCATGGGACTGTAGCCCACCAGGCTCCTCTGTTCATGGAACTCTCCAGGCAAGAATACTGGAGTAGGTATTCCCTTCTCTGGGGGATCTTCCCGACCCAGAGATGGAACCCAGGTCTTCTGCATTGCAGACAGATTCTCTACCATCTGAGCCATGAGCAGGGGAAGCCCAAAATGTGTCTTTTTGGCATGAAGATTATTCTAGGCTGATTGTTTTTAGGAAACAGAAAACACAGGGAGTCTTTCTTTTTACTGCCCCTGCTGCCCCCGCCCCCTGCGCTTAACCACCTGAAAGAATTTAGATAAAGGGTCTAGTCCAGGAAAGCACTGTAACCAGAGAAATCTACAAAGAATGTGGACTTAGGTGTGGTAGGGGCAGTCTAACAGAGTATGGAGGCCTAAGTCCTCCCTGAGTCCTCTCTGCAAGCACAGCAAACATTTGTTTACCAAACATTTGTTTTTCCATCTCCATGTAGAACTGCCTTCCTCCCCTTTGAAGTCTAAGCCCCTATCACCTCTTTTTCTCCCAGATGGCTTGTAAGTCTCAATTAACTGACTTGTCCTTTTTTTTTTCTTGTGGGATCCCTGTAAGTGTGTAGCTAAATTTTATTTTCTCCTGTTAGTCTATCTTGTGTAAATTTAATTCTTAGACCAGCCAGAAGAAACTAGAAAAGGTAGAGGCAAAAATTTTCTATTCCCCATTATGAAGCACAGGCCTGTGATTTAAGGAACATGTTTAGGACTTTTTTTTTTTTTAAAGATATCTGTATGGGTGTAGATGAAAGAAGTTCCCTTTTCAGAGAACAGAAGAGGTGCCCTAAACAGCAGCAGCCTTCTCTCTATTTGGGATTCAGAGCCACCTTCACAGTAGCATTCTGCAGATGCTGAAATGCAGTCAATTTCTAAGAGGCATTTATGCAACCTTGAATTTATGTGTGCCAATAAATTACAGCCTAAAGTGATCTATGGGAAATCTAAATAACATTTTCTATATACAGGAAAAAAGCCCTCTTCCATTTAAGAATTAAATTGATCATGATTTCAAAATATTTAAACATTGCATCAGTTCAGTTCTGTTCAGTTCAGTCGCTCAGTCATGTCCGACTCTTTGCGACCCCATGAATCGCAGCACGCCAGGCCTCCTTGTCCATCACCAACTCCCGGAGTTCACTCAGACTCACGTCCATTGAGTCCGTGATGCCATCCAGCCATCTCATCCTCAGTCGTCCCCTTCTCCTCCTGCCCCCAATCCAAAATATACTCTTAATTTTCTAATTTATGAGACTATAAATTTAATTCTGAAATCTTGGGGAAACAAAAAGGAAAATGCATCTCCTGGTCCCACCCTCACAAATTAACCTTTGTTAAAATTTTGGCATGTAAATTTCTGTTCTTCCATTCATGCCACAAATATTTATTGAGTAACTACTATGTGCCAGGCACTGTGTGTGTGCTAAGGAGAAATAAGTTGTTGGGGTAAGGATTAGCAACTTTATTCAGAAAGCTAGCCAGCTGAGAAGATTGTGGACTAGTGTCCCAGTGAACCATTTTCTCTGAGTTTGAATTCAGGCTTCTTTTATGCTAAAAGGGGAGTGATGTGATTGGTTCCTGCAAACTTCTGGTATAGGAATCCTTTGGTCTTGCGGCTACCCATGTAGGTCCCATCACAACAATGCTGTAAACCTCCAACAAGACAAGTGTTATTCTCTGTTCTGCAACTTTTTATCTCTATATTAATGGAAAAGTGTTATACCTTTAAAGGTCAGAGCCTTGAGAGCTGGGCTATCCTGTACATTTCAGGCTATAGGCAACATTTCTGTAATACAAGGGTTAAAGAAAAACATGCAATATAGAGTTAGATTTGTTCTCCCCTATTACACTAAGGGTTCCATTTCTCTTTTCCTGCCTGTTCCAGGCTATTCTTTCCTACTGTGAGTTTGTAATGGAAAAGGAAGCAACAAAGCATTGTGCGGAGATGGATGTTGGACTTATTCCAGTCTCACAGATCTTGTTGCAGGGATTATGATGAATAAATGTAAAGAACCTGGGACTGAGCCCCACCCTTGGCAGGTGCTCCATCAACAGTAGCTATTGTTACTTTTTATTGCTGTTATTTTTCTGTAAAGGTTCTTATTACCAATTGCAGCTAATTTTAGTTCTGCTTCTACAGTTGTTCCAAATGCATTTTTAAGCTCCGAGTCTTCATCCTTGCTCTTCCTAAGGAGGATTGCATCCTTTAGGGCTGTCTCCAAAGTTCTGGCTGCTGGCTGTTCATTTCCCCCAGAAATGGCTTTTCTTGCCATTCAGGGTTTTCTTTTAGCTTCTAAATTCTGTGCTTCCTGCTTAGCCAGTGGCATGCCCTCTCCCCATGGTGGAGGGTGGGGTTGGTGTACATGTTACACTTCATGCTTAACTTCATGGCAGTTAAGCCATGAAGGATGATCTCTGGGAAAGAAATATCCTCTTTTTATAGCTCCTGTATCCTCCTGCTCAGCTGTCTCCCCTAGTTTCAACAGCTTCATTTAACCACCCATCAATGGTAAGGAAATGGTGCCTATCCCTAGAGAGAGAAGAGAACACAGCCTTCCAGGAAATTCCAAAGCAAAGTCCCCTTGGCCAAAAGCACTTCTTGCAGCCAACATTCACAGCAGCTGGGAGGTGGGGCCACTTTCTCCACGAAGGGGATCTGGGACAGGCAACCCCAAAACCAACTATGCCAGCCTAATGGGTGGCTCTCTTTCCCCCAAGAATGAGCATCAGTTCAGGAACTCTAACTATTCCTCAGCGTCATTTGTTGGAAGTGATGTGACTCAACTGTATGCTGCTGCTGCTGCTAAGTCGCTTCAGTCGTGTCCGACTCTGTGCGACCCCAGAGATGGCAGCCCACCAGGCTCCTCTGTCCATGGGATTCTCCAGGCAAGAGTATGGAGTGGGTTGCCATTTCCTTCTCCAACTCAACTGTATAATTTACAACAATTATAACTACAGTTATTTCTGGAGCTCCACTTAGGGAGCTGGATCTGAAAATAGGGAGACTCAGGGATTAGGGGTGTGGGCAGAATGGTGCTATGTTAATAAGTGAATAAATTTATGTTACTCTAGTAAAGGAGAGAATGAAAGAGAAAACAATGATTTTCATAGACTATTGTCAGGTACTACAAACCTCTTTCCCAACACTTTGAAGATTATTTGAAACATGAGGAAACAGTGTGGTGTTTTTTTTTTTTAATTTATTTATTTTAACTGGAGGCTAATTACTTTACAATATTGTATTGGTTTTGCCATACATCAACATGAATCCGCCAGGGGTGTACACGTGTTCCCCATCCTGAACTCCCTTCCCTCCTCCCGCCCCGTACCATGCCTCTGGGTCATCCCAGTGCACCAGCCCCGAGCATCCAGTATCCTGCATCGAACCTAGACTGGTGATTCATTTCTTATATGATATTATACATGGAAACAGTGTTTAAATAATGGAAACACTTCCCTTTCCTCTCTCTCCATATATATACACAATATCATATATATATGTATGTATAAATACATAGAGAATGTGTGTATGTGTGTATATACACACATATATAAATATATATGTATGTATAGTCAGTGGAAATAATAAACAATCTATAATAGGAATAGGACAGAAGTTTATTGAAGCTGATCGATTTTTTATAGCCCAGAAGGCAGCATGTACACAGTGAGTCACTGTGAACTTGGTACCTGGAAAGGGGATCTTATCACTGAAGGAGTATCCGCATTGTCATCCTAAGAAAGGAGGCATTTAAAAACTTTATTTTCAATATGGACACTCTTTAATTCTGGTCAGTGTGCCATCTTCTTCACAATGAAAGAAGATGTACAATGTATGTTTGACAGGTCACAAGCAGGTTATCTCAGTTAGCTAAAAATTCAACTTATGTATAGGTCAGTATAACTTCCCCATACCTCAATATGTGAAGATGTCTTTTATCTATCTATATATGTGCATGTGAAGAGCTGACTCATTTGAAAAGACCCTGATGCTGGGAAAGATTGAGGGCAGGAGGAGAAGGGGATGACAGAGGATGAGATGGTTGGATGGCATCACCAACTCAATGGACAGGAGTTTGTATAGACTCCAGAAGTTGGTGATGGACAGGGAGGCCTGGCGTGCTGCGGTTCATGGGGTCACAAAGAGTCAGACACGACTGAACTGACTGACTGATGGAGCCGCTAGACTTTCTGGGTGAAAGCTTACAGAACTCACCTCACATGTAGGGACCCATGCAGAAGCTCACCCCCCTGCCCCAGGCATAGAATTGTATTGTATCACTCTGACCCTCCCTGTGACCAGACGCCTTTTCATGACTGTCTTTTCCACTTGTAGCCATATCATTCTTAGCCATGGTTGCTAATTTTTCCAGTTCTATGAGTCTATGAGTCCAGTTCGATGAGCATCATGCAAGCTTTTGATGGTTTTTATTCTACTTGTGGTCTTGTGCCAGACCTCTTCCTGATTCCCCACTGGTCTGGAAGGAACTTAATTCATTTCCCTGTTTCTTTACTTTTTATTGTTCAGGAAGATGCTTTGGATGCTGAAAATATTCGTTATGCCTCTGGTTTCTTAAAAGAAGATAAAAAGACTCTTCTATACATTTTAGCTAGGATAACTTGATTCTCAGAGTTCCTGGACACATTCAAATTTAAAATTATGAATAAATTGTTCCCAAAATTATTTATCAAATTCTGTATATTTATATTGAAGTTATAATGCTGTTGTTACAGTTTAGGCTGATCTCAAATAAAATCCCATTTAGCTCATGAAGTCCGAGTCTCTTAGAGATTTCTGTCCCTATTGTGGATGTCTTAGAGCACTGAAATAGTATTTGCTATGCCAGGCAACAAATTAATTAAAGCATTAGGCTAGGAGAAAAGAGGCCAACATCATTATTATTTTTTTTTAATCATTATCACACTGTAGCTAGACGCAATAGATGTCTAGCAACTAAAAACTGGAAGTTAGAGATGTGTGGCTGGGCTGCCATCCAAGGTTTAGACTGGTTATTTCAATCTTGTTACCCTAGCTTTGGGATGCTATTCCAAATGGGAATAACATGGAATAGCATGGAAATGCAATGGA
The DNA here is from genome assembly GCA_006408695.1 of Aepyceros melampus. Classification (NCBI taxonomy): domain Eukaryota; kingdom Metazoa; phylum Chordata; class Mammalia; order Artiodactyla; family Bovidae; genus Aepyceros; species Aepyceros melampus. The sequence goes on along the minus strand of SJXQ01002030.1, from coordinate 182,368 downwards.
AAAGCTGAGATAACAAATGAACACAAATATATGATCCTCTATTTAGTGACCGAGGAGACAGTCCCTATTACACACTTCTTGGATTCTCTTTGCTGATCATTATCACTGAGTCAAGCACATGTTAGTCCACTAAAAAAAAAAAAAAAATTATTAACTATTTTCCATTTCACAAGCATTTATGAAGAAACATTTGGGGAAAGTGCAAAAAAAAAAAAAAAAGGGATTCATTGGAAATTGTTATACAACTGTTTTTGTTCTAAGCTCGCTGATCACATGTGATTGCAGCCCTTGGTGATAACGCTGGATGAAGCAGGTGGTGAAGCTGCTTGAGTCTCTAATGCATCAGTCTATCTTCAGATTCAGAATTGTGTGTTGTTCTTTTAGGCAACAATACTTTTATTAGCATTCTAGTAATGCATGTAATTTTAACAGGTAAGCTATGCTGTTAAAAATTAATTATAGTAAAAAACAGTGTCCACAAATTTGACAATTTAGATGAAATGGATCAATTCCTTGAAAGACAAACTTCAACATTTGCTCAAGAAGTATAGATAATTTGAATATTGCAATCTTTAAAGAGATTGAATTCATGGCTATTGTTTTAAAGCAATACAGAAGACTCCAGGCTTAGAAGTGTTCACTGGCAAATTCTATCAAACATTTAAGGAAGAAATAACACTGTTTCTACACAATTACTTTACAAAAGTAATAAAACACTTCTGAAAGACATGAGAAAATACAGACCAACATCATTCATGAATACAGATATGCTACCAACCCTAAATTAGCAAGTTAAATCCAGCTATATATAAAAAGGATAACACGTCAACCAAGTGGAATATATCCTGGGAATGCAAGGTTGGCTAAACATTTTAAGAAAAACCAATATAATTTACCATAATAATAGACTAAACAGAAAACTAATATGATCATTTCAGCAGATGTAGAAAAAGAATTTGATGCTTCCATCTCAATAACACCCAGCAGTGACCTCAGGTCAATATACTCCTTAGAGCAAAAAAGACCCAATCATCTGGCTGATATTTACATGGCCAGAGGTGAGTTGTGTTTGCTTATGTGTTCTAAGCAACAAGTACTGCATGGGTATAAGGATATCACCCAGGTAATAATCTTTCCAAATAAAGCTCCTTGAGCCCTCTGTTACAGATGGAAGCAAGGAGAGGAAGAAGTGGGACAGCATTTTACAAAGATCCAAGTGTTAGACGAAAAAAAAAAGAGAGGAAAAGACTGGAATACCTCAGGGGTCTTCAAACTTTTGATAATATGTTAATGAGATTTATCAAACCCATTTTGTGACTTAAAGAAGTCTTTCTGCTGAGAATTTGAACAATACTTGTTTAGACTTCCTTTTCTGTTACAAGACTGTTACAAGAGGGCATTGATAGGTTCCAAACACTTGCCTTGGTGAAATCCTTCTCTTTTCTTTGGAATGTTTTCCCCTCTAGCCTCAGGACTACATGCTCTTATTCTGGCCTTTGAGAATAGTAGCAGAGTGTCTTCCAGTAATACCTGAAGAAGGGCTCACAGTGGATCCGTTCTAATAATGTGAAGTGAAGTCGCTCAGTCGTGTCTGACCCTTTGCGACCCCGTGGACTGCAGCCCACCAGGCTCCTCCATCCATAGGATTTTCCAGGCAAGAGTACTGGAGTGGGGTGCCATTGCCCTGTCCAGGGGATCTTCCTGACCCAGGGACTGAACCCAGGTTTCCCACATGGCAGGCAGACGCTTTACCGTCTGAGCCACCAGGGAAATTCCCCATTCTAATAAAAACGGCTTGCAATTAACTGTAGTCTGTCTTTCCGTTCACTTACTCATGACTTCCACCAAAATGGGAGCCCAGCCTGGTACTCTGTGACAACCTAGAGGGGTGGGATGGTGGGTAGGAGGGAGGCTTAAGAGGGAAGGGACACACACACAAACACACACACACGCACTTATGGCTGACTCACATTGTTGTACAGCAGCAAGCCACACCACATTGTAAAGCAATTAATCTCCGATTTAAAAACAACAGCAAAGTTGCTATGGTCCACAGGGCCCTAAGACTCTTAATTCCTTCTCTTGTGATTCTGCCCTTTGCTCTCTAAGCTCCAGTCACAATTTCAGTTTCTCTAATTCATGCACACATGCTTAGTCGCTCAGTTGTGTCCAACTCTTTGCAACCCCATGGACTGCAGGCAGCCAGGCTCCTCTGTCCATGGGGCTTCTCCAGGCAAGAATACTGGAGTGGGTTGCCATGTCCTCCTCCAGGGGATCATCCCAACCCAGGGATTGAACCAGGTCTCCCACATTGCAGGTGGATTCTCTGCAGGAGTGAGCTTCTGCATGGGTCCCTACATGTGAGGTGAGTTCTGTAAGCTTTCACCCAGAAAGTCTAGCGGCTCCATCAGTCAGTCAGTTCAGTCGTGTCTGACTCTTTGTGACCCCATGAACCGCAGCACGCCAGGCCTCCCTGTCCATCACCAACTTCTGGAGTCTATACAAACTCCTGTCCATTGAGTTGGTGATGCCATCCAACCATCTCATCCTCTGTCATCCCCTTCTCCTCCTGCCCTCAATCTTTCCCAGCATCAGGGTCTTTTCAAATGAGTCAGCTCTTCACATGCACATGTGAATTCGAGGTAGCTCAGCTACCCATTCCAGTACTCTTGGGCCTCCCTGATAGCTCAGATGGTAGAGAATCCACCTGCAATGTGGGAGACCTGGTTCAATCCCTGGGTTGGGATGATCCCCTGGAGGAGGACATGGCAACCCACTCCAGTATTCTTGCCTGGAGAAGCCCCATGGACAGAGGAGCCTGGCTGCCTGCAGTCCATGGGGTTGCAAAGAGTTGGACACAACTGAGCGACTAAGCATGTGTGCATGAATTAGAGAAACTGAAATTGTGACTGGAGCTTAGAGAGCAAAGGGCAGAATCACAAGAGAAGGAATTAAGAGTCTTAGGGCCCTGTGGACCATAGCAACTTTGCTGTTGTTTTTAAATCGGAGATTAATTGCTTTACAATGTGGTGTGGCTTGCTGCTGTACAACAATGTGAGTCAGCCATAAGTGCGTGTGTGTGTGTTTGTGTGTGTGTCCCTTCCCTCTTAAGCCTCCCTCCTACCCACCATCCCACCCCTCTAGGTTGTCACAGAGTACCAGGCTGGGCTCCCATTTTGGTGGAAGTCATGAGTAAGTGAACGGAAAGACAGACTACAGTTAATTGCAAGCCGTTTTTATTAGAATGGGGAATTTCCCTGGTGGCTCAGACGGTAAAGCGTCTGCCTGCCATGTGGGAAACCTGGGTTCAGTCCCTGGGTCAGGAAGATCCCCTGGACAGGGCAATGGCACCCCACTCCAGTACTCTTGCCTGGAAAATCCTATGGATGGAGGAGCCTGGTGGGCTGCAGTCCACGGGGTCGCAAAGGGTCAGACACGACTGAGCGACTTCACTTCACATTATTAGAACGGATCCACTGTGAGCCCTTCTTCAGGTATTACTGGAAGACACTCTGCTACTATTCTCAAAGGCCAGAATAAGAGCATGTAGTCCTGAGGCTAGAGGGGAAAACATTCCAAAGAAAAGAGAAGGATTTCACCAAGGCAAGTGTTTGGAACCTATCAATGCCCTCTTGTAACAGTCTTGTAACAGAAAAGGAAGTCTAAACAAGTATTGTTCAAATTCTCAGCAGAAAGACTTCTTTAAGTCACAAAATGGGTTTGATAAATCTCATTAACATATTATCAAAAGTTTGAAGACCCCTGAGGTATTCCAGTCTTTCCTCTCTTTTTTTTTTCGTCTAACACTTGGATCTTTGTAAAATGCTGTCCCACTTCTTCCTCTCCTTGCTTCCATCTGTAACAGAGGGCTCAAGGAGCTTTATTTGGAAAGATTATTACCTGGGTGATATCCTTATACCCATGCAGTACTTGTTGCTTAGAACACATAAGCAAACACAACTCACCTCTGGCCATGTAAATATCAGCCAGATGATTGGGTCTTTTTTGCTCTAAGGAGTATATTGACCTGAGGTCACTGCTGGGTGTTATTGAGATGGAAGCATCAAATTCTTTTTCTACATCTGCTGAAATGATCATATTAGTTTTCTGTTTAGTCTATTATTATGGTAAATTATATTGGTTTTTCTTAAAATGTTTAGCCAACCTTGCATTCCCAGGATATATTCCACTTGGTTGACGTGTTATCCTTTTTATATATAGCTGGATTTAACTTGCTAATTTAGGGTTGGTAGCATATCTGTATTCATGAATGATGTTGGTCTGTATTTTCTCATGTCTTTCAGAAGTGTTTTATTACTTTTGTAAAGTAATTGTGTAGAAACAGTGTTATTTCTTCCTTAAATGTTTGATAGAATTTGCCAGTGAACACTTCTAAGCCTGGAGTCTTCTGTATTGCTTTAAAACAATAGCCATGAATTCAATCTCTTTAAAGATTGCAATATTCAAATTATCTATACTTCTTGAGCAAATGTTGAAGTTTGTCTTTCAAGGAATTGATCCATTTCATCTAAATTGTCAAATTTGTGGACACTGTTTTTTGTCATATTCCTTTATTTTATTTTTCATTCCCTTATTATCTAATTGTCTTTATCACAGATGAATTTACTGTCTATTTAGTGTCTGTCAGATCTGTAGTGATGGCCTCTCTTTTTTTCCCTTATCTTGTTAATTTGTACCCTTTTTCCCCATAGTATGTCTGATTTATCAATTTTATTAATACTTTTCAAGTACCAGCCATTGATTTTATTGATTTTTTTCCTACTGTATTTCTATTTTTAGTTCACTGGTTTCTGCTCTTTATTAACTCCCTTCTGCTCGCTTTGGATATGAGTTTCTCTTTGGCTTCTAGTTTCTTACATTGAAAGGGTAGATTATCGATTTTAGAATCTTCTTTTTCTAGAGTAGGCATTTAAGCTATAAAATTTTCTCTAAGCACTGCTTTAGCTTCTGTTTACAGTATATTGATGAGAACGTGGCAGAACTGGAATTCTCATTGGAATTCACAATGCTGGTAGAATATAAAACGGCACAGCCTCTTTGGAAAATAGTTCGTCAGCTTCTTAAAACCTTAAATATACATCTACCATATGACCTATTCATTCTACTCCTAGATATTCATGCAAAAGAAAATCATTATTACCTATTATATACTTATTAGAACATGTGTTCATACAAAGACTTGTACACAAATGTTCATAGCAACTTTATTTGTAATAGCCAAGAACAACCTAAATGTAAAACAGTAGCTGAGTGGATAGGGAAATTGTAGTATACCTGTATAATTGAAGACCATTCATTAATGACAAGGAATGACTTGATATAAGCAACAGCATATGTGAGTTTCAGAGGTATTATGCTGAGTGAAAGAAGTTGGACTGAAAAGAGTACATTTATATAAAACTCAAGGAAATGCAAACTAATGTTTAAGTAGATAGGAATAGAAAGTATTTTCTATAACAATGCTACTCCGTTCTTTAGACTCCAGTGATAGAAGCCAAAAATCACATTCACTGGTATGAAACAATTTTTTAAATGATCCATCAGCTTAACATTGAATTTTTTAGAGACAACAGATGCTGCCTCCCTTATCTGAAAAAGTGTTTTTTGCTAAGTCTTTAGAGTCATTCACTTTCTCAATCCTGATACTATTACTCTAAATTGTTCTAGAGATATTCACACAAAAGGCACTCATGTAGAATGGTAATTTCCTGGGCGGGTGAGAGATTGATCTTACTTTTGTCAAGTAGGAAAGGAATGATTATTAAATGGGAGTTTAGAAACAAGAACCAAGCGACCTAGTTTGAAAAGCAATACATATGTTCAGATTCTAGGAATCGATTCTCATAAAACCATCTGTGCCCATTCATCTCCTTGAAAAAATTTAGTATATTCTGTAAGTGTACCTTATACTTCGACTGCTGGTGTAAAATATTTATGTAATATTTCAAGATGATTTTAAGAATAGAATGCATGTAATATTTTTCTATTGCTGTTATACATAAAAGTTTGGCAGGATACACATTTGGGGGAAGTTACAACTTTTCCCTAAATACTTTAGAGGTTTCCTCATTGTTCTTTGGAATTTGATATTTCCAGAGAAATCTGAGCCTACTCTGATTTCTATTCCTACTATTTTTCCTTTACTCAGGGCTTTAAAACTTTTTTCCTCTTTTTTTTCATTTATTTATCTATCTATCTTTCATTCTTTAAATACAAAAAAAGAATTTACTAGGGTGTGTTTGATGTTGATATGCATGTCCTGGGGTAACTTCAGAAATTTTTTCTTTAACTATTAAACTGACAAATATTTATTTAGTGAGTCTTATGTGGCAAATGGGCTTCCTAGGTGGTGCTAGAGGTAAAGAACTCACTTGTCAATGCCAGAGACATAAAAGACACGAGTTCAATCCCTGGATCAGGAAGATCCCCTGGACCCACTCCAGCATTCTTGCCTGGAGAATCCCATTGACAGAGGAGCCTGGCAGGCTACAGTCCACGGGGTCACGAAGGGTTGCACACAACTGAAGCAACATGCATTTGGCAAATACTCCATTATGTGTTCATGAATAAGTGGCTGCTAGCTCCATTTCATGATGCTAGCTTTCTCCTTTTGTTCCATAAAGCATGACAGTTTTTTTAGTTTTGTTTTATTGTCTCCAGTAAGTCATTTTTTCAGACTATTCTGTCTTCTAATCTTCAGGATAATGGTTCTTCTGTTAGCTATAATTTTTCATAGCCACATATTAGTTTTTAAAAATCTTATAAAGGAGAGAACTGGCAACTTTATGCAAGAAGAGAAACTTACAATTGTTTGATTTATTATCACAGTACACAAGATGAGTAAGAGCGTAATTGTGGCGATGGAGAAAAACCTACCATTGTGTGTGTGTGTGTGTGTGTGTGTGTTTATGTATAGTTTCAAATGAACTTCAGCACTTTTCATGACAGCTGGGTCAAACAACTTTTTATGATGTAGGAAAGGAAATTGGAGATATGTGTGTGTTAAAATATTGTAGAACAAATGCTGAATTGTACATCTACCTGGTTGCTTTGCTGCTGGTATATTTGTAGTCAGTAAAAGTAGAAAATTGTCTCTGCTTCCATAATAAATACTGAGATAAGATAGACATACATAAAAGAAAATTGCACAGAAGCAGCCTGCAAAAAGAAGATATGTGTCCAATAGCAGGCATTTATTTTGTAGACGTAGCATTCCCTGTAGCTGATTATTTTAATACTGATTGAGTGAATAAGCACAATTTCATTGGAAAATTTTGCCTCCTATAAATAAACATATTATCTCAGATAACTTACTTTTTGGAAGATAATGAAAATTTTTGAAAGATTGAATGGACCATTGAAAACATCCACTACTCTTCTTTCAATTCCATCTCACTGACTACATAAAGGGATTAGAATTTGATTTTATTGCCTTGAGTATTTTAATTAAAGTTTTACATTTAATCTTGAAGTAAAGGAAGTTTTATATCATTGAAGAGACACTTGTACTTATAAGAGCTCTTTGAATAATAAAAGTAGATATTATTAGTAAGTTACGTGTATGAGAAATTACTTTTACTGAGATAATAAAAAGATAGATTCGATAGGCATGCACATCACCATCGGTTTATTGGCCTAGAACCTGGATATGTTGTGCTAAACAATTAATATCTGGTGATGAAAAATTTGCACTCAGAAGTCAGCAAAGCATTAAGAAGCCTATATCCTAGAAAGGTAGGTCTTTTTAGGTGACTCAATTCACTTTCTCTAAGTGAATGAATACATTAGGAAATGAGAAAGGCTGAAGACCAAAGAGTCAGAGATATTGTCATGATTAGATACAGCTCTCATACAGTGATGTTCGAATCTGTGTTGGGGGTGGGAGAGGGAGGTGATAAATGTACGGGTGTCTTTCAGTCAATATTCTCTGGCATAGCTGTACTGGTGTTTATGGGAGTTGTTCTTTCTGAGCCATGTGTATTGTTAAATATTGTGAGTATCACCGTGGGTGCATGTATTTGTCCTCTGTGCTATACATTTAGCCTCATTCAACTAAAATTCAGTGAACACTTAGTGTATGTTGTTGAAATACTATATCCAATGGGGGAGGTGTGATTTAGGACTAATGATAGATACCCTACTTTTAGGTGAACAGACCATGTGGGAAAAGAGATAAGTGACAAGGAAATTCAAATGCCTTGTGGACTATTTGATGAGACTGCAGAAAATTTTACATTTTCCATCACTTTTTTGTTTTTCCACATGTGTGCAAATGACTCCTGAGAGGTTGTTTACTGAGACTTCTTTCTGCAGATTATTTCATCCCAGGATAGGAGACTTTCTCTGACACTGAAGTTAGATCGAGTTCTCCTTTGGAAAATAAGTCAGAAAAAAATAACCTGACCACATTCTTTTCCTCCTGAGCCCTTTTGGGTTGATCTATAGCAGGCAACAGAGAAGGCAATGGCACCCCACTCCAGTACTCTTGCCTGAAAAATCCCATGGATGGAGGAGCCTGGTAGGCTGCAGTCCATGGGGTCGCTAAGAGTCGGACACGACTGAGCGACTTCATTTTCACTTTTCACTTTCCTGCACTGGAGAAGGAAGTGGCAACCCACTCCAGTGTTCTTGCCTGGAGAATCCCAGGGATGGGGGAGCCTGGTGGGCTGCCGTCTATGGGGTCGCACAGAGTCAGACATGACTGAAGCAACTTAGCAGCAGCATAGCAGGTAAAGGTTATTGCTGACTTTCCAACAGTTCATCCATGTCTTCAGGCTTTCACTGTAAATTTTAAGAGATTATTAGTTTACTCTTGCCTGAAAAATCCCATGGATGGAGGAGCCTGGTAGGCTGCAGTCCATGGGGTCGCTAAGAGTCGGACACGACTGAGCGACTTCATTTTCACTTTTCACTTTCCTGCACTGGAGAAGGAAGTGGCAACCCACTCCAGTGTTCTTGCCTGGAGAATCCCAGGGATGGGGGAGCCTGGTGGGCTGCCGTCTATGGGGTCGCACAGAGTCAGACATGACTGAAGCAACTTAGCAGCAGCATAGCAGGTAAAGGTTATTGCTGACTTTCCAACAGTTCATCCATGTCTTCAGGCTTTCACTGTAAATTTTAAGAGATTATTAGTGAGGCTTGCTGGAACCTTCTCCCATAACTCTGAGCTTCCTAGAAAGGAGAGTTTTGCATCAACTTCTGTGGTCTCCTCAATTTCAAGTTAATTTAACTCTATATGGTTGAACCTTATCAGTGTTGTTCAGATAAGTACTGAAACTTATCACGAATATGGATCATTCATTCATTCAGTCATTCACTTGTTTTCAACATATATTTATCACGGCGCTACAAGGGGCCAGTCGCTGTTTTAAGTAATGTGAACAAAACATAAAAGTAAATTCCCTCTTTAGCGTAGGGAGCGGGAGGAAACAGTAATCAACACCAATAAGTATGTAATAAAGACTATGATGATTAATGATGGAGGAAAAATAAAGCAAGGAAAGGGTATAAGGAACTCTGGGAATGTTGTAATTTTTGAATGGTGTGTCAGGGAAGGAATCATTGAAAAGAGCAGTGAGTAAAGGAGGACAGGGAGATGGGTGTGCTCATCACTGGAAGAAGCGCATTCCAGCTAAAATGCGTAGCATAAAGGGGATATGTGTGTATATACGGTTGATTTACTTTGCTGTACAGCAGAACTAACACTGCATTGTAAAACAACTACACTCCAATAAAAACTAATTTAAAAATGAAATGCACAGCATGCAAAGGCCTTGAGTCATCCATGGCTTGGCAGCTTTGAGGAGCAGCAAAATGTTGAGGGTGGCTGAAGCAGAAGGAGCAAAGGGAAATCATACTAGGAAAGGGTTAGAGAGCTAAGAAGGATGTCCAGCTGAAGGCTCTGTTGTTATTGTTCAGTGGCCCAGTGGTGTCCGACTCTTTATGACCCCGTGGACTGCAGCATGCCAGGCTTCCCTGTCCATCACCGACTCCCAGAGCTTGCTCAAACTCATGTCCATCACGTCAATGATGCCATCCAACCACCTCATCCTCTGTCGTCCCCTTCTCCTTCGCTTTCAGTCTTTCTCAGCATCAGGGTCTTCNTGGCTGCAAAGAATATAATCAATCTGATTTCGGTGTTGACCATCTGGTGATGTCCATGTGTAGAGTCTAATTTGTATTTTTGAAAGATCAGTCTTTCTGCAGTGTGGAGAACTGCTGGGTGGGAGACAAGAATGAAAGTAGGGAAAGCATTTATAAAGCTGCTGCAGCAATACACATAGGTTATGATGTAAGGCTTAGCTGGTATAATAATAGGAAGAAGGTAAGATTGCCGGGAGAAATATCAATAACCTCAGATATGCAGATGACACCACCCTTATGGCAGAAAGTGAAGAGGAACTAAAAAGCCTTTTGATGAAAGTGAAAGAGGAGAGTGTAAAATTTGGCTTAAAGCTCAACATTCAGAAAATGAAGATCATGGCATCTGGTCCCATCACTTCATGGCAAATAGATGGGGAAACAGTGGAAACAGTGTCAGACTTTATTTTGGGGGGCTCCAAAATCACTGCAGATGGTGATTGCAGCCATGAAATTAAAAGATGCTTACTTCTTGGAAGGAGAGTTATGACCAACCTAGACAGCATATTGATGGGGGAGCCTGGTGGGCTGCAGTCTGTGGGGTCACACAGAGTCAGACACAACTGATTCGACTTAGCAGCAGCAGCAGCAGACAGCATATTCAAAAGCAGAGACATTACACTGCCAACTAAGGTCCGTCTAGTCAAGGCTATGGTTTTTCCAGTGGTCATGTATGGATGTGAGAGTTGGAATGTGAAGAAAGCTGAATGCCGAAGAATTGATGCTTTTGAACTGTGTGTTGGAGAAGACTCTTGAGAGTCCCTTGGACTGCAAGGAGGTCCAACCAGTCCATTCTGAAGGAGATCAGTTTTGGGTGTTCATTGCAAGAATTGATGCTGAAGCTGAAGCTCCAATACTTTGGCCACTTCATGCGAAGAGTTGACTCATTGGAAAAGACCCTGATGCTAAGAGGGATTGGGGACAGGGGGAGAAGGGGACGACAGAGGATGAGATGGCTGGATGGCATCATGTACTCGATGGACATGAGTTTAAGTGAACTCCGGGAGTTGGTGATGTACAGGGAGGCCTGGCATGCTGCAATTCATGGGGTCGCAAAGAGTTGGACACTATTGAGCGACTGAACTGAACTAAACTGAACTGAAAGATGAATTTGAAAGATACTTAGGAGACAAAATCAACTGGAAGAGGGGATATTCAGGGATGGCCTGTAGATTTCTGACTAGGATGATAGAATGGATGGTGGTGCCATTTACAGGAACCTAGGAAGAAGAATGCATGTTCTTTAGCTGTGAACCTGTTGAGGTAATATTTCTTAAATACAGTTAATGAGGGTTAAAATAATGGGCCATGCAATATGAGACAGGTGGAAGGAGGTGAAAATAGCAATAAATAGAGGAAAAGATAAGAGGTCAGGCTTTGAAAATCTAAATTACAAGAGGAAAGTAACTGCAAAAGATCAGATGGGAAGGAGGTTGTGCTCAGAGAGTGAGATATCTAAATTTACAAATTCAGAAGTGGATAATCCTCATAAGTGCCTGGTGAAAGTGGAGTAGAGATGAGTCCTAAGAGATGAGTAAGTAGCAGTTCAAGTCAATGTTTTGATTCCAATCCACATGAGATTTCACTTAGGACACAGCTGTGAGGGTACAGAGTTATACTGATTAATATCTGTATCCTAAAGTTTGTGCCCATACAGATAGGGGGTTATATATAAAATTTATTGGCTAGTTATTTTGCTACAGTGAATCATGGAGAGAATTCTATACTGACCAAAAAAAAAAAAAAGAATAATAGCCCTCTATGATAAATCAGCAAAGAGAGTTAACTTTGAAACCAATGATGACATGAACTTAATTCATAATTAATTTGATTAATCCATTAACCCCAAAATTGGGTTGAATTCAATTTAATAAAATTTAGTGAAAAAATGTTGGCATAAATAAAATTAAAATGTGTACATATGTAAGCATTTTAAAAACCAAGGGAAAATTTGATTATTGAGGACTGAGGATTCAGTTCAGTTCAGTTCAGTTGTCAAGTCCTGTCTGACTCTGAAATAATAGACTGCAGCACTCCAAGCTTCCCTGTCCATCACCAGCTCCTAGATCTTGCTCAAACTCATGTCCATCGAGTCAGTGATGCCATCCAAGCATCTCAACCTCTGTAGTCCCCTTCTCCTCTCACCTTCAATCTTTCCCAGCATGAGGGTCTTTTCAAATGGGTAAGTTCTTCACATCAGATTGCCAAAGTACTGGAGTTTCAGCTTCAGCATCAGCTTTACAATGAATATTCAGGACTGATTAGCTTTCAGATTGACTAGTTTAATTGCCTTTCAGTTCAAGGGACTCTCAACAGACTTTTCCAGCACCACAGTTGAAAAGCATCAATTCCTCTGTGCACAGCTTATTTTTTCAGTCCAACTCTCACACCCATACATAACTACTGGAAAAACCATAGCTTTTTTAAAAAATGTTTTTACTTTACAATACTGTATTGGTTTTGCCATACATCAACATGAATCCACCATGGGTGTACATAAGTTCCCACTCCTGAATCCTCCTCCCACCTCCTCCCCATACCATCCCTCTGGGTTATCCCAGTGCACCAGCCCCAAGCATCCTGTATCCTGCATTGAACCCAGACTGGCGATTCTTTTCTTATATGATATTATACATGTTTCAATGCCATTCTCCCAAATCATCCCACCCTGTCCCTCTCTCACAGAGTCCAAAAGACTCTTCTGTACATCTGCATCTCTTTTGCTGTCTCGCATACAGGGTTATTGTTACTATCTTTCTAAATTCCACATATATGTGTTATAAAGCCAAAAGCTGGTGCTTTGAAAGGATAAATAAAATTGACAAACCATTAGCCAAACTCATCAAAAAACCATAGCTTTGACTAGACAGATCTTTGTTGGCAAAGTAATGTCTCTGCTTTTAATATGCTGTCTAGGTTTGTCATAGCTTTTCTTTCAAGGAGCAAGTGCCTTTTAATTTTATGGCTTCAGCCACCATCTGCAGTGATATTGGAGTTCAAAAAGAATAAAGTCTGTCACTGTTTCCATTGTTTCCCCATCTATTTGCTATGATCTTAGTTTTTTGAATGTTGAATTTTAAGCCAGATTTTTTACTCTCCTCTTTGAGTTTCATCAGCAGACTCTTTAGTTCCTCTTCTCTTTCTGCCATAAGGGTGGTATAATCTACATATCTGAGGTTATTGAAATTTCTCCCTGCAATCTTGATTCCAGCTTTTGTTTCATCCAGCTTGGCATTTTGCATGATGTACTCTGCATATAAGTTAAGTAAGCAGAGTGACAATGTGCAACCTTGACTTACTCCTTTCCCAACTTGGAATCAATCTGTTGTTCCATGTCCAGTTCTAACTGTTGCTTCTTGACCTGCATATAGATTTCTCAGGAGGCAGGTAAGGTGGTCTGGTATTCCCATCTCTTGAAGAATTCTCCATAAGTTTGTTGTGATCCACACAGTCAAAGGCTTTAGCATAGTCAATGAAGCAGAAGTAGATGTTTTCTGGAATTCTCTTGCTTTTTCTATGATCCAACGGATGTTGGGAATTTGCTCTCTGGTTTCTGTGCTTTTTCCAGATCCAGTTTGAACATTGGGAAGTTCTTGGTTCATGTACTGTTGAAGCCTGGCTTGGAGAATTTTGAGTATTACTTTGCTAGTGTGTGAGATTTGTGCAATTGTGTGGTAGTTTGAATGTACTTTGGCATTGCCTTTCTTTGGGACTGGAATGAAAACTGACATTTTCCATTCCCATGGTCACTGCTGAGTTTTCCAAATTTGCTGGCATATTGAGTGTAGAGCTTTCACAGCCTATATTTTAGGATTTGAAGGAGTTCAGATGGAGTTCCATCACCTCCACTAGCTTTGTTCATAGCTTCCTAAGGCCCACTTGACTTCACACTCCAAGATGTCTGGCTCTAGGTGAGTGATCACACTATCATGGTTATCTGGGTCATTAAGATCTTATCTGTATATTTCTTTTGTGTATCCTTGAGACCTCTTGTTAATATCTTCTGCTAGATAAAACTTAACCTAAACTTTAGAAGACAGGTTAAATTTTAAAGCAGAGAATCTATTTCATTTGACAACTAAACATTTAACAGGGTTTCCCTGGTGACACAGGTGCTAAAGAATCCACCTGCAATGTAGGAGGACCCAGGTTCTATTCCTGGGTCAGGAAGATCTCCTGGAGAAAGGAATGGCAACCCTCTTCAGTATTCTTGCCTAGAGAATTCAATGGATAGAGGAACCTGAGAGTCTGCAGTCCGTGGGATTGTAGAGCTGGACACAATTGAAGACGAGTATGAAACCTGAGCTAAACTTGAAAGAAAGTTAAAATTTAAATAAGACAACCTATATTATTTAACAGTTAAACATTTAACAAGTTTACATTCAAATTTTAAGCTTTAAGTCTTAGATAAAATTCACTTTCAAAATATACAGTCTCAACTGTAATATATGAATGAATGTTAATATTACTATTTACAAAATGTAATTTAATTTAAAACCTTTTTCATTGTAATTGCTTGACCTGAAATACTGAAAACATTAATTTTCAAAAGGACAAAGATTACATAATATAGTAATCTAGATAAAGAATTTCTATCTTTCTATCTTAGCAAAATGTATAAAATAAATGTTTAAACAATAAAAAATGGTAATTATTGAATCCAAATTATTTAGCTAATAACGTCATCAGTTCAGTTCAGTTCAGTCACTCAGTCGTGTCCGACTCTTTGCGACCCCATGAATAGAAGCACGTCAGGCCTCCCTGTCCATCACCAACTCCCGGAGTTCACTCAGACTCACATCCATCGAGTCAGTGATGCCATCCATTTCACTCTCCTCTTTCACTTTCATCAAGAGGCTTTTTAGCTCCTCTTCACTTTCTGCCATAAGGGTGGTGTCATCAGACTATACTAAATGATAGAGTAATGCTACTATTGTCAACCAATTATTCCATCGCTCGATATATAGAGAACTTTGCTTTCTTTGCCCCCTTGAAATTAGGTAAGATGTGTGTTAGTTTCAGAGGATAAAAGGTGAATGGGATTCTCTCTTAAATTATTTAATTACTTGTGCTTAATTCTCCAATTCTCTTCTTTTCTCATGGCAAATCTCTGACTGGCATGAGATGAAATAATCAAATAATTTTAGAATATTCATTAATCTGGTTATTTGAGCCAAAGACTTCTGACTTTACTACATTAAGCATGAAATAGAACCAAGATTTGGGAGTTATTTGTTGCTGAAACATAATTTAAACTATATCAACTGACACAGGCTATAAAGTTTTCTGTCACAAATGTGATAATAGTCTATTAAAAAAGAAAAAGTTAACCTTTTATCTAAGGCTGAACAGACATGGTAAATAAAGAAGAAAATAATAAAATTGAAATGTGTAATAAATGATGACAGTTTTATGCTTCTAGTGAAAACATAGGCAATAGAATTTTTGCGATTAGACATATTAGCTTACCATCTTAAAAATTATTTTATAAGCTTTTAATTTTTTACACAGAGAAAAAACCTTCCATGTTTTGTGCTCCCTTTCCTCTAGGAGTTTACAGCCTAAGGCCAACAGTGTAGCATAGACATAAGCATAAAGCAAATAAATTCTGTTAAATATATCAGCATCCTAAGTATGGTGAGAAACATGATAAAAGGCACAATTAATATTGAAAACCGCATGATTATATAAAAGTAAATGCTCTATAAATAAGAGAGTGAAGAGGCTTCCCAGGTGTCTTGGTGATACAGAATCCACCTGCCAGTGCAGGAGATGCAGGTTTGATCCCTGGGTAGGGAAGATCCTCTGGAGGAGGAAATGGCAACCTGCTCCAGTATTCTTGCTGGAAATCCAGTGGAGAGAAGAGCCCAGCAGCCCTGCAGTCCATGGAGTTGCAAAGACTTGGAGAAGACTTAGCAACTGAACATACATACAAAAAGTACTTGTGGATAAAGAAGATATGGATAATTAAAAAAAATAAGCTTACAATACTAAGACACAAGAAGTTTGTACCAGAAATAGATTGAACTTTGAAATAATATATACTTTTTATTTAAGTTGTTATTGTTCAGTCACCAAGTCATGTCCGACTCTTTGTGATCCCATGGACTGTAGCACACCAGGCTCCTCTGTCCTCCAGTATCCCCAAGAGATTGCTCAAATTCATGTTCGTTGAGTTGGTGATGTTATCTAACCATCTCTTCCTCTGCAATTCCCTTCTTCTTTTGCCTTCAATCATTCCCAGCATCAGGGTGCTTTCCAGTGAGTCCACGGGTGACATCAGGTGGCCAAAGTATTAGAGCTTCAGCTTCAGCATCAATTCTTCTAATGAATATTCAAGATTTATCCCTTTAGGATTGACTGGTTTGATCTCTGTGCTGTCCAAGGGACTCTCAAGAGTCTTCTCCAGCACTGCAATTAGAAAGCATCAATGCTTCAGTGCTCAGCCTTCTTTATGGTCCAACTCTAACATCTATACATGACTACCGGGAAAACCATAACTTTGACTATATGGACCTTTGTTGGCAAACTGATATCTGTGCTTTTTAATATGCTGTCTTAGGTTTGTCCGAGCTTTCCTTCCAAGAAGCAAGTGTCTTTGGCCTTCATGACTGCAGTCACCATCCACAGTGATTTTGGAGTCCAAGAAAATAAAACCTGTCACTGCTTCCACTTTTTCCCCTTCTATTTGCCAGGAAGTGCCATCATCTTACTTTTTTGAATGTTGACTTTTAAGCAATTTTTTCACCTCCTCTTTCATCTTAATCAAGAGGCTCTTTATTTCCTTTTCACTTTTTGCCACTAGAGTGATATCATTTGCACATCTGAGGTTGTTGATATTTCTCCCAGCAATCTTGATTTCAGCTGGTAATCATCCAGTCTGACATTTTGCATGATGTATGCTGGGATATAAGTTAAATAAACAGGGTGACAATATACAGCCTTGTCATTCTCCTTTCCCAATTTTGAACCAGTCAGTTGTTCCATGTCCAGTTCTAACTGTTGCTTCTTTACCCATATACAGGTTTATCCAGAGACAGGTAAGGTGATCTGCTATTCCCATCGCTTTCAGAATTTTCCACGGTTTGTGGTAATCTACACAATCAATGGCTTTAGTGTAGTCAATGAAGCAGAAGTAGGTGTTTTTTTGGAATTTCATTGCTTTTTCCATGATTCAATGGATGTTGGCAATTTGATCTCTTGTTCCTCCTCTTTTTCTAAACCCAACAAGAAGTTTGTAGGAGAAATAGATTGAACATTGAAATAATATGCACTTTTTGAAAATTTAAGTAGAGATGTGAACTATTTATTGGAACAGAATAAATGACAATAGATACTCTCTGTATGAGTGTACTTTCTGGAGCAATAAGTAGATAATTGTATAATTTAGATATCTGATTTAAATCCACTTACATTTCAGTATGAATGTCACTATTACATTAATGACAACTGTAATGAACTCATTAAGTGTAAAAGTCAATATTAATTTATTATCAGAAGACAGTGAATTATATTGGCAAGTGAAAATAAATGGTATAATATTATCTCTTTGATTATTTTATAACCTATGTGCAGATTATAAGGGAGTTTCTGGTTGCAAAATTCTTATTCCAGTTATAATTACCTGATACTGAAATATACTAAATTAGCTTTTCATTGGAAAATTATAGCATAGCCATCTCTGATTATCTTTACTTGCCTCTTTTCATGCACAATGTTTCTTATATGTAAAGTCATTTTTATTATTGAGATAAATGATGTACAACATTATATTTGAAAAAAACATATTTCTGATATTTTCAAAAAAGAGCAAGAGCATCACAAAAAGTAGCTCCCTTAAGAAGGAATATTTTATTAAGGAAGTATTCAAATTGGAAAGTGTGTATACATAACATATATATATATATTCAGTGAAAGGACATGAATTTTTCTTATTTGGAAAAATTTAACATAAGATGTAAATTATTTAATGTGAGTTGATAGCATGCTTATGAATGTAGAAAGAGATCTTACTACATTAAGTCCTGCTAATAATCAGAAGGTCATATATTGTGACATATTTTTAAAATGATTAACATTTTCTTCACATTAGTAAAATAATTCCATATTTTATATCAGGGGGAAGTATTAAATTTATTTGCATGAAGAATAGTGTAAAATATTGCTAATTTTAGCTACATTGAAGAATGCTATGTTTTATTTTAAAACAGAACTTCAGAAGCATAGAAAATTAAAATTGTAAAACATTGGTCATCTATGTACAACATACAGTCCTACAAATCATGTGCTTTTGTGCTATAATCAGGTATCTTTTTGATAACTAAAACCTTATTTCTGGCTACTTCCATTTCCCATATTCTCATTCCTAGAAAGAAATTACTGGATTACATTTTTAGGAGGATGATTTATTTTTACACAAATATTATGTAAGGCAAAGAAAAGACCCTTCCTGGGGATAACCTATACTCCCCAAAGCAAGTAAAGACTCTCTCCAATTATATTCCTTGTAGTTAGTTGAGCATTTTTAGAACATCCTCAATGATCTCACAGCTGGCTTACTGTTTCTATTAAGAGACTAAAAATATAGTGTTAAACTCACAATTTTTCCATTGCAGTAACTCCTTCTTCCACTTCTTCTCCTCCTCCTTCCTTCTTCTGTCCTCCTGGACATAGAACACTGTAAGAAAAAGTCTAACCATGTCTTCATACTTTAAAAACACCAATAAACATCATTTTCTTTTAGGGACTCTAAAGTATGTAAAAGAGAATTATTTAAATTGTGCATGATTTTAATTTATAATTTTCTAAAATGACATGATTTCTAAGCCCCATGGATTTGTCCTTGTCTCCATTCTGAAAGATTTTTTTTTTCCTCACCTTGAGGATCCATGATCTGAACAAATTCTCCCTATCGCAAATTTGAGTGCAAACCATCATCTCCTCTGTGCTGGACTATTGCAATATCACCTCAGAGATTTCTTCCTTCTGTTCTTGCTCTCTAGCCATCTTTTTCACACAGTAACAACATGAATCTTTTAATAATGTTACACACATTTAACCTCTCCCTGTCCCAGAACTTCTTCTAACAATTAGAATGAAACCCATTCTAAGTCTTTATGTTACTAGCACTCAGCGGATTGTAATCTGGCTCTTTACTTTCCCTCTAAATTCACCTTCTCACTATTCCTCAAATCTGCCAAACCCCAAATCTTCTTTCGTATAATAATCTCTCACTAAAATTTGACAAGTCTTAATTGAATCATTTACATTTCCGCTAAATGCCATTTCCTCCAGGAGGTCTTCCTTGAGATTCTGTCTAAAATACTAAACAACCTTATTAGTGTCTATTCCTTCAGCCTGCTTTATTTTCTTCATAGCAATCCTTACTTATTGAAATTACATTATTTAGGGTGTTTTTTTTTTCACTTTTTAGAGTCTATCTCCTGGGCTGAAATATATGTTCAGAGTGCAACAACTGTATTAATCTACCTGCTGCTTCATCCTCAGTGCATAAAAGCACATGTGGCACATATTACACTCTCAGTTTATAGGTCCTGAATGAAAACAAGGAATAAATCAAGAATCTCTAATTTCATGAAATCTTTTCCAACAACTCCTGCCCTCAGAATACATCAGTTAAACAGATATGATCATTCCTCTCTTTATCCCAATCTGGCATAAAAGTTAACATTTATTGAGTGCCAGGCAATATCTGAGACTTACCTACAATGTTTTATATAAACTCATAACTGCTCCATTGCAGTAACTCCTTCTTCTTCCACTTCTTCTCCTCCTCCTTCCCCTCCTCCCTTCTCCTTCTTCTTCTTTATAACCCGATGTGCCTAAAAAGCCAGTGGCAGAGTCAGAAATCAACCATAGGTGGTCTGGCTCCAGAACTAGACTTTAAAACTAGGAGCTATACTACCTCTTTTAGAAAATTATCACAGTATTTTGTAATGTTTTGTTTGCACATTAATATCACTATACCCTGAACTTTCTGGGGAAAAGGCATGACTATTTCAACACAGCACAAAAACAATGGTATTAAGGGAGAGAATGAATGAAGAATTATCTGTAATTAGACAGCAACCCGGAGAAGGCAATGGCACCCTACTCCAGTACTCTTGCCTGGAAAATCCCATGGACGGAGGAACCTGGTGGGCTGCAGTCCATGGGGTCGCTAAGAGTCGGACAGGACTGAGCGACTTCACTTTCACTTCTCACTTTCATGCACTGGAGAAGGAAATGGCAACCCTCTCCAGTGTTCTTGCCTGGAGAATCCCAGGGATGGGGAGCCTGGTGGGCTACCGTCTGTGGGGTCGCACAGAGTCGGACATGACTGAAGCAACTTAGCAGCAGCAGCAGCAGCAGCAGCAGCAGACAGCAACCAATGAAATCATAAAATCTAAAATCAAAACAAATGCCTTTTTGTCAGACTGTCAGAATTGCCTGATTCCAATCAATAAGACCAATGAGGAATCTATAGCTTACCTGAGGAACAGATAAGCTTAATATCATGAAAGTGTTCAGAATAGATATTAACCATGCATTCCTTCAATCTATAAACACTTATAACCATCCATATGAGCAGAAAAGTTCCAAGGATATTTTTGAAACTCAGACATAAAGCATTACTGAGACTATTTGGAGAAGCTGCATAAATCCTGATTCCATTCTGGTGATTTTGCTTTTGGTGATTTTTTGTGAAGCGATAGATGGACTATAACTTGATTTACTAATGAACTCCAGACTTATGTTATAAATTCCTTTCAACACTTGGCCCCCTTTTTGACCCTAATAACATGCAATTTGAATACACAAAAATGTGAACAGGCAAAAATCAGCTCTATATGTCTGAGTGAGAAAACTTATTTCCCAAGATTCTTTCTATGTATCAGAGATGTATCTCAGATCAGCTACAACAAAGACAATTATTGGCTAAACTAGCCTAGCTAAGGGAAGGCAAAGTGAAGTGTAGCCTCACTCTCTAGTCTGGGGCAATTGAACTAAGTACACAAATGCTATCAGTATTTTCACAGTTTTATGTGATTATTCTTCTCAATATACATCATTTATGTCCACTAATAAGGGAGGAGAATAATTGAGTTGAACACTGGGAAAATGAAATCCAAAAAATTTGCCTCAGAATAGGGGCATTTGTTCACAATTCAAAAACAAGCAATTAATTTTATCAGTCAATTGGGAGAGAATTTTTTTTAAAAAAACATACTTTAATTACAATTTTTATTATACAATTTTAGTTTAAATGATTTTATGCTGAGAGCATCATTAGTACTTGACATTTTTAAATTAATAACATGTTTATCATAATCCCTCAACCAGAAATATGTATTTAGTATTATACAGCAATGAATTACTTTTAGATATAAAGCAATACCAAGAAAAATTTGGCAAGAGAAGCATATTTCCTGTTCAGAATAATTTATTTCAAAATAACTGTGGTAAAGAACCAGGCTTTGGTTATTTTTTTATACCCAGTAATTCAGGTACCAATATTTAAAAAATGAATTAACAACAAAAATAAAGTGAAAAGGCAAAGACATCCAAAATGCTAGCACAAACTAAAGATGTTTAGATTTAATGAAAATAAAATCAAATTTCAATAAATATAACCACAAGAAATATTGCATAGAAAAATGACTACAAAATATCCATAAATTGGTTACTTAAAATATGTGTATGGGTGATTAATATAGACAATCACTATTATATTCATAATCTTTTCCTCAGTTGTAACTAAACAAAATGTTATGTGCAAAAATAGTCTTAAGTGCATACTTTGCATATTTTGAATCAACCTTATACAAATCAATATTTAAACTTTTTAGTGTAACAATGAGCCTACTTCTTCCTAATTTATCTAATGTAAACTGCATGAATACATTTTTGGATTTTAATCTCCATTTTTGTTCTTATCACAGATCATTAACAGTTAAAATGTAGTAAGAGAAAATAACTCTCTACAAACTTTTACTGCTATGGCCTCCCCTACTTTCTTTGACTCCTCAATTCTGCAAGCCCTTAAACTGGGTTCTCTCCCTGGCACTGCAGGCTAGAACATCCTTCTAGTAGTTAGTTGCTATAAATGTACAGGTCACTTTGTTATCCTTGTCATATGGCTCACATTTCTTTACTGTTGTCCAATATCTGAAAATGTTTGTTTTGTACTTTTTCCTATTTCCAGTGTTGTTGAAGAGTGTAGATTTGGTCCTGCTGTACCTCCTTGGCTAGAAATGAAAAGCACTACACCACATATGCTTTGTGGTATTTTATATATAAATATTATTAACTACTCAAAAATACTTTTCTGCTTTCCTTTTCTATTTGCACCTTGAATTATTAAAAATATATATTATTTAATTTCAGGTAGCTGGATTTTTCTGATTCTTTCTTCATTATTGATTTCTAGATAAATTTCACTCATCAAAAAATACAGTTGGATCATTTCAATGTTTGGATTATGTTGAGGCTTTCTTTTGAGTCTAGCATTTGGGTAAATTTTCTACATTTGTATTTTATATATTCTGTTGGTGGTGAAATGTTATCTAAATTTCAATTAGATTGTTTTTTAAAATGTAATTATCTGTACCTTCTAATTTTTTTTTCTATCTTCTATAAGTTGTCGGAGTAAGCATATTAAATGACTGTGAATTTCCTCTTTTACCTTTTTATTCTGTGTTATCAATTTATGCTATTTGATGTCTTTCTTGATGGCTCAGCAGGTAAAGAATCCACCTGCAGTGCAAGAGATGCAGGATATGGGGAAGACATTAAATTTGATCCCTGGATGGAGAAAATCCCCTGGAGGAGGAAATGGATATCCACGCCAGTAGCCTTGCCTGAAAAATTCCATGGACAGAGGAGCCTGGTGAGCTACAGTCTATGGGGTAGCAAAGAGTTGGACATGGCTGAGCTCTTATGCACACACACATGGTATTTGATACTGTAACATCTTCTTATTGAATTGACTTTTAAAATATTTAATATGGCCCTCTTATCTCCACTAGTGCTCTGACTCTGAGGTTTGTTTTGCCTTTTATTAATATAACAGCACTAACTTTCTCTTGGTCAGTGTTTCAGGCTGTCATTTTTCAACATTTCTCTTTCAATCACTCTGTGTTCTTACACATAAATTGTATCTCTTATAAGCAATATACAGTTGCTTTTTTAACCTAGACCATTTAGTCTTTTAGTTGATAAATTTAATATATTTGCATTTAATGTAGTAACTAATACAGCTGTATTTATGCCCACCATCCTACAATTTTCTTTTTTTACTTTTTTCTTTTTGACTTTTGATTTAGTAAAATATTATTAATCTTTCTTAGATTGATTCTTTAGTTATGCATTTTATAACTATTTCTAGCGACTACCCTAGAGATTATAGAACTCATCATATAATCTACAGTCTGAAATAAATTATTTTACCACTTTCCCATTACTGCTTGAATCATAGACTTTTTAACTCCATCTACTCCAATACTTTATTTATTATTCTTACTTTCTTAATGTTTTTAAAATGGGAAATCTTCTAAAAATTCATATTGCAACTGCAACCAGCATTGGCTTAAATGTTTTCTCTCTACCTTATTGAAGAAAAATAAATACCATGATGTTATTTAATTAGGAAATATTTCTTTTCTATTAGAAATTGAATGCAATTGGTGAATTCTTTCAGCTTTTGTAAAAAAAATCATCAGAGTTCTCCCCTTTGGCCCACCCATATAAAATGATTGCTTATGGTAATCTATTGCTAGTAATGAAAAGCCTTTGAGTTCTCACAAGATAACTTCTCTTAAAAATGGTATTTTATAAATTTAAGTTTCTGTTATATTTGATTTACTATTTTTTATCTTTACCCATAAAGTGAAATTTTTTGTATGCTGCTATGTCATTTTTGTTTTTTCTCTCTTTATTTAATATTTGTGAGGAATTAGTAGCAGCATATATTAATTTCACAAAATGAATTAGGAAAATTATCTTATTTCTGTGTACCATGGAAAGATTGAAAATAAAATAAATTGTGTCTTTCTAACATTTGTAGAAATTCATTTATTAAACCATTTGGATCATGAAATTAATTTAAAGAGTTTTTTTGGTCAATGTAACAATTTAATTTTATAACAAAAATTTTACTATTTCATTGAGTGTTTAATTTCCATGAGCATGACTTCATGTATATAATCTGAAAATAATTATTCTATGCTAAAATTGCATCTATTTTCATATGCTTAATGTTGTCAATTATTATTCTCACACACTTGACCAAGAGTATCTTTAAAGGTTTATATATTTAATTATAGTTTTCAAATAACATGCTTTATATATATATATAAAATAATTTCTAACTTTCCTTACTTATTAAGTTATTTTGTTATTTGCATAGCTTCTTTTCTACTGATTCTTAGGAATCATTTTAATATATTTTTAGTATTTCTGTATTAGTACTTATTACTGCAAAGCAAACAACAAAAAACACTTCAGCTTAAGATGATACTCATTTATTACCTCACTGCAAGTCAGGAGTTCAACCTGACATTGCCGGGATCTCTGCTTGGGGTATTATAAGATCAAAATCACAAGACTGGTCAGGTAAATCTTCTTCTGGAGGGCCTGAAAAAAAATCTTATCACAAGTTTATTCTCATTATGTGTAGAATTCAGTTTTTTGCTATCACAGAGCTGAGGTCCCTGTGTCCTTTTTGACTGTTATCTGCTTCAGCTTCTATAGACCACCTTCATTCTTTGCAACATGGTATTCCATCTCAGCAGGATATTTTCCTACCCTAAGATCAACTGGTTTGTGACCTCAATTACATTTGTAAAATCCTTCGTAGTAGTATCAAACTGGTATTTGACTAAATAACTGAGAAAAGGCATGTATCTACCAAAGGGTCATGTAGAATTTTGCCCAGCAAATCTCTGTGAGTAAACTATTTAACTCATTTATTATTTTTTCCATTGTGCAGATATATTTTTCCAGCGTACATATTTGTCCATGTTCACTATTTCTTTGTATATTCTGCTTGAGAAGTTGATATCCTCCACACTGTTTTGTGCTTAGTTGCTCAGTCGTGCTGGACTCTGTGACCCCATGGAATGCAGCCCGCCAGGCTTCTCTGTCCATGGGGATTCTCTAGGCAAGAATACAGGAGTGGGTTGCCATGCCTTCCTCCAGGGGATCTTACCAACCCAGGGATCAAACCCAGGTTTCCTGTATTACAGCCAGGTTCTTTACTGACTGAGCCACCAGAGAAGCCCAAGAATACTGGAGTGGGTTCAGTTCAGTTCAGTCGCGCAGTCGTGTCCGACTCTTTGCGACCCCATGAATCGCAGTACGCCAGGCCTCCCTGTCCATCACCAACTCCCGGAGTTCACTCAGACTCACGTCCATTGAGTCTGTGATGCCATCCAGCCATCTCATCCTCGGTCGTCCCTTTCTCCTTCTGCCCCCAATCCCTCCCAGCATCAGGGTCTTTTCCAATGAGTCACCTCTTCGCATAAGGTGCCCAGGGGATCTTCCTGACCCAGGAATCAAACCAGGGTCTCCTGCATTGCAGGCAGATTCTTTTCCAGCTGAGCTACCAGGGAAACCCCCTGATACCCTCTATGACCCAAGAATTAGCTAGTTACTCTTTTTGGTTTCTATGAGGTTCCTTCTGTATAAAGTTAATTTTTATTTCAGTGGAGTAAGAGTAAAAAGAATTGTCATGATTTATACTTTTTATTTTGGGAATTTTTTAAGACTCACGATTGATTAATATTTATAAATACCTTGTGAATGTTTTTAAATTGTACATACTTTTTGCCTAGGAGCTTCAATATTCATTATATTGTCCAATTTCTTTGTCTTTTAATTATTTGCTCATCATAAAGAACATTTTAAAAATAATTATATTCTCCCATTTACCTTTTTATTTTATTTTGAACAAGATTATTATAGTTGAGTGACATATTATTTGTTTTATTTTTCTTTAATTTTAGTCATCATGCTCTGCACTACCTCCTAGACCTTATTTGTCTTATAAGTGGAAGTCTGTATCTTTTATCACTCTCCCTACCCTCATCCCTGTGCTTCTGGCAACCACCAACTTGTTGTCTATTTTTATCAGAGGGTTGTTTTTTTTTTTTTTAATTCCACATATTAGTGAGATCATACAGTATTTGTTTTCCTCTGTCAAACTTATTTCTCTTAGCATAATGCCCGCAAGTTCCATCTATGTTGTCACAATAGGCAGAATTTCCTTTTTATGTGGCTTAAAAATATTCCACTAAAAACACATAGTATTTCTTCCTTATCCAATTATCTGATAAAGAACACAGGCTGTTTTCATCTCTTGGTTATGTAAATAATGTTGCAATGAACATAAGAGTATAAATATCTGAGATAGTGATTTTTGTTTTCTTTAAACATATACTCAGAAGTGCAGTTGATGGACCATACAGTGGCTGCATCATGTTATATTCCAATCAACAATGCATAAAGGTTTCCTTTTCTTCATATTCTCACCTTTTATCTGATAAAAACCATTATAACAGGTGTGAGTTGATATATCTTTGTAGTTTTGATTTATGTTTTCCTTATAATTATTGATGTTGAATGCATTTTAATATACCTGTTTGCCATATGTATGTCTTTGGAAAAATATCTCTTCAATTCCTCTGCCCATTTTTAATCATTTTTTTCTTTTTTATATGAATTCTTTATATATTTGGACATTAATGACATCAAATATAAAACTTATACATATTTTTCACCATTTCACAGGTTGCCTTTTCATTTTGCTGGTAGCTTTTTCTGTTTTTTTTTGTTTGTTTGTTTTTTTACTATGCAGAAGTCTTTACTTGTATATAGTCTTACTTGCTTATATTTGTTTTTGTTGTTAAATTTTAAAAAATGTATTGGCAAGACTGATGTCAAGGAGCATAACCTAAATTTTTCATCTAGGAGCTTTATGATTTGTGGTCTTAGACTGAAGTATTTAACATATTTTGAGTTGGTTTTTGCATATCGTGTAAGATAGGGATACACTTTAAATTATTTTGCATGTGGCTGTCCAGTTTTCCTATACCACCTATTGAAGAGACTATCTTTTCTTCTATTTCATACTCTTGGCTCATGTGTCTTAAATAACAGACTATGAATGCATGTGTTTATTTCTGGGCTCACTGTCTGTTCTACTGATTAAGTGTCTATTTTTAGGCTCATACCGTATTGTTTGGATTGCTACAGATTTCTAAAATAGTTCAAAATCAAAAGTGTGGTATCTTCAGCTTTGCTTTTCTGTTTTTCAAGATTACTTTGGGAATTCAAGGTGCTTTAGTTTCCATACACATTTTAGGATTTTTTTTTCTATTTCTGTGAAAAATGACTTTAGAATTTTGATAGTGATTACATTGATCTGTAAACCACTTTAGGTAGAAGAAACATGTTAATAATATTAATTCTTCCGGTCCATGAGTGTGGAATATTTTTCAATTTATTTGTGTATTTTCAATTCCTTTCATCATTGTCTTATAGATTTGGGTGTATACATCTTTCACTTCCTTGGATAAATTTATCCCTAAGTATTTTGTTCTTTTTGGTATAATTGTCAATGGGATTGTGTTCTTAATTTGTCTTTCTGAGACTTTGTTGTTAGTGTTTAGAAGTTCAAGTGATTAATGTATATCGATTTTGTGTCCTGCAACTTTCTTAAACTCATTTATTAATCTAACAGCTTTTTGGTGGAGTTGTTGGGGGTTTCTACATAATATCATGTTATTAGCAAGTGGAGACAATTTTAATTCTTCTTTCAAAATTGGATGTTTTTTATTTATTTTTTTGTTGAATTGTTCTGGCTAGAACTTTCAGCACTATATTGAGTAAAAATGGTGAGAATGAGCATTATTGGCTTTGACCATTGAGTATGATGTAGCAGCAGGTTTGTCATATATAATCTTTACTATGTTGGCCTAAGTGCATGTACGCTAAGTTGCTTCAGTCATGTCTGAATCTGTGTAACTCTATGGACTATAGCCTGCCAGGCTCCTCTGTCCATGGCAGGAAGAATACTGGAGTGGGTTGCCACACTTCCCTCCAGGGGATCTTCCGACCCAAGGATTTGTCCATGTCAGTTACATCTCCTGCATTGGCAGGTAGGTTCTGTTGAGGGATGTAACCACTATAAACACTTGTGGAGAATTTTTTTAAATTATAAATGGATGTTGAATTCTTGTGAAATTTTTTTTTTCTGTATTATTGAAATGAACCTATGATTTTTTGTTCTTCATTTTACTATTGTGGTATAATACACTGATTTACAGATGACAAACCATACTTACATCAATAGAATAAATTCTACTTGATTATAGCTTATGATCCTTTTTGATGTATTATTGAATTAATTTTGTTTGCTAATATTTCATTGAAAATTTTCCATCTATGTTCATCAATAATATCAGTTTATAATCTTATTTTGTTATGCATCCTTTTCTGGTTTTGGTATCAGGATAATTCTAGCCATGTGAAGTGTGTTTGGAAGAATTCCTTTCTCTTTTGTTGTTTTGGAAGTGTTTGAGAAGAATTGATATTTATTGTCTTTAAATTTTGGTAAAATTCACCAATGAAGCCATCTCTTCCTGCATTTTCCTTTCTTGGGAGTTTTTAGAATAATAATTTAATCTCCTTAGTAGTAATTGGTCTGTTAAGATTTTCTATATTTCCATGAGTCAGTGTCGGTAGACTGTATGTTTCTAGAAATCATCAAGAGCTAGAGCGAGGCTGAGCAATCTGTTTTATCTTCAACACAAGACCACTCAAAACTGGGAAAGGTGACTATTTTATCTAAAGAATATAAACCAATGCAGAGAGTGAAGATAGAACTCCAGAAACAGACATAAATGAAAAGAAGATAAGAGGCTTACCTGGTAAAGACTTCAAACTAATGGTCCTAAAGATGCTCACAAAGGTCAGAAGAAAAATGCATGAAAAATGTGATAATTTCAACAAAGAGACAGAATATATAAGAAAATACAAATAAGAAATTGCAGAGCTGAAGAATAAAACAACTGAACTAAAAAGTTCAATGCAGGGGTTCAAGAGCACACTAGAGATCAGCAAACTCTTGGCAGACCATAGAATTAATAGATGGATATAATGATGTTGATCATGACCATGATAATTTGTATAAAACTGATATTGCTTTTTAATTATTCTCATATCACATTATTTTAATTTTGTTTGTGCTATTTAATTTTAGGTCTTTATATATTTTTATCATTTTGTAGTCTGAATGATTTTAAGTAGTAAGGTTTAGCACATTTATCTTCAGTTGGATTTGCTTCTATTATTATACTGTATTTTTCATGCTTTTAATGTTTCACACTATTCCTTTACCCCAACTTCACTGCTTTTAGATTATTGCTAGAACTTTCTTTTCTGCTTTTTTTCTGCAATGACTTGAGAATTATTTATTTTATATTAATCCTATAAGTGATTATTTTAAATTTTTTGTTATATACTACATTTCTATGAGTTAATATTTTAAAACTTATTTTCATTCTATCAATACAGGGTAATTTTTAAAATAAAACTAAAGTTATGATCTCATTTCCAAACATACTATCCTGACTTTATATTTTTTGAAGATAAAAGTTAAACACCTAAGCTTAGAAATGAATATCTTTCATTAACTGACTTATTCCTGTCTCTGTTGCTTTGTAACATCTGTTCCCCTTTTCTTTAGCCAAAGAACAAAACATGTTCTTTTGTTTTAAGCTTCATACATTTACACACACTAGTATTCTAATTGAAATGTGAAACCTTATCTCATTCATCTGCTAAATCTTATTCCAATTTTAGCATTCAAATCAAGCTATCATATTGTCTGGTAAATCTTCTCCAGTCAACATCTCCACAGAAACTCTAATGTTTTGAAATTCTGTTTTACTGAAGTGGCACTCTGTAAATTTCCTACCACAGCATCTATCAACCTACTACCAGTTAATTAAGTTACTCATTTCTCCTCTCTTCCTTAACTGAAAGGGAGCTCAACAGTAAGGGGAGGAACCACATCTTATTCAGCTTTGAATCCTCAGAACCTAGAACAGTACTTCACATATTTATAGTACTTGATAAATATGGCAAGAATACAACAGAAGAACTATGCAAAAAAAGATATTCATAACCCAGATAATGATGATGGTGTAATCACTAACCTGGAACCAGATATCCTGGAATGAAGAGTCAAGTGCACATTAGGAAGCAAAGCTAGTGGAGGTGATGGAATTCCAGATGACCTATTTCAAATCCTAAAAGATGATGCTATGAAAGTGCTGCACTCAATATGCCAGCAAATTGGGAAAACTCAGCAGTGGCACAGAACTGGAAAAGGTCAGTTTTCATTTCAATCCCAAAGAAAGGCAATGCCAAAGAATGTTCAAACTACGGCACAATTGCACTCATCTCACACGCTAGCAAAGTAATGCTCAAAATTCTCTAAGCAAGACTTCAACAGTATGTGAACTGTGAACTCCCAGATGTTCAAGCTGGTTTTAGAAAAGGCAGAGGAACCAGAGATCAAATTGCCAACATCCGTTGGATCATCAAAAAAGCAAGAGAAAGACAGTCAATTTAACGTGTATTATCAAGCATGTTGCCACCTGAGTAACCCTGTGCCCTCCATGAAACTTATTCCCCAACATTTTAGGAAATTCAAATAGAACTCTTAAATATTTCACACATAGATTTTGGTAATAAATTATCCAATGTATTTCAGGTCAGGCTCCATAACTGTAAGTTTTAAAGGCTGTGAACTAATTCTTGAAAAGGGAATTTTGAAACTATTCAAAGCCAAAGCCTGTGAATAAGACAAAGCATGAAAAGAAAATACATAAAGTAATGCAATAGCCAGCTGAGGGGAAAAGGATGCCAAGAATCAGTGATATAACAGCATGAAGCAAAGTGGCTTCATTAATACACTGCAAAGTATCAAAAAGCCATACCAGACAACACTTAGTTTCCAAACCAAACCAAACCAGAGTTTGCCTCTATGATTTTAAGTAGCAGCTGCCTAATTGCTAGAAAGCAGACACTTGAGCAGTTGTTGAGATTTGAAAATGTAAATGAGCTTCCTCACACATATATCCATATCACAGCTACTATGACTTGTGGTTGGTTACACACTGATTGTGATATTTAGCCATTATAGGAATTGAACTTTATAAAGTAATTAGTAGTAGCAAGCAAGTATATAAATAGCAGTTACTTAGGTGATAGTGAAATCACAATGTTAAAAATGTAACGAGCTTTATTACTGTGCTTTTGTTTTCAGTTTAAAAATCAGTTTAATCTAGTCTCAGCAATAAACCACTTTAAAATGATAATTTCTTGTCTCAAAAATATTTATTCTATGAATAGTTATTTAGCACCTTGAACTTATACATATGATAAAAATATAATATAGATACATAAATATATCTGATATATATATAATGTATATATATAAATATATATACGATATAAAGTACTTATGATATAAAAATAAAAAAAGAAAGTTTTTCATAGTTATTTCTTTATTGCTGAAACTAAAACAATTCATAAAGACCTCAGGAAGAAATGATAAATTTCCAACTTCAAAACTCCCTAACTTTGTTAAACATATGTCTTAACAGACAATATCATATTGTTCAACTCCCTCAAATGTAACAGTTTAGAAATAATGGTAGATTGTGGTTGGCTAACCAAAATTTTATATTCAACACTCTCACTACTGTGGATCATCAATTTTCAAAGAATTAAAATGCCAAAACCAAGGTTCTATTAGCATTCATGATATATCAAACTCAATCTAAACTTTGTCTCTCTGATTTAAAAGGTATTTCAAATCCTTGGTCAGTAAAATCATTGATATTTTTTTGCTGAACTTCTAACTAAATTTAATAAATATGTAATTTGACCCTACTATGTAACAGGAACTGGGATAAGAGAAGGTACTACAAAGGTGGAAACTTGTTTTTGTTTATTTTTTTTCCTTCCCTTGGGTAACACTGACTAAAGGGGAGAAAGACAGGTAAGATAACAAAAGTGTATCTTGATAAGTGCTATAATAGAAGCTCAAAGGAGGTGCTTAGTAAAAGCTTTCTAGAGATCTAAGGTTTTCTTAGTTGGGTACTCCCAGAAGCAGGCTTTGAGATGAGGTTTGAGTATGACTAGTTTATTTGTGGGATGATCTCAGGAAACACCAGTAAGAGAGTGAGGAAGTAAGAACAGGGAAGGGATAGAGTCAATTTAACATGTACTATCAAACAGGTTGCCACCTAAGTAACTGAAGATGAATCCAAGTGGGGAGATCTCGGAAATGATGTTGAACCTGTTTCAGATTTGTCTCACCAAAGGGGAGATGAAGTTAGAGTATTTAAACGCCACCCACCATTAGTCTTTGGTTGAAGTCTGCTCATGAGGGTGTTAGTTCTCCCATACTTCCTGCATGTAGAGGAAGAAAAAGAGCTCCCCCTCAAAACGGCATGCTTTAATTAAGAAATAATAACAAATAAATATCAAGCACTCACATTACAGACACTCACTGATCCTCAGACGGTAAAGCATCTGCCTGCAGTGCGGGAGACCTGGGTTTGATCCCTGGGTTGGGAAGATACTCTGGAGAAGGAAATGGCAACCCACTCCAGGACTCTTGCCTGGAAAATTCCATGGACTGAGGAGCCTGGTAGGCTACAGTCCATGGGATAGCGAAGAGTCGGACGTGACTGAGTGACTTTACTTTCACTGACCTCTTTGGTTAGATATATAACTATGAAGTTTATTTTACTTTATTCCAAACATTTTTTTTCACTACACTGGGACCTCCGCCCTCCATCATGTCTCATGTGTCATTTCCCATTTTACTTTCACTTAGATTGAGGCTAATCACTAAGATTATTCATTTATACATATCTCCACTCTCCTTCCCTCCCTTCCTTTTTCCATAATTGTCTGGAAAATTCCAACCCTAATTTAAAACTAAACTGTTATCCTACTTTGCATGTAAATCCAGCAGTGGTTTATGGCTGGAGAAAAATCTCCAACTCTGCTGGCTACTCTCAGATAAATTCCTAACCACAGACCTCAAGTGGATCTTGAGTCCTGCCAAACCATCCTCTTACTGTCCAAGTCTCCACTATCAAACCTGATTATATCATAATAGATAAATGGTCAAACTTTGAAACCATGCCTCAGCTGATGGCATAGCCTCTAATTTCACTGAGAAAATGGAAGCAATCATAGTATAGAAACTTCACCTTATCAACACCAGATCTACTGAATTATCTCCATCTATACCCATAAATTCCATCTCTCTACCTGTTGCAACTAACAAACTTACTTTGTTAATATGTCTAAATTCTCCAATAATATACTGGATCACACCCCCTTTTACCAATGCAAGAACTTTATTCTTGGAGTTATCCATGTTTCTTAGAACACATTCATATCCATATCTACATAGATTTAACTCCATCCGCATTTGAACATACTCTAAGAATTACCACGACAGAGTCAACTTCAGTAATTAAATAACAAATTAAATAGTATTTCTAAGGCTCAGTCCTTCATCCATCAAAAATAATGGCAGAGACAAAGCAATGTGACTTCTGAGGCTAGCTGTTAAAGGGTCTCTCTCTAGTGAAATGGTCAAGCTTGAGATCAAGCCAAGGAAGCTCAGGCCATGTGGACTGGCCCATGGTGAGAGGCACTGAAGCTCCCAACCTTCAGTCATGACTGAGCTTTTGAACTGACAGTGAGCCTTCTTGGGAACAGATCCTCCAACCTTCAGGTGAATCACCCCTCTGGTATTATATGTATATGGGTTTTGTATAATGGTGAACACCCAATATTTTTAACATTTATATTGTACATAGAGTAACACTGTCAGCTGAGACTGTAAGAGCAGAAACACTACACAATAAAAAGGAATTTTTGTACCCCCACACTTATTCAAGCAAGAAGGCTGAGAAAACAACTCAGCTACATTTTATGGAAGCATAGGCTACATGTTACAGAAGAAAGATAGGTCAATTTGCAGAACTGAGATATCAGAAGACAGATCCAAGAGCCAAGGAGAGTCAGAAAATAAAGAGTATACCTGCAATGTGAGAGAGCCGGGTTCAATCCCTGGGTCAGGAAGATCCTACCCACTCCAGTATTCTTGCCTGGGAAATCCCAAGGACAGAGGCATCTGGTGGGCTAGGTCCATGGGGTTGCAAAGTGTCAGATGTGACTCACACTTTCACTTTTTTTTTCCAATTATCCTTCACTTGGTTTGCCACTATGGTATTTTGGATTTATAGTGGGAAATGCAAATAAATCATATCTTTATGTCACAGGGCTTTGGGTTCAGTAGAAAGTGTTTCAAGGAGCTATATATCCAACTGTATCACAGACCTCATTCACATCCAAACCTGATTTAATGATGAGGCCTTGGACCTCAAGTTTGAACTTGATGCCATAAGCGATGAGACTTTAGTGAGATCCTGGGAAAGGGTGTATTAAGCATGTGGGAAGAATGTAAGCAATTTTTATCCAGATAGTAGTGGTCTTAAAGCACATTTGCACATACTTTGACAATATGTTCATTATCACAGGAGGTACATATCCCTTTCCTTAAATCTGTGAGAGATTTTGTGATTGCCTTTGCAAATACATCTCAGAAGAAGTGAATCTCTGTGACTTCTAAGATTAGGTTAGAATGGACCATGGGACTTTGATTTCCCATGGGGCCCTTCAGCTGCCATGTAAGAGTCCTGGCTGCTCTGAGAGTGGAGTGGCATAAGGAGAGAGGGAGGGAGGAAGGGAGATATCTTGTAAATTTTGAACATACTCTCACAATTGTGTGAGAAAATAGAAGCCTGAGATTAAATTGTTGGCAGGGTTGATTTCTTCTCAGCCTCCTCTCCCTGGCTTCTCTACATCTTCACATGGTCTTTCTATATGTCCATGCCCTAAACTTTTTACCTCATAAAAACTTATTTTATTAAGAGTCTACAAGTATGATCTTATTTTACCTTAATTGCTCCTTTAGAGGTTTTATTTCAAACCTAGTCAAATTCTGAGTTTCTGGGTGGGGGACAGGTAATAATTCAACATATAAACTGGATGGGAGCATTCAGCCAATAACATCAATTTTGGGGAGTCTCGTCCTACACAACAGTAGATAACCATTTTGCTTCCAATCATATTCTAGCAGTGTTTACACTGCACTTTATCTGCCTTTCATGTGTATGCCTATCTCATTTATTTTCAAACTACCTGAGGGCTAATACTTTACTTTTCATACCTGTAAACAGCAGGCATGACACACATTTCACAATTAAAATAATTCTGGCACATAACAGGGCTCAGTGAATGATTGGTGAATAAATGACTTCCTTAAAGACCACATCAGGTTCTCCATACCATCCCTCAACATGAATATCTCATAGAACTTTGTGCCCAATTTCATGATGGAAGAGGCAGTATCACTTTCTCCGGCTAGTGCTTCTCAACCTGGGGCTCCAGACTCTCCTACTTAAGAAGCCCAGTCTATCATCCCTGCCTCTTCCCTGCTTCCCTCTACCATTCACATTACATTTCAACAAGTGTGAACCACATGCTATTGCCTCATCATGTTCCCAACGTTTTCTATTCTTGGCTATGAATCAGTGGATTTATAAACAGAAATCTACTTACTTCTGGATATTTTTCTTCACCTCTCCTAACAACCTAAGATGATTGTTTCTTCTGAGAAACACTCGTGCATCATTCTGTACTTTGGCACTCATCCTCTTCTATAATTTAATATATCCCCACATGGACTTTTTCTATCCCATTTCTAAGGTTTTAAAGTGCGATGGGTAGGAAGTATCTCAAGTTCATGTTATATTCCCTTAAGTCTTCAGGACAATATTTTGCACATAATAGATCCTCAAGTACATGTTACACTGTATTACACTGATTAAAAGCTACTGTAAGTCTTTCATACTTAGCACCCATGTTGCACGAGTGGTAAACAATCAGCCCGCCAGTGCAAGAGATGCAGCAGTCAGGGTTTGAGCCCTGGGTCAGGAAGATTCCCTGGACTAGGTAATGGCAACCCACTCCTGTATCCTTGCCTGGAAAAATCCATGCACAGAGGCACCTGGAGGGCTACAGTCCATGAGGTTGCATAGTCCGACATTACTGAGCACACCTACTTAGCCATAGTTCTCTCTCACTTTTGCAGATAAACTAATTTGTCTGTATATAACTTTAGAATGATTTTATTGACAAGATTAAAAGCTATTTATTTGATTATTTGACTCTTGGGCGATAATATTTCTTCAGATATTTCATCAGTTAGTATGATGCATAGTAAGCTCTTCCAACTTGATTTATTAAAAATATATTCTTATATCTGTTTATTATATGTGTGCTGTGCTGTGCTCAGTGGCTTCAGTCATGTTTGACTCTTTGTGACGCTGTGGACTGCAGCCTGCCAGGTTCCTCTGTCCATGGGATTCTCCAAGCAATAATACTGGAATGGTTTGGCATTTCCTTCTCCAGGGGATCTTACTGACCCAGGGATCAAACCTGGGTCTCGTGCATGGTGGGCAGATTCTTTAATGCTGAGACACTGGGGAAGCTCTGCTCATCATATGTCTCTCTTCAAATTCATTCAGGTTGCTAATTCTCCTTATCTCTCCCCAGCCTGTGAATACTATTTTATTACATTGCAAAAATATATAAGAACTCTTCTATACCATCAGAATATATTTGACAGTATAATATTCTCAGTCAAATTAATACACTGATATTAACAGTGTTAATTTACAAGATATCAAAAAGAGCTAGTACAGTTCAGTTCAGTCACTCAGTCATGTCCGACTCTTTGCAACCCCATGAATTGCAGCTCGCCAGGCCTCCCTGTCCATCACAAACTCCAAGAGTCCAACCAAACTCATGTGCATCGAGTTGGTGATGCCATCCAACCATCTCATCTTCTGTCACCCCCTTCTCCTCCTGCCCTCAATCTTTCCCAGCATCAAGGTCTTTTCAAATTAGTCAGCTCTCCACATCAGGTGGCCAAAGTATTGGAGTTTCAGCTCCAACATCAGTCCTTCCAATGAACACCCAGGACTGATCTCCTTTAAGATGGACTGTTTGGATCTCCTTACAGTCCAAGGGACTCTCAAGAGTCTTCTTGAACACCACAGTTCAAAAGCATCAGTTCTTCGGTGCTCAGCTTTCTTCATAGTCCAACTCTCACATCCATTCATGGTCACTGTAAAAACCATAGCCTGACTAGACAGAACTTTGTTGGCAAAGTAATGTCTCTGCTTTTTAATATGCTGTCTAGGTTGGTCATAATTTTCCTTCCAAGGAGTAAGTGTCTTTTAATTTCATGGCTGCAATCACCATCTGCAGTGATTTTGGAACCCAGAAAAACAAAGTCAGTGACTGTTTCCACTGTTTCCCATCTATTTCCCATGAAGTGATGGGACCAGATGCCATGATCTTTGTTTTCTGAATGTTGAGCTTTAAGCCAACTTTTTCACTCTCTTCTTTCACTTTCATCAAGAGGCTCTTTAGTTCTTCTTCACTTTCTGCCATAAGGGTGGTGTCATCTGCATATCTGAGGTTATTTATATTTCTCCCAACAATCTTGATTTCAGCTTGTGCATCCTCCAGCCCAGCGTTTCTCATGAAGTACTCTGCACATAAATTAAATGAGCTGGGTGACAATATACAGCCTTGCTGTACTCCTTTTCCTATTTGGAACCAGTCTGTTGTTCCATGTCCATTTCTAACTGTTGCTTCCTGACCTGCGTACAGGTTTCTCAAGAGGCAGGTCAGGTGGTCTGGTATTCCCA
Organism: Aepyceros melampus; assembly: GCA_006408695.1. Taxonomy (NCBI): domain Eukaryota; kingdom Metazoa; phylum Chordata; class Mammalia; order Artiodactyla; family Bovidae; genus Aepyceros; species Aepyceros melampus. Next base: position 144,326 of record SJXQ01002030.1, on the reverse strand, counting down.
TCACTTTCAGAACTTTCTACAGTTTATTGTGATTTACACAGTCAAAAGATTTTTCATAGTCAATAAAGTAGAAATAGATGCTTTTCTGGAATTCTCTTGCTTTTTCAATGATCCAGAGGATGTTGGCAATTTGATCTCTGGTTTGTCTCCTTTTTCTCAAACCAGCTTGAACATCTGGAAGTACAGTTCACATACTGCTGAAGCCTGGCTTGGAGAATTTTGAGCATTGCTTTACAAGCATGTGAGATGAGTGCAATTGTGCAGTAGTATGAACATTCTTTGGCATTACTTTACTTTGGGATTGGAATTAAAACTGACTTTTCCACTCCTGTGGCCACTGTTGAGTTTTCCAAATTTGCTGGCATATTGAGTGCAGCACTTTCACAGCATTATCTTTCAGGATTTGAAATAGCTCGGCTTGAATTCCATCACCTCCACTAGCTTTGTTCAAGTTATGCTTCCTGAGGCCTGCTTGACTTCATATTCCAGGATGTCTGGCTCTAGATGAGTGATCATGCTATTATGATTATCTGGGTAGTGATACAGTTCTAGTACAGTTCTTCTGTGTATTCTTGCCACCTCTTCTTAATATCTTCTGCTTCTGTTAGGTCTCCGCCATCTCTGTCCTTTATTGAGCCCATCTTTGCATGAAATGTTCCCTTGGTATCTCCAATTTTCTTGACGAGATCTCTAGTCTTTCCCATTCTATTGTTTTGCTCTATTTCTTTGCACTGATCACTAAGGAAGGCTTTCTTATCTCTCCTTGCTATTCTTTGAAACACTCCATTCAATGGGTATATCTTTCTTTTTCTCCTTTGCTTTTTGCTTCCCTTCTTTTCACAGCTATTTGTAAGGCCTCCCCAGACAGCCATTTTGCTTTTTTGCATTTCTTTTTCTTGGAGATGGTCTTGATTCCTGTCTCCTGTATAGTGTCATGAACCTCTGTCCATAGTTCATCAGGCACTCTGTCTGTCAGATCTAGTTCCTTAAATCTATTTCTCACTTCCACTTATAGCCATAAGGGATTTTATTTAGGTCATACCTGAATGGTCTAGTGAACTTCGACATTCTAGGAGTCAGCAAAATAAGATGGACTAGAATGGGTCAATTTAACTCAGATGACCATTATATCTACTACTGTGGGCAGAAATCCCTTAGAAGAAATGAAGTAGCCATCATGGTTAACAAAAGAGTCTGAAATGCAGTACTTGGATGCAATCTCAAAAACGATAGAATGATCTCTGTTCATTTTCAAGGCAAACCATTCAATATCATGGTAATCCACGTCTATGCCCCAACCAATAACGCTGAAGAAGCTGAAGTTGAACAGTTCTATGAAGACCTACAAGAACTTCTAGAACTAATACCCAAAAATGACACCCTTTTCATTATAGGGGACTGGAATGCAAAAGTAGGAAGTCAAGAAACACCTGGAGTAACAGCCAAATTTAGCCTTGGAGTACAGAATGAAGAGGGCAAAGGCTAATAGAGTTCTGCCAGGAGAATGCACTGGTCATAGCAAACACCATCTTCCAACAACACAAGAGAAGACTCTACACATGGACATCACAAGATGGACAACACCAAAATCAGATTGATTATATTCTTTGCAGCCAAAGATAAAGAAGCTCTATACATTCAGCAAAAACAAGACCAGGAGATGACTGTGGCTCAGGTCATGAACTCCTGATTGCCAAATTCAGACTGAAATTGAAGAAAGTAGAGAAAACCACTACATCATTCAGGTATGACCTAATTCAAATCCCTTATGACTATGCAGTGGAATGTGAGAAAAAGAGCTAGTTAGAGTATGAAATAATCACTTAATTGACTACTTAGGATCAAAGCACATTCTTAAAACAGTTTAAGGATTCATTTCATGTGGTTAATGAAACATTTCTGCATAAAGATACTGGTCACAGAAGAGCGTCTTGGAGATATTTCAGTAAAACTGTTCTGTCTCAGAATAGTTTTTATCGTTATATAATTATACTGTTTAAGGCCAGTTAAATAAAAATAAATAAAGGATAGGTTGTGAAAGGGCACACACTCTACCATATCTTTGCTGTACCCTCTCCTACATTGAATGATTAACCATATAGAGTCACTCATAAAATAACTAGGTAGAATTTCTCACCTTTTTCTTTAGACAGTGATTAAAATAATTTTTAAAAAACTATATATAAAGAAAAATATTTAAATAAAAATAATTAAACTAGTAAAATAGTTACTTAAGTAACATCTCCTTTCTTTATCACATGTTACAAAGCCACTTTAGAAGAGTTCTTTCGTTTTCATAATTTAAAGAACAGCTACAAAGATGTCTTTAGCTAAAAGGATTTCAGCAATACTTTTATTATAAGCATTTAAAAAGTTCCTTTGCATTACTATTGAATGTTAATTAATTCAACTCAGACTCCTGTGTCTTCTGAGAAAAAAATGTGTCACTAAAAATCGCACATTCCCAATCAATCATAATTACATGTCTACCAACCAAGAATCATTCAATTAATTAACCTCTAAATTCAAGTATCAGCTAAAAGGAAAATGTTCTTTGAAATCAGTTTTTAAACAAAGTTAAAATTAAGATTTCAGGCTGATTTTTTTCTTAAAATTTTTACATTGAAATTTAAACAGCAAAATAGACAATGAATAAAATATACTCCTAGCTAGCTATATCTCTAGTACATGGGGTAAGAATCTAGTTAAATGATTGCTGTGTTACATGATCAAGATTTAGCTAAAGTGCCCATAAACACAGGAGTTGTTTGGTCTCTCTAATTTAGACCTTTTTTTTTTTTTTTTTTAAAGTCCCAGAAAAGTGTAGAATTCACTTAATTGGCACCATGATAAATGATTCTCCTGTCTAATTGGTATAATTATCAAGAGGCAGGCACAGTGTAATGTATTTAAATGACTCAAACCAATTGGCTCATAGAGTATCTTTTCCATTTAAATAGTGTTATTTACATGCTTATTTACAGTGGTCTGCTACCACATATCGACATCCAATTCCAAATATTTCCTAGTATAATCTTCAAACCTATGGTCAAAAAAGAGAATATTATAAGAGCTTTGTATGGTTTTTATTCATTTGGAACAAGATTGAAAGCTTAACAAACCAAAGCAGGCTCTTTTCAACTAAAATGTTCATTGGAGCTATGCTTAAAAATACTTTGTGTTTACAAAGAGTTGGGTGATAAAACTTGAATAATTGATTATTCTCAAAGACTATCAAAATATCTGAAGCCCCCACCTTATCTTTCCTATTACTGTCTATCTACTGTCTTCTCTGATGCAAAGTGTCATGAAGAAAAAATTAAGAATTACTTGAAAGGCAGAGTCTATTTTTTCTTTCTTTAGTAAGGAAGATAAATGTTTTACTTGTGAAAGTTATGAGGTGGAAAAAATTGTTATACTATTTTGTTTTTCATTTTTGACATGATATAAATTTCAATGGAAACCTTAGAGATTCATGAAAAAGAAAATGAAAAACAAAATCCTCAAAAAGTTTTTTTTAGAAAAGCATCATTATTTTTCTTTCTCATAAATGTGTGTGTCCTATCTCTAGCATTTTTATATGTTGGTAATTTCACAATAATTGAGAATTCTTTCTGAAATAAGTATTAAAAAAATGAAAGAGCTGAGGACTTAAACAAATGTGGGAGTTACTCAATATACAGTGATTTTAAATATTGCTTCCTGACTGGATTTGCTTGACTGCATTGCAAGCTTTTGTATAGATTGTGCTTCCCTTATCTCTGAAAGATATTCTGTTTGTTTGAATAACTTTAAATCCATTTCTGTGGAAATTAAAACTAAATATAATGTTCTTAAATATCCGGCATTAATTTCAGTTTTCAAATTATTGATTCATATGTGGAAACTGTGCCCTCTATCACTATATATATATATTTACAGGTTTACTCTTGATAAGCGATATACAATCTGACTTCCTTCTCTGATGACTATCATTTCATATGCTTTGAACATCATCTTCTGGCATTCTAATCTTATACAAGCCTAATTCTTTGACTGAATTTTAGTTGCAGATATCCTATAACAGTGCTGGTGGTAAAGAATCTTGCTGCCAATGCTGTAGACCTAAGAGATGTAGGTTTGATCCCCGAGTCAGGAAGGTACCCTGGAGGAGGATGTGGCAACCCACTGCAGGATTCTTGCCTGAAGAATCCCATGGACAGAGGAGCCTTGTGGACTACAGTCCATAAGGTTGCAAAGAGGCAAAACTGACTGAAGCAACATAGCATACACTGTGCACATTATATACCGTGCTTGAAATTTCCATTATAAGCTGGCTATTATTTTAGTTTCATTTGACTACAAAAAGATATACTTTTCCAGTTTGTATTTATAGGGGTTAGAGCTTTGACATTTTAAAAAGAAATTAGAGATGAACATTTTTGGTGATTATCAAAATTCTGAGTATTTTATAACTTTGAAAAGTGAGTTTTTCTAACTTTTTCTCCCTTATGTGGACATTCCCCCAATGTGGACATTTTGTTTATATGTCATTGCATTCAATTAGATCTGTGTTCTGAAATGATCCTTCTTCCAGGTTGTGTATGTTAATAAACTGGAATTGTGTGTGAGAGAGTCTTTATGTGTGCATGTGTGATGGAAAATGCTAGATTACTGGAAACAAATGAAGATAACTTGAATGCCATTATACTACCTACAGGAATTTCATAACTCTTTCTATAAAATTCAATCACAAATAGAAAATAGAAAATCTTTTTTGACCATGCAGAATCAGAAAGTGATTAACATACATATGATTGTGTAGAAATAAATCTTTAGCTGGCAAGAGATTGACAGTTTTAATCTTTGTATCGTCTACTAAATATCTAAAATTTTAAGATTTTCCAAAATTATTTTGAGGCATAAAGGAAAATAAAGAGCTTAGGAGAACCTACTTTGTCATACCTAAGGAAAAATTTTGAAATTGGGTGGATGTTATATGCAATATAGATACAGGTTCAAAATTGCATTCATCTGTAAAATAGTTCATAGAATTCTTTAGAAATTAGATTTTTCAAAAAATAAATATTTTTATCATCAACACTGAAGTAATGCAAAACATATATTATCTTGAATTACCTTGTTATGCTGCTGCATATTCAGAGAGCAGAATGATGATGAAAATGAAGATAATTAGGATGATCAAGATAACAAAAGATATTGTTGAGTTATTATTTACCAGGCACTATGTTTACCACATTACTTACATTTTCTCACTGCATTCATGTAGGTAATATGGAATATGTTCAACTGATAAGGGCAATGTAAAAGCATCTATTTCATATGTTTAAAACAACATTTTCTGAAGTGAATATCTAGGTAAAAATATTTATGAATACCTTATTCTTTAATGCACATTATTCACATACAAAATATTTCCTAAATGTTATGGACTTATATTTCATTTCTCTAAGCTTACCATTAATTTATGTGTATTCACTGTATAAGAATCCCTTAGAAGAAATGGAGTAGCCAACAGAGTCAACAAAAGAGTCCAAAATGCAGTGCTTGGATGCAATCTAAAAATGACAGAATGATCTCTGTTCATTTCCAAGGCAAACCACTCAGTATCACAGTAATCCAAATCTATGCCCCTACCAGTAACGCTGAAGAAGCTGAAGCTGAATGGTTCCATTAAGAACTACAGGGCTTCTAGAACTAACACACACAAAAGATGTCTTCTCCATTATAGGGAACTGGAATGAAAAAGTAGGATGTCAAGAGCTACCTGGAGTAACAGGCAAATTTGGCCTTGGAGCACAGAATGAAGCAGGGCAAAGGTTAATAGAGTTTTGCCAAGAGAACGCACTGGTCATAGCAAACATCCTCTTCCAACAACTCATAAAAAGACTCTACACATGGACGTCACCAGATGGTCAATACCGAAATCAGATAGTTTACATTCTTTGCAGCCAAAGATGGAGAAGTTCTATACAGTCAGCAAAAACATGACTGGGAGCTGACTGTGGCTTGGATCATGAACTCTATCCTCAGGGATCAATGCAAAGAAATAGAGAAAACAAAAGAAAGGGAAATACTAGAGATTTCATCAAGAAAAGTAGAGATACTGAGGGAACACTTCATGCAAAGGTGAGCACAATAAAGGACAGAAATGGTATGGACCCAACAGAAGCGGAAGATGCTAAGAAGAGGTGGCAAGAATACACAGAAGAACTATACAAAATATATCGTCGTGACCCAGATATCCATGATGGTGTGATCACTCAACTTGAGCCAGACATCCTGGAATGTGAAATCAAGTGGGCATTAGGAAGCAGCACTACAAACAAGGTTAATGGAGGTGATGGAATTCCAGCTGAGCTGTTTCAAATCCTGAAAGATGATGCTGTGAAAGTGCTGCACTCAATATGCCAGCAAATTTGGAAAACTCAGCAGTGGCCACAGGACTGGAAAAGGTCAGTTTTCATTCCAATCCCAAAGAAAGGCAATGCCAAAGAATGTTCAAACACCACACAACTGCATTCATCTCACACACTAGCAAAGTGAAGTCGCTCAGTCATGTCCAACTCTTTGGAGCCCTGTGACTGTGTCCTTGGGATTTTCCAGACAAGAGTACTGGAGTGGGTTGCCATTTCCTTCTCCGGGAGATCTTCCCAATCCAGGGATAGAACCTGGGTCTCCTGCATTGTAGGCAGATGCTTTACCATCTGAGCCACCAGGGAAGTCTAGCAAAGTAATGCTCAAAATTCTCCAAGCCAGGCCTCAACAGTCTGTAAACCAGGAACTTCCAGATGTTCAAGCTGGATTTTAAAAAGGCAGAGGAACCAGAGATCAAATTGCCAACATCCAATAGATCATTGAAAAAGCAAGAGAGTTCCAGAAAAACATCTACTTTTGCTTTATTGGCTATGCCAAAGCTTTTGACTATGTGGATCACAACAAACTGTGGAAAATTCTTAAAGAGATGGGAAGACCAGACCACTAGACCTGCCTCTTGAGAAATCTGTATACAGGTCAAGAAGCAACAGTTACAACTGGACATGGAACAACAGACTGATTCTGAATTGGGAAAGGAGTAAGTCAAGATTGCACATTGTCATTCTACTTATTTAACTTATATGCAGAGTACATCACCCAAATTGCCAGGCTGGATGAAGCACAAACTGGAATCAAGATTGCCGGGAAAAATATCAATAACTTCAGATATGCAGATGACATCAGCCTTATGGCAGAAAGTGAAGAGGAACTAAAAAGCCTCTTGATGAAAGTGAAAGAGGAGAGTGAAAAAGTTGGCCTAAAGCTCAGAAAATGAAGATCATGGCATCTTGTCCCATTGCTTCATGGGAAACAGATGGGGAAACAGTGGAAACAGTGTCAGAGTTTATCTTGTGGGGCTCCAAAATCACTGCTGATGGTGATTGCAGCCATGAAATTAAAAGATGCTTACTCCTTGGAAGAAAAGCTATGACCAACCTAGAAAGCATATTAAAAAGCAGAGATATTACTTTGCCACCAAAGGTCGATCTAGTCAAGGCTATGGTTTTTCCAGTAGTCATGTACGGATGTGAGAGTTGGACTATAAAGAAAGCTGAGCACCGAAGAATGATGCTTTTGAACTGTGGTGTTGGAGAAGACTCTTGAGAGTCCCTTGGACTGCAAAGAGATACAGCCAGTCCATTCTGAAGGAAATCACTCCTGAATATTCATTGGAAGGACTGGTGCTGAAGTTGAAACTCCAATACTTTGGCCACCTGTGTGAAGAACTGACTCATTGGAAAAGACCCTGATGCTGGGTAAGATTTGAAGGATGGAGAAGGGGACGACAGAGGATGAGATGGTTGGATGGCATCACCACCATGATGGAAAATCACTCCTGAATATTCATTGGAAGGACTGGTGCTGAAGTTGAAACTCCAATACTTTGGCCACCTGTGTGAAGAACTGACTCATTGGAAAAGACCCTGATGCTGGGTAAGATTTGAAGGATGGAGAAGGGGACGACAGAGGATGAGATGGTTGGATGGCATCACCACCATGATGGACATGAGTTTGAATAGGCTCTGGGAATTGGTGATGGATGGGAAGGCCTGGCATGCTGCAGTCATGGGGTTGCAAAGAATCAGACACAACTGAGTGACTGAGCTGAACTAAACTGATTCACTGTACCAGAGGATTTTTCAGTGAATGCTAACACTTTTTCAAGGGATTTTCTTACCATTGGTAATATTTCATATTGAAATTCAGAAGACAAGAGATGTATGATGAAAGTCACTCTTATTCAATCAATCCTAATAAGAAAGTTAATTGTAGACATCTTTTCAAATCAGCTAATAGGATTGTATTTTCAGTATATATTGTTAACTCAATTACAGAGAAGAGATATAAACTAAATTACTATGTCCTAATTATACAAAAATAGATAAACTCAGGCAACAAAACTATCTTTATAATTCACTCAGAAATTAATATTTTCAAATCACCAGCAATGTAGATCAAAGCAAAAGTAATAACTAAAATGCCTTTAATTGCATCAACTAACTTAAATTTCAATAACTCAACAGTTCAGTTCAGTTCAGTTGCTCAGTCGTGACCTTTACGTATATAATATCTGTGCCATGTGCCAGGAAGTTCGTTTAAAGATTTAGAAATGTTATCTTCTTTAATAGCAACCCAATTGTTAAATATTTTATCAATGAGAAAACTGAAGAACAGAGACATTAATAATTTGCTTAAGGTCACAATAGTGGTAGAAATGAAATATGAACTTCAGTCATAAGATTTTAGAGTTCATACTGTTTTTTAACATATTTTGAGGTATAATTGACACTTAAAATATTCTTCACATGTTTAATATATGTAATTTGATGAGCATGGACATATGTATATACCCTTGATACTATCATCACAATTAATGTAATAAAAATATCTATTACTTCCAAATGTTTATTTGTGTCCTAACTCCTTTTTGTGGCAACAATGCCTAACATGAAATGTACTCTCTTAATAAATATTTAAATGCAAAATATTTCATTAACTATAGGTGCTATGTTGTTCAGCAGATTCTAGAACTTACTCATGTTGGAATAACTGGAGCTCAACGCCATTGAACAACGACATCTATTTCCTCCTTCCCTCAATCCCTGGAAACCACCATTTTGTCCTCTGCTTCCTTGAGTTTAACTATTTCAAACACCTCAAAAAGTGAAATCATACAGTTTGTCTTAAGACTGACTGATTTCATGTAGTATAATGTCCTCTGTGTTCCCCATGTTGTTGCCCATGTTTAAAAAAATTAATGTTTCATTAATTTTTTTAAAGTTTAATAATATTTCATTGTCCATACTGACTCTTTGAGAATTAAAAACTGAAGAGATAAATGTTTCTAGAAATAAGATTATGATCAATGAGACCAAGAATTAACTCACAGCTATTGTTGTCATGTAAATTACTCCTATGAAATTCTTTCACAGAAGGGCCAAATTAGTATGGGATTTCAGCATGCTTGGTGTTAACATTTATGATTTCTTTTTAAAATTTTTTTGTTAAAAACATATGGACTTCAATATATGTTTTAATTTTGACTTACTCCTGTGTGGCCAGGTTTGTGGGAAGTTCTCATGTTGGTGAAATATTCTGCTGATTTTCCTCAGTCTTCATACCTACTTCTATCCCCACCTCAGTACATTTTTTGAGCTAAGTATTTTATCTGAAATTTGTAATATTTAAAATGAAGATCTAAGTGTAGATATAGGCAGTTATTTATAGACTATTTGAATTGTATCTATTTGAATTTGGACAGGGGTGTCATTTTGAGATGTTAACTGGCTCTTCATGGAGATGAGCAGATGGATACAAACACCTGTACTTGTTAGTGGCATAGTTATCTATAACTTGTCCTTTAAAAGATGCTTCTATCATTGAAAAGAGAGGAATTGATTAACATCCTTACATTGATATATTGTAAATCTGTATAAGACATGAATTCTTTATATATTAATAAGGAAAGATTTTCAATAAATATTTTTACATGAAACAAAAAAGGTACACAAATTTACCTATAGGATGATACTATGTATGTATTGGATGTCCCCTATATGGGTTATAAAAGTGTCTATGATTGTCAGCATATTGTTGGGATAATACAATATTAATGAACAACACAGCTTGCAGAAAATTTTACCATACAATTTATATATATATATATATTGTTATTAACTCATATTAAATGCTTTAGAAATTTAAAATAATATTTAAAAGTTATATATAGGGACTTCCCTGGTGTCCAGTGTTAAGAATCTACCTTTTAATGCAGGAAATGCCAGTTTGATTCCTGATTGAGGAACTAAGATCCTACATGCCATGTTCAACTAAGCTTGCATGCCACAAGTACAGAAGGTTATAAAAGTGTCTATGATTGTCAGCATATTGTTGGGATAATACAATATTAATGAACAACACAGCTTGCAGAAAATTTTACCATACAATTTATATATATATATATTGTTATTAACTCATATTAATGCTTTAGAAATTTAAAATAATATTTAAAAGTTATATATAGGGACTTCCCTGGTGTCCAGTGTTAAGAATCTACCTTTTAATGCAGGAAATGCCAGTTTGATTCCTGATTGAGGAACTAAGATCCTACATGCCATGTTCAACTAAGCTTGCATGCCACAAGTACAGAAGCCTCTATGCTGCAACAAAGAGCCTGTGGGGCTGCAAAAAAGACAATGCAATCATACAGAATAAATTAATTAAAAATTATATATATATGTGGAAGAACATTTATGAAGAAGGTAAGTAAATTCAATAAAATCTGTACAAAAGGAAGGATTAGTTTATTGGTTTTTATTAGTTTATAGATTATTGCAAAATTGTAGCAAAAAATGAACATAATTCTGGAGAATGAAAAAAAACAAGCAAATTTTAATAGATACTGAATCTAGAAACTGATCAAGGGCAGCTGGACAATTTTTTTTTTTTCAAATTGAACACACACCTCTGTTATTTTCACACTAATCGACATTGTCACCTTCCCCCAAAAGTTTCCCTTCCTCCTATTTATTATTCATCAGAAAGCAACCACTATCCTCACTTCTATCACCGAAGATTAGTTTTGTCTTTTGTTTTTTGAATTATCCATAAATAGAATCATATAGTTTGCCCCATCTTGTATCTCATTTCTTTCACTTAAAGTTTTATGTTTTTGTATAGAGATAGTTTGGTCTTTCTAAATTCTATAGTGTATTCAATAGTATGGATATACCCCAATTTGCCCATTCTCTTGCTGATAGACATTTGAATTGAATCAGTTTATGACTTTTGCAGATAACGCTGTTAACTTTTTTTTTTTTTTGTACACTTCTTTTGGTATATTCAGTGAGCTTACTTGCCTAGAAGTATTCCTTGTTCATGGACAAGCAATTTAAAGTATGAACTCTAAAAGCCTCACCCAGCTTTAGTAAATACTCACAATGTTCTAAACTAGCTATACAATTTATATTTCTATCTATCCTTAATATTTTATCATTGTTTGTATTCCCTAGTTATTATTGCATATTAGTTTATTTTCAACTTTGTGGATCACTTTGTCTTAGGTAAGGACTTCCCTGGTGGCTCAGAGAGTAAAGTGTCTGTCTACAATGCAGGAGACCCAGGTTCAATCCCTGGGTTGGGAAGATCCCCTGGAGAAGGAAATGGCAATCCACTCCAGTACTATTGCCTGGAAAATCCCATGGACAGAGGAGCCTGGTAGGCTACAGTCCATGGGGTTGCAAAGAGTCAGACACGACTGAGCGACTTCTCTTTCTCTTTGTCTTATGTGCACATTTTTATAGAGCTATGTGATTTTTTTCATTTGTGAATTAATATATAACAATTCATGTTATTATATATTTTGTTTAATGTTTTTATGCAGTTATGAATACAGTCCCATTACTTTATTTATGTCTTTCATATGATCACCTTTTATTGCAGTTATCATAAATAAGGAAATAAGTTTTTTTTACCTTTTTCTTATATATTTTCTCTTTTATTGATAATTATATCTATAATCTCCACATTGTTGGAACAGATCCATCTTTTAAATTCCCCTGTTTGTTTTATCCTCAATTCTAATTTCAGACACATGTAGTGCATATTGCTAATTCTTACATCATATATCTGCAATTATAAATAGGTTGCCTCATGAAGTGCTGTGGAAACATTCTCTGAGTTGTTTCATATTCAAAAGTATAAGACAAAGTCATTATACTCACCCTTTTATGCCTGAAGTTATCTTGTAGATTTTGCTTCATTGTTTTCTGATATTGAATATGGCTGTGGAAGTTTCTTAAGCTATCTTGTTTTTTTTTTTTTTTTCCTTTTGTTAAGTGTTTTGAAGCTTATCTTGACAAGGTAAAGTTTTTGTTATTGTTTTCTTTGAAAACAATTACATTTACTAGTTAATTTTTCAATGGAAATCATTCTGGGTCATTTTCTTCTGAGCCATGGGGTATGCTTCTAAATAACTAGATTCAATCTTTGCTAATGTTCAGAAATTTTTAATTTATTTATTTGTCTCTTCTTCTGTATTTTAGTTACTTTTTAGAAATCTTTGATTGTCTTAGATGGGTGAAATTATTTGGAGGAGATTAGTGTGCTAGATCAGAGAAGGCAATGGCACCCCACTCCAGTACTCTTGCCTGGAAAATCCCATGGACAGAGGAGCCTGGTGGGCTGCAGTCCATGGGGTTGCTAAGAGTCAGACATGACTGAGTGGCTTCACTTTCACTTTTCACTTTCATGCATTGGAGGAGGAAATGGCAACCCACTCCAGTGTTCTTGCCTGGAGAATCCCAGGGATGGGGGAGCCTGGTGGGCTGCCGTCTATGGGGTCACACCGAGTTGGACATGACTGAAGCGACTTAGCAGCAGCAGCAGCAGTGTGCTAGATACTTAACAAAAAGGTTCTTAAATAAATACCTGTGGAAATTAGGGGAAAGGAGCTTGATTAGCAAAAGGAAGAATATGATATGCAAAGCATCCATCAGATGGGCCTTAGCCAACTCAGTGAAGACTGGAAAATGATTAGTGGGGTAAACTTTAGCTCTCAGTGCTGTGATGGGTCCTGGGCCCACACTTGTGATTCTTAGTCTCCCTCTACTATTCTATATTTTAACTTTTCCTTACCCTCTCTAGCAATTCTGATCTAATTGCCTTATTTTGTGGCACTACTCAGATTTTCAGTCCATTTCAAACAAGAAAATTGTATCCAAGTATATCACCTGAATGTCAGACATACTCCTCTAAGATTCCATTGTTTACCAAAACTCTTAAATCTTCTTGATAATTAGAGGCAGTCATCTCCACAAAGATGACGACTTCTTTTCTTATCTGCTTGTTCCTTAACGTGAAATAACTGAAGTGTCCACATGGCAGTCATAGCCTACAACTCAGTGCTGTTTCCCTTGATGACAGGATATCCCCTTTGAACGGGGAATCCTTAACACATGTAATCTATAGTTGTGGCATCAGGGAGCACAAAAATTCCCAGTTGTGTTTGTGAGCATGATGAGAGTTTCTAAATGGTACGAGAGGAAGGTGGCAGCTTTCTATCCCAAGCACTGAGCTCTGGAGTTCCCCCCAGATGTCCTGTGGGCTAAGTGCCCACATGCAACCTGGATGGGTCTCACTGGCCCTCCAAGTCCATAGCAGGGGCCTGATGGCACCAGAGAACTCAGCAAACCAAAGAGAGTTTAGCATTGGACAAAGTGCAGTCTTCACAGGAAATGCTGTGGGGCCTTGTGAGAGGAAAGGAAGTGGGGTCCGAATCTTAATGAAGGAAATACTGACTGTGCCCTCAAAAAAAGCACTTTGTGCTTCCATATCTTTGTTACTGGACACAACTAATCTATCTATACATAAAATTATTTAAATCAAGTGTTGGAAGATAGCATTCTATTCTTATAAAGATTCACCTCTGTGATGGCACTACAGCTATGCCTTCAACAGTTTGTATCATAACTTTCCCTGGCTGGCAGCTGTTGAAATATATGATAACATGATATGGAAAGTATATCTCATGGAGATTGGAACACACCCACTGTTTTTTGGCCACAATTTGAAACAATATCATGAGGCATTTAATATCTCTGATAATAGCACTGGCTGAGGTCCTATAAGTATAAAAGGAAAATCCATATCTAGAATATGTGTATTTCTCTAACAGTATGATTTGCATGATTTTCTATGGTGGAAGTGCTCCAATGCAGTCAGTGCTCTACCAGTTGGACAGACAGGCCTTCAAGGAATTCATGCAGTAGGAGTCAGCTTTGATTTTTTTGCTGGTAAGTTGCATATTTGGCAGTAGCAGTTTGGAAACTTAGGGCTTTCCTGGTGGCTCAGATGGTAAAGAATCTACCTGCAATGTGAGAGACCTGGATTTGATCCCTGGGTTGGGAAGATCCCCTGGAGGAGGCCATGGCAGCCCACTCCAGTATTCTTGCCTAGAGAATCACCATGGACAGAGGAGCCTGGTGGGCTACCGTCCATGGCACCACAAAGCACTGGACACAACTGAGCAACTAAGCACAATTTGGAAACATGGCAAGTTGTTTCTTGTATGCCTCCATCTCTGCCATCATGACTACTTCATTCCTGAGCCTGTTATATCAACATTGGGGTGGTTGAGTTATATTGGCTGAGTGTTTTTTCTCCTGGTTACTTTGTATTTGTTCCATGGTGAGTACACTCTTGTGGGTGCTAGTTATTATGTAATTGAAAGATTTCCACACTTTCATTCCCATATGCCTGTGATATGCCTCAATTCCAGTCTTTTATATCTTAGACCTTTCACTTTCATTCTTCTTCCTTCCAGGCATTTGATTAGTTGGCCAATGAATTCACTAATGTACCCTTCTCCCTCCATTCAAAATTGATAGTCAAGTGCACTGCACAAATATGTGCCCTTTGGGAGTATTTTCTTCACCACTGTCTTTAGAGGCTACTTCTGAGTGGGGCTTTAGAGCAGCTGTGATGACTTAGTCATGATTCAAGTTGGAATCCTTTCCTTCTCTATTTGATCATAAGAGATGATCTCAAGGGGCCATAACTGTGTGCAATGACGAATATTGACAAATGTCCTGGGTATCTGAGTGTCCTGCTCATGCAGCTTGAATGTATTCTTCTATTCTATTCATGTGCTATCCTGGATGTGCACTCCCTTTTTATGGTAAAATGTTCTTGGACCTCCCCAATTTTATGACTCTGTGAGTTTGAGAAAACCCAGTTCATGATGAGGAATGCTTCCTACATTATCCCTTGAATTTCCATGTCAAGAACTCTGTCTCTGTCAGTAATATGCCAGGAACTGTTTTTCAAAAAGTACAGAATTCTCATTTTGGATAACCTGACTTTGTCCAGAAATCTAGTTTCCTGGATTATATTTCTATTTACTCTTTAATCCAGTTAGTCCATTATTCTCCAAGAGTTTAACATACCAGTTTACACAGCTAACTGTTTCACTGTCATGCCAGGAGCTATCTGTAGTCCATATACCTCAGATGATAGAATCATCACTGCCAGCTGAATGGTAAGATGATCCAGGCACAAAATCCAATATTACTATTTGCTGTCTTCAACCACTCACTTCTGGTAACAATTATCAAAATTTGATTGTCTCAAGAGTAGAGCGTGATTAATGTTAAATATTTTATTAGGGAGTTTCCAGTATTGACAACCATGGAAGGGAGCCAGAGGGAGCAGGTTTGGGCAGAAGTATTACTAAGTAGTCCCAATTAAAGGTATACATTATCTAGCAAGCTCTTTCAGAGTTATGCTAAGTTGACTTACTTTGGTCAGTCACTGACTATAGACAGACTTCTTCTAAAATAGGCATGACTTGAGAAAATCAACTGTTTTTCAACTGAGGCAATTTCCAAAGGGACTAAGGGCTCAAGCTTATCTTCTGGCTGGGGGAAATCTAAGTCCTTCATTTATAAAAGGTGACATGGTAAGTTCAACATAGTGTGTTTATTACAAATGTGTTAGATTTATTTTTTATCTGTAACTGCACTTGCATAATTAAAAGACGCTTACTCCTTGGAAGAAAAGTTATGACCAACTTAGGTAGCATATTGAAAAGCAGAGACATTACTTTGCCAACTAAGGTCCGTCAAGTCAAGGCTATGGTTTTTCCAGTAGTCATGTATAGATGTGAGAGTTGGACTGTGAAGAAGGCTGAGCACCAAAGAATTGATGCTTTTGAAGTGTGGTGTTGGAGAAGACTCTTGAGAGTCCCTTGGACTGCAAGGAGATCCAACCAGCCCATTCTGAAGGAGATCAACCCTGGGATTTCTTTGGAAGGAATGATGCTAAAGCTGAAACTCCAGTACTTTGGCCACCTCATGCGAAGAGTTGACTCATTGGGAAAGACTCTGATGCTAGGAGGGATTGGGGGCAGGAGGAGAAGGGGACGACAGAGGATGAGATGGCTGGATGGCATCACTGACTCTATGGGCGTGAGTCTGAGTGAACTCTGGGAGTTGGTGATGGACAGGAAGGCCTGGCGTGCTGCGATTCATGGGGTCGTAAAGAGTCGGACATGACTGAGCAACTGAACTGAACTCACATACTACAAAATATAGCAACAACTTTCCTATAGTTTTTGCAGATAATTAATTTTGCTAAATATTTTATCTTTTTCTTGGTAGTATAGTTCTACAGACACTGTGCTAGTTCTTTCATTTTCTATGTCTCTTAGAATGAGTTTCTTTTCCTGGTCCATTTATTTACTCGGTCTTACTTGCTGTTAGAAATTGGTAATTTTAATGTTTCTGTATAGCTTATTTTCACAATACAAAAGTCTTCTCTAAGTAACTACAAACATGGCTTCCTGCAAACGTGTCTTGTTTATGTACGTTTGGTGCAATTTTACTGAGTCTATTTTTCTGAAATTAGCTGGGTTAGAATGGCTTCTGCCAACATCCAATTCATTTTATCTTTAGCCTATATTTGCTCTTCAAAAGTGTATTCTGTGATATACTGCAGCTGAATTCAACACATGGAATCTCTGGTAAATTTATTTTCATTTTCTTATATGAATACTTTGCACAAGCATTGCTTCTTTTGGAAGTCCTTATTAGTATTATAATTTTATTTTGAAATGTGTATGAGTTTTTATTCTTCTTATCCTTATCTCTTTTGTGTGATATCTAAGAGGAGAGAGGAAACATGTTCAATTTTCTGATTCAATAAATTCTGGAAACTGACCAAAACATATATTAGAATAGTCTCCTTAAAAGTCACTCTGCAAATGTAATTGAGCTTGCAGTATATTTTTTAAATAGCTTGGGAAAAATTGGCAACCTTGCACTATTAGATAGTTCAATGCATTAACCTGACATTTATCCTAGTGTTCCTTTATATCCTTTAAGACAATCATACTTAATACCTAAAATATATATTACCATTTTAGATATTATTTTGCTTTCTATTATATTTCCTAGAAGATTATTGTTTATATATGGTAATAATATTGATTTTTGTTATCTGAGCTTATATGTGGCATCCTTACTGAACACTCCTATTTGTTATAGCTTGCTGTTAGTATTCTTTATTTTTCTATGCAATTTTAGTTTCCTCCAAATCATGCCTCATTTCTTTCTCTCTTTTTCCTCTGAGATATGTTCACAATTACGGTTAATCTTATTGAGTTCGGAAAACAATAGGCATTCTTGTATTTCCCTAACTTTTAAAAGGATTATATGTACATTGTCTATGTTTTTTCCTATATATTGTTGGTATCTGAACTATATTAGGTAAGATAATTACTGCTTATTACTAATTCTAGGCATTATTAAGCATTTTGAGATACTGAAGCCTACCAAATGCTTTTTCTACATTAGTTTACAATTTATGTCTTAATTCATTAATAGAAAGATGCTTGGAAAAGTTTCTCTTCTTAAAGTTACTTTTGAATTTCTGTGATAAAAACTGTACACATTTAGTTTTCTTTTATCATATTATCTTTATTAATTTGGAGATAAAGCTTATTTAACAAATAAGTAAAGTAGTTTTTTTTTTTCTAGTAAAACTTTTATAACATAGAGAGTTCCTTGATAGTTTGGTAGAATAACCATAAAGATTGTATGTGGGGTGGAAGTGGAAAAGCAGTTAAAGATATATAATTAGCATTTCAATTAGTCATATTGTTTTTATCTATTTTGCGATTCCCTTGTGGCTTAGCTAGTAAAAATTCTGTCTGCAGTGCAAGAGACCTGGGTTCGATCCCTGGGTTGGGAAGATCCCCTGGAGAAGGGAAACACTACCCACGCCAGTATTCTGACCTGGAGAATCCCATGGAGTGTATAGTCCATGGGGTCGCAAAGAGCTGGACACGACTGAGCTACTTTCAGTTTCAATTTTGATATTTTATGTTTCCCCAAAAAAGCATTTCATTTTGGCCAGGTTGGCAAATATACTGGCTTATAATTGTCTATGTGTGCGCACAAATGTGTACACAAATGTATGTTCATATATATACATCATATATATCACGATGATGTAATCATTCAGCTAGAGCTAGACATCCTGGACTGTGAAGTCAAGTGGGCATCAGAAAGCATTACTATGAACAAAGCTAGTGGAGGTGATGAAATTCCACTTGAGCTATTTCAAATCCTGAAAGATGATGCTGTGAAAGTGCTGCATTCATATGCCAGCAAATTTGGAAAACTCAGCAGTGGCCACAGGACTGGAAAAGGTCAGTTTTCATTCCAATCCCAAAGAAAGGCAATGCCAAAGAATGCTCAAACTACCACACAATTGCACTCATCTAGCATGCTAGTAAAGTAATGCTCAAAATTCTCCAAGCCAGGCTTCAGCAATACATGAACCATGAATTTCCAGATGTTCAAGCTGGTTTTAGAAAAGGCAGAGGAACCAGAGATCAAATTACAAACATCCACTGGATCATCAAAAAAGCAAGAGAGTTTCCAAAAAACATCTATTTCTGCTTTATTGACTCTTACAAAGCCTTTGACTGTGTGGATCACAATAAACTGTGGAAAATTCTGAGAGAGATGGGAATAACAGACCACTTGACCTGCCTCTTGAGAAACCTATATGCATGTCAGGAAGCAACAGCTAGAACTGGACACGGAACAACAGACTGGTTCCAAATAGGAAAATGAGTACGTCAAGGCTGTATATCATCATCCTGCTTATTTAACTTATATGCAGAGTACATCATGAGAAACGCTGGGCTGGAAGAAGCACAAGCTGGAATCAAGATTGCTGGAAGAAATATCAATAACTTCAGATATGCAGATGACACCACCTTTATGCCATAAAGTGAAGAGAAACTAAAGAACCTCTTGATGAAAGTGAAAGAGGAGTGAAAAAGTTGAAAATGTTAAAGCTCAACATTCAGAAAACAAAGATCATGGCATCTGGTCCCATCACTTCATGGGAAATAGATGAGGAAACAATGGAAACACTGTCAGACTTTATTTTTTGGTGCTCCAAAATCACTGCAGCTGGTGATTGCAGCCATGAAATTAAAGACACTTACTCCTCAGAAGGAAAGTTATGACCAGCTTAGATAGCATATTAAAAAGCAGAGACATTACTTTACCAACAAAGGTCCATCTAGTCAAGGCTAAGGTTTTTCCTGTAGTCATGTATGAATGTGAGAGTTGGACTGTGAAGAAAGCTGAGCACCGAAGAATTGATGTTTTGAACTGTGGTGTTGGAGAAGACTCTTGAGAGTCCCTTGGACTGCAAGGAGATCCAACCAGCCCATTCTGAAGGAGATCAACCCTGGGATTTCTTTGGAAGGAATGATGCTAAAGCTGAAACTCCAGTACTTTGGCCACCTCATGCAGAGTTGACTCATTGGAAAAGACTCTGATTCTCGAAGGGATTGGGGGCAGGAAGGGGACAACAGAGGATGAGATGGCTGGATGGCATCACCAACTCAATGGATGTGAGATTGGGTAAACTCTGGGAGTTGGTGATAGACAGGGAACCTGGCGTGCTGTGATTCATGGGGTCACAAAGAGTTGGACACGACTGAGCGACTGAACTGAACTGAACTGAATATATATACTATTTATATACATATATGGTATATTTTACCTAAATTAATTTCATTTTAAAATTTGCACTTTGTTTACTCTTGCCTTCTTTCTTTTATATAAATCAAGTTCTGCTGGAGATGTTTTTGCTTTATCAGTCTTATGCTCCTAAAAATCTTTTAACTATTTCAATTTAATATTACTAATCAATATTCCTACAATATAAAAGGTTTCTGTGAGTTTTTCCTTCAACCTCTCTTTGGCTTTTTTACTTCTAGGGTACTGGGTGAATGAGTCGGAGCTAGAGTAGGAATGCTGTGTCTTACAGAAGTTGGCATCTTTTTAGGAACTAATGCCAGGAAAAATTTCAAAAGATGCTGATGGAGACAGGGAGGGTAGCTATAAAGTCAGAAGGGAAGATGTTTGAGGTTAAGGTGCTTTTAGCTATTTGTGAAAGACACTAAACAAATACTGTCTTCATAATTAAGGCTTAGTCTTCTCAGTGCATAAAATTCTGGCAAACAGGTTTTGCTGGCATTGGTTTAATGGCTAAATGTTGTAAGAACTCCGAACCACCATCTTGCATTACTTTAATTTATGTTGTTGTAGCATTTACATTTAACTCCTATTTAGCACTTACTGGTTTCCAGGTTTGCTTGTTTCTTGTTTGTTTCTAGTCTTTGCATTTAATCTTCATCAAATGAAGTAGATCTTATTACTTCTCCCATTAAAAAAACTCTAAAAGAAATAAAATCATCACCAAAATTTTCAAGCAAATTTCACTTTATATCTCACTGACCAATGCAAAATATTGCAATATATTTCTTCTCTAGGAATTGGATTTGTCTTCCATGAAACCAAAACATCTTTACCAATATCAGAAAACATTTCAGGGTTTTATTATGAGGTGAAAATGAGGGGTTATGAATCATAGTCCCTAACACAGAAACTTTGTGGAAGAATTAAAACTATGAAACATTTCCATTGAAAGTTTATGATATGACATAGTGAAAGATAAATTATGTAAATTTTTTGGAGCCTGGAGCCACCTAATTAATATCATTATTATCATTAGGCTTTATATAAACAACAAACAAAATGGTTTCAATAATTTTGTTTTTCTTGTTTTAAGTAGACTGGATACTTTTACAATAAATAAGAACAATAAAGAGAAATAAAACTTGAATCACATTCTGAAATACACAACTTTGTTATATGAATTTTGTAATCTTTGAAAATATTCAAGAGGATATAAATTAAAAAAAAATACACTGTGCTAGTAAAATACAGTGTAGTCCATACAAGAATCAAGTGCATTTCTTGATCATAAGAAAGGTTATTTTTGAAAGGAGATGTGTAAAATTGATCAAAAGAGCTTTTTCACTGCTATTTTAGAATTGTTGGAGAAAAGTTATAAGAAAATAAATTTAAACGATGCTACTGAGTAACAGAGTTAATAGAACTGAAAATGTAATGTAAAATTGGAGAAAAGGAAGATAATTTGGAAAAACATTCATATTTTTAGAGCTTTGTAAAATGCATGCAATTATAGTTGTAATAAAATTGAACTTTTATCAAAAAGAAATAAAAAATCATGATATTTAAGCTGTTATGGCATGAGATGTAATACTGGATAATGATTACATGAAAGTTGAATTGCATAACAGATGTAATTTCTTAGTTGTGTGAAGCAGACCATACATCACGGAATCCATAGCATTCTAGATTGTTCTAACTCTGTAACCTTGCTCATGCTTTTTCTATGTATGTTTCCTACATTTCTTTTATGTTTTTAAAGTTACATCTTAAATATAAAATCTTCTTTGAGATTTCTTCCCAAACTATCACACTTTGAAAATGATTTGTTTGTTTGTTTTTAATTATCTCTTAGTGATTTGCTTGTATCTTTTAATGAAGAGATACAAACACACACGTATACATTCTCTCTTACTAGAGACTTTTGTGCTTCCTCAAAGTGGTAAAGTTACTGCAGATGGTGATTGCAGCCATGGAATTAAAAGATCAGTCCTGGGTGTTCTTTGGAAGGACTGATGCTAAAGCTGAAACTCCAGTACTTTGGCCACCTCATGCAGAGTTGACTCATTGGAAAAGACTCTGATGCTGGGAGGGACTAGGGGCAGGAGGAGAAGGGGAGGACAGAGGATGAGATGGCTGGATGGCATCACCGACTCGATGGACATGAGTTTGGATGAACTCCAGGAGTTGGTGATAGACAGGGAGGCCTGGCATGCTGCAATTCATGGGGTCACAAAGAGTCAGACACGACTGAGTGACTGAACTGAACTGAAAGTGGTAAAGAATCTGCCTGTTAATGCAGGAGATGCAATAAGCCTGGGTTCCATCCCAAGGTCGCGGGGATCTTCTGGGGTAGTAAATGGCAACTCACGCCAGTATTCTTGCCTGGGAAGTTCCATAGACAGAGGAGCCTGGCAGGCTACAGTCCAGGATGTTGCAAAGAGTTTAGACATGACTGAGCCCTTCCACACACAAACACAAATACTACTTAATTTAATTTCCTTGAGGACAGAATTATAGTCTGAATCTCTTCTGTTTCCTAAAACAGTTCCCCTGGTGCTGATTGTATAGGAAGTAGATCGCATAGAAAGTAGAATACAGTGTCTTTTGTTGATAAAAAGGAGACTACAGATCAATGGCAGCAGTTATTTCTTTAAAATAAATGATTAAATATTTCCCCACATTTTATAAATGGATAGATTGATACTTAGAGAACAGATTCTTTTACCAAGCAGAAGACCCCCTTTAGCTTGAAATAAAATATCCAGAATTTGCATGTCAAATCTATTTAGAAAATTTTTGAAAAAAGAACTTTCAGGTGAAAGATGAATTCAATGTTTCCTATATTATTTCTAACTTTTAAGACAGTATGATTAGCTTATTTTAAAACCTTAAATATTTATCTATCTTTAATAAAATATATGAAAATTAAATTGATATATCAGATTTTTAATCTCCATAAAGACTCTAAAATCAATTAAAGTGCTTTTATATACAAAATCTGAATCACAAATCATAGACACGTTAAATTATGCAAGGTTATTCCTGAATTTTATGAGAATTGCTGTGCTTCATAATCAGCAAGTAATCTTGGTGTTGGAGAAGACTCTTGAGAGTCCCTTGGACTGCAAGGAGGTCCAGCCAGTCTATCCTAAAGGAGATCAGTCCTGGGTGTTCATTGGAAGGACTGATGTTGAAGCTGAAACTCCAGTACTTTGACCATCTGATGCGAAGAGCTGACTCATTTGAAAAGGCCCTGAAGCTGGGAAAGATTGAGGGCAGGAGAAGAGGACGACAGAGGATTAGATAGTTAGTTGGCATCACCAACTCAATGGACATGAGTTTGGGTAAATTCTGGGAGTTGATGATGGACAAGGAGGCCTGGTGTGCTGTGGTTCATGAGTCGGACATGACTGAGTGACTGAACCAAACTGAACTGAATCTTGGTGAAAATTCAAATGGTCAGAATTTATCATTTTACTTCTTAAATCTTTGAAATGTGGAATAAGAGAAGAGTCAATATTTTTATCAAATCCTCAAGCTGATGTTGATACACAACTGGGTAGTTTGTAACCACTGATATAAGTTTTAACTATAATTTTTAACTAAGTCACCTTGCCATAGGTGAAATAGGAGAGGATGAGAACTAAATATTATTATTTGGCTATCATTTATCCCAGAGACACAAAATCAAGTTTTAATACAGTAGGCCTTAGTACTGTGAAGTTAGCAAACACACTTTTTAACAGATGGGGAAAAAAGCTTTCAGACTTGTAGTAAAGGATAGATCTTTAATCAAGAGAGCCCCAATAGTTAAATGTACTTTGAGTTGTATGGAAGATAATGAGGCCATGTTTTAACAAGACTTCAATCTTATCATACATTAAGAAAAAAGCATGTATTTCCTTGAATTCATCAGAAAAAAAAAACTTATGGAAAAATATCCTACACAACACGAATATGAAGTCAATGTCCATTAAAATAAAAGAGACATTTGGATGAGAACATTTAGATGGCTCAGTGGAGTGTTTCAGAGGTAGGCTGTTGAAATTATACTTACATGTCAGCTATAATTTTAGAGAATTAAAATTATCTAAGGCTGGATTCTTAGATGTAAATTACTATGTTTTTAGTATCTTAGAGCTTCTCTCATTCTCCATAGGTGGTAGACTAAGATTATTCAGTTCTCTTTTTTGGATGGAATGAGTTGATAGTTATGCAAACTTCAATTTGGTTGAGGACCAATGTTTACGAAAAAGAAAGAGGTCCCATGTCAGTTCTGGGATACCAGATGCTCGGTCATTTTATCTTGGATCTTCCAATGTCATAACTACATAAACTCACTCATAAATGACATAAATTCAGACAATGAGGATGTATACTTTCATCACCCAGTCATTGCAGAAGTAGAATGCTGCCTGGTGAAGAGAATCACTTGAGAAACTGCAATTGTGGCCAGTAGTCAATGAAGTTGACAAGGAATAATTTGCTAAGAAGCTGTTGTGTTGTTCCATTGTACTAGTCCACTTGAGATAGAATCTTCTATTAGTGAATTTTGTTTTCTTATCAGGTTGCCAGGTTTACAGGCTCACCTTCATCAACTCTTAGTTTGTGACAACAGGCTTAGTACTTTATTAATAAACCAATTATTTGAGTAATGCAATTTTCTTAGGCTTGTCCCAGTCTATAGGATTTTGTTCCAAGGGAGGTCTTTGATGACTAAAAATGCAATTCTAATAATTTCATCTTGCCTTTTATAAGGTTCTTCCTTTAGAAAATATAAATAGGTTGAAAGTTGTTGCCAAAATGTTATATATTTCAGTAGCATTTGGAAGTCTTAAAGCCAAAAAATGCAATGAGTTGATACAACCAAATTGTCATTACTAAATGCATTAATTAACTATGATGTTGGTCATTCACTGACAGTTTTACATTTATAACATGAAAGAAATGTGTGACTCAAATAAAGAACTTATTTTATCACTTACTGGATAAATTTGAAGGCTTCTTGTTGCAGAATATTCTACTAAAATTTGCTTGGATGTATCATGGAGAATTAACAAAAAACAGATGTTGATTTTATTTTCTCCATTATCCAAGTTTGACAAGTGAATGCTGGGCTTCCTTCATTCTAAAAATGGATGAGCTTATGGCCAGTGGTATTTCTCTAATAGGTAATGGGATATTCTTTCAGTCCAGTTCAGTCATTCAGTTGTGTCCAACTCTTTACGACACCATGGACTGCAGCATGCCAAGCTTCCCTGTCCATCACCAACTCCCAGAGCCTTCTCAAACTCGTGTCATTGAGTCAATGATGCCATCAACCATCTCATCCTCTGCTGTCCCCTTCTCTTTCCACCTTCAATTTTCCCCAGCACCAGTGTCTTTTCAACTGAGATAGGTCTTTTCATCAGATGGCCAAAATATTGGAATTTCAGCTTCAACATCAGTCCTTCCAATGAACACCCAGGAATTATTTCCTCTATGATGGACTGGTTGGATCTCTTTGTGTCCAAGGGAGTCTCCAGAGTCTTCTACAACACCACAGCTCAAAAACATCAATTAATTGGCACTCAGCTTTCTTCACAGTCCAGCTCTCACATCCAAACTGGAAAAACCATAGCCTTGACTAGACAGACTTTTGCTGGTAAAGTAATATTTCTGCTTTTTAATATGCTGTCTAGGTTAGTCATAACTTTTCTTCCAAGGAGCAATCATCTTTTAATTTCATGGCCTCAGTCACCATCTGCAGTATTTAGGAGCCTAAAAAATGTCTGTCACTATTTCCATTATTTCCCCATCTATTTGCCATGAAGTGATGGGACTAGATGCCATGATCTTTGTTTTCTGAATGTTGAGTTTTAAGCTAACTTTTTCACTCTCCTTTTTCACTTTCATCAAGAAGCTCTTTAGTGCTTCTTTGCTTTTGTCCATAAAGGTGGTGGTTATTGGATAACACTTCATATAAGACAGTTTCTTTGATCCAAGCCACTATCAGAATATCATTAATATAAAGACATATTTGGGCTTACTTGAAGTTCCTGTTATACCAGGATTTGCCTCACTGATAACATCTTGTTATGGAACAGAAATATTTCCGTATCAGGATGGTTCAGGTATATTGCATTGCCTAGTAGGTGAAAATATCCTGATATTTAGCGTTCTTTTGGAGGAATGTGGAAAAGGAGGATATAACACTGTCAGAAGATGCACACCAAATACTAATAGCAGTGTTTTTCAGTCACTCAGTCACTCAGTCGTGTCCGATTCTTTGAGACCCCATGGACTGTAGCACTCCAGCCTTCCCTGTCCTTCACCATTTCCTGGATCTTGCTCTGACTCATGTCCATTAAGTCAGTGATGCCATCCAACCATCTTGTCCCCTGTCATCCCCTTTTCCTCTCACTTCAATCTTTCCCTCTCACTTCAATCTTTCCCAGCATAAGGGTCTTTTCAGTAATTTAGAGTCCGCTCTTCCCATCAGGTGGTCAAAGTATGGGAGCTTCAAGTTCAGCATCAGTCTTTCCAATGAATATTCAGGGTTGATTTCCTTTAAGATTGACTGGTTTGATCTCCTTGCAATCCAAGGGACTCTCAAGAGTCTTCTCCAACAGTAATAGTTGAAAGTGAAAATGAATTCACTCAGTAGTGCCCAGCTCTTTGAGACCCCATGGACTGTAGCCTACCAATTTTCTCCATCCATGGGATTTTCCAGGCAAGAATACTGGAGGGGGTTGCCATTTCTTTCTCCAGGATATCTTCCTGACCCAGTGATGAACCCAGGTCTCCTGCATTGTAGGCAGACGCTTTACTGTCTGAGCCACCAGGGAAGTCCGCTAATATTAGTCTACTAATAGTAGAGTCACTATTAAAATGTAAGGCATTATGTAGGCAATAAAGTTTCATTTTTTGTTTAGTCCACTATAAAGTATAGTGAATCTTAGCACCATTAGCTTTTTTCATCAACTGTGCAGGACTGTTACCATAAAATAACACAATGCTCTTCCCATATTATCTGGTATGACAAAAATGATTTTGTTGCATATCATACGTATTTTTAGTTGCACAGTCCTAGAAAGTTTTGGGAGTACAGTGACTTTTAAAGGGCTCCATCATTATAGTGCACACCAGTAGGGTTTACAATAAACAAATCCATCCAGTATACTAGCCCATTAACATTGGACTTGAGCAATGCTATTACAATTATGCAATCTGAAAAATGACTATCAAACTCATTTCAAAGATCCCTTAGTCTTCAATGGATAATACTGGTTCTGAATATAATGGGATAATTTGTTTATTATACTTCTTCTCAGATGCAGGTATAGCAAGTGTATCCAACTATATCAATATTGGGTACTGAGGAGTTTTCTAGGACATGGAGCTTAAGTGATAAGCCAGAGAAGTCCAAGAAAACTCAAGCTATCACACTGAACATATTAGTCACTTGGGTCCTAGTGTAAGTCCAAGAATAATAGTTCCTTGCCCACTCACTTTCCAGCACATTTGGACTTAGAAGTGGGGATGTACTCTGCTTTTGATTTTTGGTGTGCTTTTGATTTCAAGGTAATCAATCCTGAATTAAGAGAATGTCAAGAGCCAGCTGGTGTAATTCTTTTGGAATATTGCCAAACACTAGGGATTTTATGAACAAACTCTTTCATAAGTTCTAAAATGTGATGATTGAGCCCTTGAGTCTCATGATCTGGGAGACTTGGAGTCTGTGGGGGATAGAGTGAGAATGGAAAAGAGCATGTTTTATATGTCAAGGAGCACCCTTTCCCCACATTTCTCTCTTGTCTATCTCTCTCTCTCACACAAGCACACACACACACACACACATACAAATACTCACACACATGTATACACACATAAGACTACTTGATTTTATATTCTTAGAGATTTCCTTCAAGCTGATGTTCTGGTAGATTTCCTCCTTATACCAGCTTTTATATTATTTACACTTCCACAATTATTCATCTCAGTTAGCTTGTAGTTAAAAATAAATAGTACTGGCTAAATAAAAATCTGTTACAAAATGAATCCCAGAATGATGGTCCTGTGAGAAGACATTAGTCAGAAAGCAAGTTCTTTTCTGATTATATCATCTTAATGGTTGTTGGAAGAAGAAGGAACAATTTATAAAATATAGAGAAGAGATTGAGTATTATAATTAATTTTATATCCTTAGCTTGATTGAGCAGAGTAAGTTAAAATTAATTATCTCTACTTGGGGCTTCCCAGGTGACACAATGGTAAAGAATCCACTCGCCAATGGAGACACAAAAGACATAGGTTTGATCCCTGGGTCAGCAGCGTCCCCTGGAGGAGGAAATGGCAAACTCCAATATTCTTGCCTGGAAAATCCCATGTACAGAGGTACCTGGCGGGCTACAGTCCATTGGGGTCACAGAGTCAGACATGACAGCATATACATACGCAAGCAAGCATCTAATAATTAATACTTAATAATCACTTAATATTTCACTAAATACTAATAATTGCTAAATATTACTACTTAATACTTACACTTTGTAAAGTACTGTAGTATCTTATGACCCTGGTGATTAACAGTGGCATAGTTAATAATAGACATGAAGGTGAATTAAGTGAAAGGTATTATTACTAAATCAAGTAGAATAAGATTCTCAAAACCAAAAAAAAAAAAAGGAAATACATAACATTCACATAGTATGGTGGTGATTAAGTTGCTACGTTGCATCCGACTCTTTTGTGACTCCATTAACTATAGTCCACCAGGCTCCTCTGACCATGGGATTTCCCAAGCAAGAATACTAGACTGGATTGCCATTTCCTTCCCACAGGATATTCCTGATCCAGAGATCAAACCGGGT
Source organism: Aepyceros melampus (assembly GCA_006408695.1). Classification (NCBI taxonomy): domain Eukaryota; kingdom Metazoa; phylum Chordata; class Mammalia; order Artiodactyla; family Bovidae; genus Aepyceros; species Aepyceros melampus. Next base: position 115,375 of record SJXQ01002030.1, on the reverse strand, counting down.
CTCCTGCATTGCAGATGGATTCTTTACTGACTGAGCCACCAGGAAAGCTTTCACATAGTATAGATATGGGGAAAATGTTACATAATTTCTTCAACTTAAGTTATCTATTGTTAGTGTTTTGTTTGCAGTCAAGATTTTATTTATATGCAGCCGTATTTAACAGGCTATTTTATAATTTTCTTTCTATAAATATTATTTTGAACATCTGCATATGTCATTAATTATTCTCATACTTCTCAGCAAAGGATAGTATTAACAAAGGGAAAAGAGAGCCTTCAGAGTGGGAGAAAATAATAGCAAATGGAACAACTGACAAAGGATTACTTTCTAAAATATACAAGCATCTCATTCAGTTCAATACCAGAAAAACAAACAATCCAGTCAAAAAATGGGCAGAAGACCTAAACAGACATTTCTCCAGAGAAGATATACAGATGGCTAATAAGCACATGAAAAGATGAGCCACATCAGTCATTATTAAAGGAATGCAAATCAAAACTACAATGAGGTATCAGCTCATACCATTGTCAAAATCTCTACAAACAATAAATACTGGAGAGGATGTGACCCTCTTTCACTGTTGGGGGTAATGTAAATAGATATAGCCACTATGGAGAACAGTACGGAGAGCCCTTAAAAAAACTAAGAATAAAACTGTCATATGGCCCAACAATCCCACTACTGGGCATTTACCCTGAGGAAACCATAATTGAAAAATACACATGTACCTCAGTGTTCATCACAGCACTACTTATAATAGCTGGAATATAGAAGCAACCTGGATGTCCATTGACAGATGAATGGATAAAGTTGTGGTACATATACACAATGGAATATTACTCAGTCATAAAAAGAAACACATTTGACTCAGTTTCAATGAGGTGGATGAACTTACAGCCTATTATACAGACAGAAATAAGTCGGAAAGAGAAAAAGCAAGAATCATATATTAATGAACATATATGGAATCTATAAAAATGGTACTTTGAACCTATCTGTAGTATATCAGTGGAGATGCAGACATAGAGAACAGACTTGTGCATATGGTAGGAATAGGGAAGGAGAGGGTTGGACAAACTGAGAGAGTAAGCACTGTAATGATAATACATTATCATATGTAAAATTAGATAGCCAATAGAAATTTGTAGAATGACACAGGGAGCTCAAATCTAGTGCTCTGTGACAACCTATTGGGTAGGATGGGATGGGGCTGATGGGAGAGACGTTCAAGAGGGAGGGGACATATGTATACCAATGGCTGGTGCATGTTGATATATGGCAGAAATCAACACAATATTGTAAAGCAATTATCCTCCAATTAAAAATAAATAAATTTTAAAAGTAACTACTTAGGCTTGAATTTCATATGTATATCATACTTTTTAAAGTATTCCTATTGCTCAGTTCATGGATTGTTATCAATTTTGTTACTGTGATAAAGAATCTCTGCAAATACGGCATCTAAACATTTATACTAATTTTTCTCATATTTCTAGACCTAAAGTAGGGAGTCAAATTATGCAGAAATGGTTATGTTTTTAAAATTGTCACTCAAATACCGACTGACTCTCCTAAAAACATTGTGCATGCAGGCATGCTCAGTTGTGTCTGGCTGTATAATTCAATGTGCTGTAGCCAGCGAGACTCCTCTGTGGGATTTTCCAGGCAAGAATACTGGAGTGAATTCCCATTTCCTCCTCCAAGGGTACTTCCTGACCCAGGGATCAAACCCATGTCTCCTGTATTGGCAGGCATTCAGACGGGTCAAAATATAAAGGATTGTTAATTAGTCATAATTTGTGAAAGCTTTACTTTTTGAAAAAGAGAAGCAGAAAGCAAAGGAGAAAAGGAAAGATATAAGCAGCTGAATGCAGAGTTCCAAACAACAGCAAGGAGAGATAAGACAGTCTTCCTCAGCAATCAATGCAAAAATAGAGGAAAACAACAGAATGGGAAAGACTAGAGATCTCTTCAAGAAAATTAGACATACCAAGGGAATATTTCATGCNCTATAGCCCACCAGGCTCCTCTGTCCATGGGATTTCCAGGGCAAGAATACTGGAGTGGGTTGCTAGTCGTGTGACCCTGCCTAATTGCACGGGAGTCTGGGGAATGTAGCTTCACTGTGTACCCTGGGAAAAAAAAAGGGGCCGTGGTGAGCACTTCCAGCGGTCTATCACATATCCAGTTTATTCTTCTTTTTGCTTAGAGAACATCCAAAACCTCTTCTGCAAGAGACAACCAAGAGTCCCACTGTGAGCCTGCACACAGCTCCAAGTCCAAGATCTCAGGCCGTTGTGAAGCCCTGTCGGTTAGTTTCATCCTTTTAGGAATGAGACACCTAATACTCAGTGCAGCAGAGACACTGATTTCAAACTCTACCTGAAACACCCAGATATCTTCCTTAAAAAGACTTAGAATTTCCCCAGGAGAGGGAAAAGGCTGGGCAAGGACTTTGAGTCCCAGATGTGCAACTAGGATTTCTAAATCATTTATCCATTGCCATGCCCATGACCTCAGTTCTAGTCCTGTGCTGGCGAGGACAACACAATCTGAAACGTAAGTGAGGAAAGCGTTGTTGAGTGAGTTTCCTCAGGTCCCACGGCCTGATAAACCCTTCCAGGGTGCCTGTAATCCTCTCAGATGTCTTTCTTTTAGTTTCCATCAAGCGTCATCCCTCACCCTCTTCAGGGATTTCTTTGAGACTCATATTCTCCTTGTTGAGCAGACTAGACGTCTTTTCAATGGAACCCTCCATGACAAATAGCAGTCTACTGGAACCCAAGGTGACGTAAACATCTACACCCAAACATGTGCCTATGGGCTTCGTTCCTTCTCCTAACGGATTGGCAGTTGTGCTTGTACCACCTTCCAGCTTGTGGTCCCCTCTCCCCATCTTCCTGTCCTCTGCTCCCTGGCACTGCACAGGTGCCATGGGTGTATGACGGGTGGGCATACACCTCGCTCCACCCAGCATCTAGCACAGCCCCATGCACTCAGGCATTTCAAAGAAGGGCCCCACCTCACAGCAAAGGGGACTTGGAATGTTCTAATCTCCTTTCTGCTTCCCACAGGTTGTGAGACCTTGAGAAATTCCTTGAGTTTCTCGGATTTTTTCTTGGTGTGTTTTATTGTTGTTATTTTGCTTTAAAAAAAAAAATTGGATACAGTTAACTTGAAAATACATTTCAGGACTTCTCTGGCAGCTCAGTGGTTAAGACTCTGCCTTCCAATGCAGGAAGTATGGGTTTGATCCCTGGTTGGGGAACCAAGATCCCACATGGTGCTGTGCAGCTGAAAATTGAAAAAAGAAAATGTCTTTCAATGAGAATACACTATGATACTATGGCCAAGCTTTTCAAATCGGTTGCCTAATTGTTTCTCTTTCTTTAGGACCTTTACACCAGGAGTCTAAAAACCTCTCTCCCAGGTCTTGTAGCTTTCAGCTGCTACCTCTAATTATATATTCACATCATGGTACATGATTCTTTCTGATCCTACTCCTAACACACAGACCCACACATAGACCCACACAGACACACATATACACAGAGACCCACACACACACAGAGACCCACACACACATGCGCAAACGCAGACACTCTAATTGTTTTCTCTAGAACTGGCTAGACTTCCTTATGATATTTCAAAGAACATCCTGGGCCTCCATGGAAAAGAAATAACTTTTTATTAAGTGCCTATTGTATATTAGGTACTTTTCTTTTGCCCCCATTTAGTCCTCATAATTTTCAAAGCTAGGTCTTATTGTCTCCCTTGCTACATATGAGAATATTGGGGGTCAAAGAAGTTAAAAAACTGTGTGTTGCTGCCAATTTGAAGTAGAAGCCAGAATAACCTCAGATCTATCTGATTTCATAGCCCTGCCACCTCCTGACAATTTATATTACAGCAGTCCTCTGGTCTCTCCCTCAGTGGGTCATAAAGCATATATTGGCTCAAAGAAAATTGCCTTTCAAGAACACTCAGGATGTCCTTGTTTCTTGGTCACCTCAAGCCATCCTCTAATCCTGTATGTGACGCAGCGGCATTGGGGGCCCTGTGAGGTTAGGCGGGAGAGTTAGGATCCACTTTCCTTCAGGACCTGTTGGTATCAGTGCAGTCTCTGACAGTAAGAGGCCGCTTTATAAATCTGGTCACAAAGAGCTTAGTGTCGGTCAGTGCTATGGAAACAACTGGGCTGGCAGATTTTCTTTTATTGGACGTGTTGTCATAGACTTGATGAGTGAGAGAGTGTGGCTCATATCAACACGTTGCTTAGTAATTGGAGAGCTCCACTGTTTTACTGGAAAGCGAACCGTGAAACTAGAAAATATTTCATTGAGAATGTGAATTAAATCAGATGTGCAAATGAATGCTTCTTTTTTTACAAACTCCCCTTTCCACCCACTCTGAATTAGCTGCTGTTTGTTTATTTTGCCTTCGGGGAGAGCAGTAGCAAAAATATCAAATTCCTCTCATTTTGCAGAAAAGTAAACCTAAGCCACAAAGAATAATGACTTGTTTAATAAACATCTGTTTTAGACCAATGTACATATACTCTGAGCACATGTTTCTATTTGGGAAGGGTTATCCTGACTCCTACATATCCTTTTCATAAACATAATATGTGATTTTCTTTACAGAAACATAATACATATGAAATATAACTTAAAAACTAGAAAAAGGAGAAAAACCATCCATGGCTCCCCCACCCCAACAGTCATAAATGACTACTGTTGGCATTTTGGTTAATTTTTTTCCATCTTTTCATCCCTCATTTGTAAGAATTTTTAAATACAGTAGTTGTATAATCATTTAATTACCTGATACGCTACTATAAGTATGTTTTCATGTTTTTCCATATTTGGCAAACATTTTCAACAGAATGGTAAACAAAAACAAGGATCCCTTTTTTAAATTTAGCATGGTTAGTAGTTTTTTAAAACGATTAAGAAATTTTTTTATTGAGAAAAAGTTTACATGCTGGTGAAGTCACCCTATTTAGCATCCAGTCCTGTGACTTTTGACAGATTCGTACTTGGCAAATACACAACAAATACCTGTGACCATCACTACAGTCAACACACAGAACAATTAAAAAATTCCTTTGTGTCCTTTTGTGGTCAACCTCTCCCCCTGCTCCCCGCTCCTGGCAACCACTGGTCTGTGTTTTGTTCCTGTGGTTTCTGGCCTGTCCCGGAAAGTCATGGAAATGTGTTTACACAGTGTGTAGTCCTTGAGTCTGGCTTCTTTCACTTAGCTTAATGAGTCTCAGATTCACCCTTGTTGTTGCGTGTATTAACGTTCTTTTCTTTTTATTGCTGTAGAGTATTTCCGTGCAGGGTGGTACCACAGTTTGTCTATTCGTTCCTTGTGTTGCTTCCAGTTTGGGTCAATTAAGAATAAAGTTGAATTCCTTGACTGTCCAGTGATTAGGGCTCTGCTCCTTCACCACCAAGGGCACGGGTTCAATCCCTGGTCTGGGAATTAGGATCCCATAAGCTGTGCAGCATAGCCAGCAAAGAAAAAAATCTGTTATAAAGGTTCGTGTACAGACTGTGTGAACAAGAGTTTTCGTGACTTCTCAACCCCCTCAGCCTTAGGCAACTGCTAATCTACCTTCTGTCTCTATGAATTTGCCTGTTCTGGGCATTTCGTGTAAATGTGATCATATAACCTCTAGCCCTTTGTGACTGGCTGATTTCACTTCTTGTAATGTTTGTAAGATTGGTCATGTTGTAGCACATATCAGTATTTCATCTCTTTTTATTGCTGTATAATATACCATCATGTGGATATCACCTTTTACTTATCCACTCATCAGTTGGACATTTGATTATTTCTATTTTTTGTCTATTGTGAATAAGCTGCTATGAACATTCAGCCACCAGTGTTACTGTGGATGTCTATTTTCAGTTCTCTTAGGTAGATATCTGGGCATGGGTTTGCTGGATCATATTTGAACTCTGTATTTAACTATCTGAGGAACTGCCAAACGATTTCCAAGATGGCTTACCATTTTACATTCACCCCACATTACAATTTCTTCACATCCTTGTCAAAACTTGCTCTTATCTGACTTTTTGATTATAACTAACCATGCTAGTGAGTGTGAAGTAGCATCTCATTGTGATTTGGATTTGAATTTCCCCAACAACTAATTATATTGAGCATCTTTCCACATGCTTATTGGCCACTTATATATGATTTTTGGAGAAATGTGTATTGGAACATTTTGCTCATTGCAGACCTGCTCCCTTTTTCCATGTTGACAGTTGGAGGGGCCCAGGTCTTACCTGGCATCCTCATCCTGCACAGTCTCCAGTCAGAGCCCAGCTGACTCACTGTCCTGATAAGTCAATGAATCATAAGCCTGGTGACTCAGCCTTTTCCCTTTTGTTAACATAACAAGGAAGTCTCTGCATACAGCCATGGAATTCATTTTCAGAAAGAAAATTCGCTGAGGTTAGTTTGATGAACACATTTTTATTCAGTAGGGAGAAAGGTCACATTAAACTGAAAAATAAAAAATCAGAAATTACTTTATAGGTGATATTTGAGGGAGGAAACGAGACCAATGTGCCCTCTTTGAGTGAAAGAGAATTATTCTCTTCCCCCAAGTAAGAAGTAATGGCTTCAGTAGTGGGTGGATTATTCAACTGAAAATGTGGCTAGATGACGGTGTGAACATAACAGAATGCTATTAAATGTGATTTTAATCTCTGACACACTAAGGGGAATGACACAAAAAGTAAATATCTAATAGTGTCACATTTTTATAAAGCAGTCAGTCTCCCAGACTTCAACTGCTTAGGAACAAACCTCATTTTTTGAACTTCAAACTTTAATAACCTATCCTAATACATTTTTGAAAACTTAATATATGAAACAGCCTTATGTTAAATATAGGAAGACAACATTTGGTATGTGCTACTTAAAAGCTCACAGTTGGTGGGGCCTAAAATTTGTGTTTACATTTCCTTATTCAATATTTCTTGAGTGTCTCCCATATAGTAGGTTAGCTGAAGGTAAATCAACATACCCTCTGTGCTCTGGTCTCACACTGGCATTTTCCCCCATTTCAGTGTGATGTTATGAAGGTGTTGGCCTGGTTGATGATCTTTCAAACACTCTTTTTGCCTTATCTCCTTGTGAACAGAACAGTGTGGGAGGTTTTGCCATCCTGCTTTACAGATGAGAAAACCAAGATCCAGAGATGTTAAGTCATTTACACACAGCGATACAGCCAGAAGGGCCAGGATTTGAACCTGTGTCATGCCACCATAAATCCGAGCTCTTTTCAGCATGCCGTGCTCTGTATTGTGCCAAGAAAATGGCAAATCCTAAACTTTCATGAGATAGGGTTCAAGTGGAAGCTGCTTCTTCCCCCTGGCTTCAGTCTTATTTCCTTGGATATGAAAGGAAATGGGTTGATACTTTTGTAGCCAGACTGGTTGGGTATAGATTGACAGGGTTTCAGGGCGTCACAGTCATGACAGACATGAATTGTTTAATGTGATGGTTAATTTTCTGTGTCAACTTGACTAGGCTACAGGGTGCCCAGATATTTGGTCAAACATTATTCTGGGTGTTTCTGTGAAGTTGTCTTTGGATGAGATTAACATTTGAATCAGTAGACTGAATAAAGCAGATTTCCCTCTCTAATGTGGGTGGACCTCAACCAATCAGCTGAAACATGAATGGAAAAAAGGTTGACCATTTCATGAGTAAGAGAGAACTTCTCCTTCTTGACTGCCTTCAAGCTGGGATGTCAGCCTTTTCTGCTTTTGGACGCAATGGAAACTTCTTGGGCTTCGAGCCCACCAGCCTTTGGATGGTTCTCGTGTTTCTCAGGCCTCCCGACTCTGCTACCAGAACTACATTGGCTGTCCTGGGTCTCCAGTATGATACCTGCCCTGTAGATCTTGAGATTCATCATTGGTTATAATGACATGAGCCAGCTCCTCATAGTAATCTCTTTATAGGTACAGAGTCACCAAATGTATTCGTCCTGTGTCTCTGGGAAGCTCTATGGCTATGAAGGCACTGGAGGACTCTTCTCTCCATCACTCCCAGTGGGCGTTATCCAATGGGCAGGTGTTTCTAGCAAGCAGGCAGAGGGAGGATCCAGCCAGACCACCAGGATCTGTCCTCTCAACATGGCCATGCTGTCACCTCCTCCACGTCTGGGCTGTGGCTGAGTCCCAAGCTCTGAGCTAGGCGAGGAGTTGGCATGTAGCATCCTGGGCCTTGTGTCAGCAAGAGCTGGCAGCAGTGAATGTGGAAACCTAATCCTGTCTGAAGGGAAAAGACAAGTGAGCCCGAACTCTGGAATCCCATCAACCCCCTTGCTTTACCATGAAAAAATATATTAAAAAAGAGCCTACACACTTTCCCAAGTCCTGACTGCAGCTGTCCCTGTGTGGCACCATCCTGATTTGCCCACACTGCCCAGGTGTGGACTGGTGATCTACAGAGATCTACAGCATCCTCGGCTTGCTTTTTCCACAAACCCAGGCGTAAAGAGCGGACACAGTGGCCTGCCCTTAAGAGAGCTCGAAAGAAATGGAGCATGTGCTTTGCTCTGTCAACAGAATGTGGAGGATTTTGCTGGTAAAAGGAAGGGAAAAAATCAATGTAGCTGTTTAAAATGTAACCGTGGCAGTGAAGCAGTACAGAAAGGTCATTGCAAGGAGGAGGTTCAAGGCCTTGGAAGATGCTGTGCCCCAGCCTATCGAGGAGGACTGCCCAAGGAAGCCAATTTTCAGAAAAGATTCGATGCATCTCCATCCATCTTTCCCCTACTTGTGAATCATCTTCACTTCATCCCACACGGCATCAGCAGTAGCTCCCAGATCTCGAGTACCCACCAGCTACTCCTGACTGCTACTAGGACTACATGGGTTGTCCTGGGTCTGCAGTTTGATGACCTCCCAATGATGATCTTGAGATTCGTCGTTGGTTTATTCAGCATGTTCCTGGCCTTCGGAAATCTGCTACACACTTTACACACAAATATAGATGCAAAGATTATCTTTAGTTTACCCTTAAGTAAACTCAACCCAGCAAAGTTAAGCAACTTGTCCATTTTGACACAGATAGGGGAGTAGAAAAATTCTATTTAAGTCCAAGTTAACCTGATTTCTCAAGAAACCTGATTTCTTGAGAAATCTGTATGTCGGCCAGGAAGCAACAGTTAGAAGTGGACATGGAACAACAGACTGGTTCCAAATAGGAAAAGGAGTACGTCAAGGCTGTATATTGTCACTCTGCTTATTTAACTTATATGCAGAGTACATCATGAGAAATGCTGGACTGGAAGAAACACAAGCTGGAATCAAGATTGCCGGGAGAAATATCAATAACCTCAGATATGCAGATGACACCACCCTTATGGCACAAAGTGAAGAGAAACTAAAAAGCCTCTTGTTGAAAGTGAAAGAGGAGAGTAGAAAAGTTGGCTTAAAGCTCAACATTCAGAAAACGAAGATCATGGCATCCGGTCCCATCACTTCATGGGAAATAGATGGGAAAACAGTGGAAACAGTGTCCTTATTTGGGGGGCTCCAAAATCACTGCAGATGGTGACTGCAGCCAGGAAATTAAAAGACGCTTACTCCTTGGAAGAAAAGTTATGACCTACCTAGATAGTATATTCAAAAACAGAGACATTACTTTGCCAACTAAGGTCCGTCTAGTCAAGGCTATGGTTTTTCCTGTGGTCATGTATGGATGTAAGAGTTGGACTGGGAAGAAGGCTGAGCGCCGAAGAATTGATGCTTTTGAAGTGTGGTGTTGGAGAAGACTCTTGAGAGTCCCTTGGACTGCAAGGAGATCCAACCAGTCCATTCTGAAGGAGATCAACCCTGGGATTTCTTTGGAAGGAATGATGCTAAAGCTAAAGCTCCAGTACTTTGGGCACCTTATGCGAAGAGTTGACTCATTGGAAAAGACCTGATGCTGGGAGGGATTGGGGGCAGGAGGAGAAAGGGACGACCGAGGATGAGATGGCTGGATGGCATCACTGACTCAATGGACGTGAGTCTGAGTGAACTCTGAGAGTTGGTGATGGACAGGGAGGCCTGGTGTGCTGCGATTCATGGGGTCGCAAAGAGTTGGACACAACTGAACTGAACCTGATTTCAAAGCACACACTCTTTAGGTCTTAGCATGTCACTCCAGCCAAAGTCAGCCAAGAGGAGATTTACCTGCTTCTGTGCTTTAGACTTGGTTGGTAACTTTGGAGCCTCTAGCAAGTACATCACTTGAGTATTGGGCTGCCATTCAGCCCCTAAGCTACTCATGGGTCAACTCACTAGTCATCCAGGCAAGATTAATGGGTGTATAGATGGCTGCTGAGTGGTGACAGTTTTAGTCCTTGGTGACTGATCAAAGTTGCTTTAAAGTCTTTGTCCCTCGGTCTGATGTTCAGTGGTTCATTTCCCATTTAAGAGTGTGGCTTGTGTACACTGGGAATTTCATATCCAACTCAGAATTTGAAACAAGATATACAAGCCCTTTTGTGGTACCTGACTGTTTTGTATGTTTTTTTCCCTAGATCTATAAAGAAGTTCTAAGCATGAGGCTGTCAGTAGGAGTGAAAAGCAGGTAAGAAAACATGCCTGCAACTTATAGTTGATCTTAATCGAGGTTCCTCCATCTCCACAGGGCCGCATCTGCAGATTCAACCCAGCACAGAGCGTGCAGTACTGTCATACCCATAGCTGATGAAAAGCCGTGTAGGAGTGATCCTGTGCAGTTCACACCCATGCTGTTCAAGGGCCAGCTTTATATTCATATATATATCACATTTTGCTTATCCATTCATCTATCAGTGGACACTTAGGTGACCTGTTAGATATTGTAAAAGAGTGTTCCTATGATCCTGTGTGTGTAGTTTTGTCCTATTTTTACAAATAAGGATCTGCAGGTTCAGAGAAGTGGGATAACAGTGTAACATCGCGTAGTCATTATGTATAAAGCTTGGAAAGCTAAATGATCAGGGAGGTAAGGGAACTCTGCACTTTTCACGGAGGCCGAGCTCCTCTGGTCTGCATCCAGGGTGGAGGTGGACGGGACAGCTCGCCAAGGCGCGGCTCAGGGCTCAGCTGCCAGTGCTCCCTGGTGGAGGTCTTGCAGAGGCTACTGGAGGGATGCTCGTTGAGCTGATGGGTCCTCTCCCTTCCCGGTGCCCACAACCCAGAGAAGAGAAGAGCCAGTGGTGACCTGTGCCAAGGGTGGCCTGGGAAGAAAAGGGACCATCCTGAGAGCTTTCCTTCTGAAGGGGTGAGCAGGAGACGCTAGAGTGGGAAGGGGACATGGGCAGTGTTGAGTATGGAAGTCTGGGTCTGTATGCCTTGTCTTAGAGGGACCATCTGGAGTGTAATCTGTAACCAGCGGTGTCAGCCCCACCTGGTGAAAATGCAGACCCCAGGCCCCATGCTAGAACAGCGGAGTTACACCCGGAGTTCCGCAGCCATCTGAGCAGATGTTAAAGTTGGAGGTGTGCTGCCTTAGAGCCCTTTGAGGCACAGGTTTATGACATTTCTTCATGGTTAAATTTCATAAAGTCCTCACCAGACAGGGCTGATGGTGCAGAGAATGAGCTGCCTGCTTTTTACTATTTCCTGGAGACAGAGGCGAGCCCCGCTGGGGAGAAGGACATGTCCTCTAGAGACAGGGAGATGGCCAGAGGGGACGAGAGAATGTGGGAGAAGAGGGAGGGGCGAAACGGGAAACATCACTGCTGTTGAGTAAAGATTCAATTCTGCAAGGATATACTTTAGAGACTTACTTAATCTCTGAGTAACCCTCTGAGGAATTCACTGTATTTAAACCATTTTGTAGATAGGAAGAAAGATTCAGAGAGGTGAAGTGCCTTACCTGGGGTCACACAGCTAAGTGGCTAGCTCCCCCTGAAGACGGTTGTCCCAAATGTGGCTCTTTCCGTTGCTGCCAAGTGTCAGGTTTGGTGTTTCGGTCCCAGTGCCAATTCCTCGTCTTAGGACACTCAGGCAAGGATGACAAGGTCAGCCATTGCTCCCAGGCTGGGAGCAGAGTGTGTGAATTTAAGGAATTACAATAATGAGTCAGTGCGCACTTCAGTCAATAGCTTAGTTCCAGGCAATGTGGGTCACCCAGCAGGCAGGCGCTGAATGAATGAATGGAAGGAAGAGCAGGTGTCTGGCCTGTTCTCCTGATTCTTAGACCCTTGGTTGTTGTTATTGTTCAGTCGCCCAGGTGTGTCTGACTCTGTGACCCCAAGAACTGTAGCACACCAGGCCTCCCTGTCCCTCACCATCCTCCGAGATTTGCCCAAGTTCATGTCCATTGCATCGGTGACGCCATCCAGCCGTCTCATCTTCTGATGCCCTCTTCTCCTTCTGCCCTCACTCTTTCCCAGCATCAGGGACTTTTCCAGTGAGTCGGCTGTTCATATCAGGTGACCAAAATACTGGAGCTTCTGCTTCAGCATCAGTCCTTCTGATGATTATTCAGGGTTGATTTTCCTTAAGATTGACTGGTTGGATCTCCGTTAGACCCCTGGAGACACCTGTAAATCACCTGTTTTCAACTTCCCGTGTGTTGCCAGGAGCCAACACTAGAATCAGTGAGTCCAGAGTTTCAATTCAGTGCACTCATCATCACCTCATACTTTTCTTGTCAGGAAGCAGCAAAGACGTTTCAGTTTCAATTATAGATTTTATTTTTGTCCTGGCCTGTGCTACACCTGTGTGTCATCCCATCACTGTCTGTGCATTTGGTAGTTGCCACACGCCCTTCCGCTGCAAGGGGAAGTCCTGTGTTGTTTTTGCTCTCTCCCAGTTCCTGCCCGGAGGGAATATCTGTCTCCTTAGCAAATCTGGGGGTGGGACGGTGCAGTTATTTTTTTTTCCCCTCTGTTTTCCCTCACTGGTTTGCTCAGAAGGCAGCCCAAGTCACAGGCAGGTCTGTCTCTTGGGCCAGAGGAATCAGGAAAATAAGCTGGAAAATGTAGGGGAGATGCTAGGAAGAAGAGAGACTTCTGTGAAATGTATATATACCTAATAGTGGAATTACTGGGTCAACGTTTGGATTCTTCTTATGGTTTTCATATATTTTACATATGAAAAGTGCCCATCTTTCTATTGAGTTGCCCTTTTCACTGATTTGTGGAAGTTTTTTATATTATCAATATATGGACTGCAAGCGTTTTCTCCAGCTCTATTGGGACTTTTTCACTTCCTTAATGGGGTTTTGATGACTAAAAGTTTTAAATTTTTCTCTTTTTTTCTCCTCTTTTAATAAGGAGGGAAGATTACAGAAGGATCTTTCTCTGAAAGTTCTTAGCTTTTCTGAATGCCAGCTTATCGATTTTCCCCTTAAGCACTCATGCTTCCTGTTACCCTTTGAAGAAATCTTTGCATACTTGAAAGTCATGAAGATATGTTTTCCTATGCTGTCTGCGAGAAGCTTTAATGGCTTCATATTCACATTTAAATCAGTAATCTATCTGGAGTTGGGTTTTGTGAATAGTGACAGACAGGGGATCTTACACCATTTATTGGAGAGACCCTGCTCCCCACACTGTACGCAGCATTACCTTTCTGACAGTTTGATAAAGCCCGTATGTGGATCTCTTGCCAGACTCTCCACTCTATTGCATTGATCTGTTTACCCAAACTTGCATTCATTCATGCAATTGTAAGTTGTCTCAATATCCTCCAGCTTCGTTCTTCAATCCTGGCTTGGCTATTCTTACACTTTTCCGTTTCCTTAAGATCTACTTGCCAGTTTCTCCCCAAGGAACAGCTTTCTGAGATTTGACTCTGTATTGAATCTAAACATCAGTTTGGGGGAGAACTGACATTTTCACAATATTGAGTGCTCTGTTTCATGAACATGGTATATTCCCTCTATTTTTTTTTTTTAAGGTATCCTTTAAAGTCTCCTATGCTGAATTTTAGTTTTCACTGTGGAGATCTTGAACCTATTTCATTATATTTATTCCTAAATCTTTGATACACTTTATGCAATTGTACTTGGAAAGTAAAATTTAAACTTATTTTCTATAATGTTTCTATAAAGAAATACAGTAGGTATTTATGCACTGCCCTTGTAGCTCAAGGACTTTTAGAAATCACTTACTAATTCTAAAAATTCACATATTAATTCTAATAGTTCTATTCTCCATCTATGTCTTTCCCTACTCTTCCTCATCCCTCACCTCTTCCCAATTTGGTAGCAATGTATGGAAGAGAAATGAAATTCACCTCATCCCATAGCTCTTAATATGTCAAAAGGATGATGAGTACTGGGGTCAAAGCATGATCTAAAATGAGTCTGGGCTTTTATGATCAAGTTTGATCTTTCTGTCAAACTTGATTTAGCAACCTACATTATAAGTGGGTTGAATTTGTGAGGCTGCACTCGCTAATGCTTCCTTATATTCTCTGTGATGTTATATGGGAGATATTTGGTGTGACAGCTATTATTACTAGTCAAATGTTAAAAAGGATTGATGAGGAAGCTGGGGAGCTTGGTGCTGCCACAAATATAAAAGCTGGCCACCTCGTCCTGTGTGCTGCAGACCATGACAGGGACCATCTCTTTAAATTGCATTTGCTTCATTAGCAGGAGCAGCTCAAGATCATGCAAGCTCACTCTAATTTATCTTGGTTTGTTGTCATCCTGTGACTCAGGAAAGGGACTGCATTTCTGTTTCCAATTAAGGCTTGATGAACTCCGAGGCAAGGAGCTGGGGTGGAAAGCTGGTACTAGGGAAGCAGGAGGATTAAACCTGATGGAGCATAGCCAAGAGCATTTAGCAAACCCAGGCACCCTTCATCGGAGTCTGCTCTGTGCCTGTGACTCTGCCTCAGAATAGCAACAGGAAAAAATAGCAAACAGAAAATCTCCAGATCTCCAGGAGGGCTCTGCACACCTCCTCACTCCTCCCCAGTCCACAGACACTTCCTGTCTGTGCCATGACCTGGAGGGAGAAGGCACTCAGAGACAGTGTTGTGTAGGGGAAAGAGCAAAGGTTTTGGAATTAGACCCCCCCGAAACTGGATCCTGGGCTCTTCCCTCCTAGCTGAGTCACCTGGAACCCACTGTCTCTCCTTGCTGAGCCTGTTTCTTCAACTATGGAAAGGTAACCATGATACCTACTTGGCATCATGGGTCCTACCCTCTAGCATGGCACCAGCTGACATGAGCTGAGTCTCAGCTTAGGCTCTCCAGCTGGCTTCATTTCATCTCCACTGGCCACCCGGACACCTCTAGGGTTTGAGTTTGCAAGCCTTGACCTGGCCCAAGTACCAAGCCACTTCCTGTTTCTGTGGAGAACATGATGAGTGAGCCATTGACGAGTACAGCCATCTGTCACTCAAGCTCTGTTTAAAATGCCCCCAGTCATCGGTGTCCTCTGTAAGCCACCAGGGCAGAAACCATTGGTGGGCTGAGAGTCAGGGATAAAAGTCTTCCTGAAGGACTGCCTGGAGGGTGGGCTTCGGATCAGCAGATTGGCATCACCTTACACTTGTTAGAAATGCGAATTCTTAGGCCCCTCTGAGACTACTGAATCGGAAACACCGAGCAGAGCCCAGCAACATTTGCTTCAGCAAGCTCTGCGGGTTCCTGTAATGCAGGCTGACGTTTGAGAACTGCTGGTCTGAGCAAGCGCTGGAAGCAACACAGACCCAGCTTGACAGTCTTCTCCTGCTTGGGAATGAGGAATAGCCGCGGGACTCTGGGGCGCTCACCTAGGGCCATGGGGCAGCCTGTGAGCTTCTCACAGGTCTATCAGGAGGAGGCCCATTGAGGAACATAACACACAGCTTCCTTGTGAAAATCTAGTCCTTCAGCCAGCTGCTCAAGCCTTTCCAAATGGCATCTTCTCTAAGCTTATCTGCCAGACTGCCTGCTCTGCTCCAGCTCTTCTTGTCCCTTGTGTGGACGTTCCCCATTCATTCACCTCTCCACTCAGCTCTAGTATCCTGACGGTCCTTCCAAAGTGTAAAGGTCCAGGTCAGCGTTCCCAAAATGTGCTCCTATTGACGCCAGTCGGTGATGCTGAAGATAAGCTCCGAGGTCAATGACTGTGGGAACTGTGGCTTACATGGCTTACCTGGTGTGGGATCTACCACAGTGTTTAATAAATTAATATCCATTGTAACTTCCCAAGAAAGTAGACTTAAGAGAGAATTTTTAAGACTGATTTAAACACGAAACATTTACGCCATATTTTGAAGGACGTTTTCTGTGGGCCACGCTTTGAGAGAAGTATGTGTTGTCATATACTTCCTCACACAGTCATTTAGGTTTATTTACGAATCCAGGCTCTGCAGCTAGGCAGATGATACAGCTGTTCCACTGTGCTAACACCAAGCTCTGTGTCTCTTAGGTATCTTTGCTGCTGCTGCTACTACTGTTTTCCATTTGAATAACATTTCTGAAGCAGCCATTTAGTCTTTACAGTATCTCTCTAATCACTGTGATGAAGTCATCTCTAAGATCCAGGTGCTTTAAGAGCCGGGTTGGGCAGTAGATTCCTCAGACGTTCAAAAGTGATATTTGCAGGATGAGCTGGACCAGAATCCTGGAGTCCTGATCACTGGTTCTGGGGGAGGAACAGGTCTTGGGGTTTTTTCTCATATGCCTAAGTGGCTCAGTGTTGACAGAGGGAGGAACATGAGGGTCTAGGCAACAGCAAGAGTCTGTCTGGTTGTTCCTGCTCCGCATTGTCCAGCATTAGAAATACTTAGATTTTATAACACTTTGTACACCTCAAACTTAAACAGTTTTATATGTAAATTATATCTCATAAAGCTGGAGGTGGAGGAAAGAAAAAAGTTATCTTTCAGTAAGCACAACGCAGGAATTCTGGCTTATCTGGATGCCTAGAAGGTGCCTTTCTTATAAAAGAAGAGCTGGTTGCAGAAATGAAAAGGTAGAGAGAGGGGCCAATGAGGAAATTTATTCCTTATTCCCAGCTCTCAAAACACCTGTCATCAAATCACAAACCCCTGGACAAAGGCAGTGTGACATCTTAGCACCTGGAAGTGGGATTCCCTGGTCACTTAGGGGCTTGAAGTCCGGTCAGGACACTGCCACTGCCTAGCCATTAGTCTGCCTACCTTGGTTCCACTGGAGCAAGATAGTTACAACTTTCAAAGTATTATCTGAATTCCTCAAGAGAATCTATTTTTAGCACAATGATAGACTTCTTTGCTGATCTCCGCCCCCATTTGCTCCAGAACACCTAGATCCTGAAGAAAACTTACTTTGGTGATTGCTGTGCTTGCAGGAAGTAGGGGAAATCTCCAAGGAACCCTCCTTCCTAAAGAAAGGGTACTGGACTCAGAGCTAGAACCAGAGCTGGGAGCAGAAAGTAGTGAGTAAGCTGACAGAACGAGGCTGCCCCCAGGGCAGTGCTGATAGCGGAGCTGTGGTCTGCAATCGTGATAGGAACTCTCAGGCCACAGCAAGGAGGAGAGCTGAACGGAAATCTCTGCATCACACCCAGCGGGCAGTGACCCTCTGATTCCCGTGCATGCTGTGTTCTTGTGTTTCAGTAACTGCAAAATATAATCTCCCTGTGCCCTCCACTCTTCCTTTTCAGGATTTTTGTGTCTATTCTCATACGCTTATTTATTAGATGGATTTTATATTGTGATATCACATTCTAACATAATTTTACAGATTGTCTTGGGAAAGACATACACTTCTGCAATGTCAAATCTTACCATGTATGAACAGGATGTGTTGGGAGGTATTATCTTCTGGCATAAAGGTCTGTCATTGCTGATAAACGCCACCACTGCGCAGTGACAAAGATGGCTTTGGTGAGAGAGATTTGGTTCAACGTGTTGTTGAAACCAAAGGACATTCCATTTAAAAGCCACTCATTGTGCTCGTCCCTTGGGCCAGGCACTGTATCATGTCCTGTTATGGAAGATTCAGTCATGAGTGAGAGCCCATTAGGATGGCTACTTTCTATCATATCAAAAAAACAGAAAATAGTAAGTGTTGGCAAGGGTGTGGGGAAATTGGAACCCTTGTGCACTGCTGTTGGGAATGTAAAATATTGCAGTGCTTTGAAAAACACTGCAATGGCTCCTAAAAAATTAAAAACAGAGTTAACATATTTCCAGCCATTCCACTTATTGAAAGCAGACTCAAAGAGATATTTATACACCTAGGTTAACAGCAACATTTTGCACAATAGTCAAAAGACAGAAGCAAACCCTAGTGTCTACTGACAGATGAATGGATAAACAAAGTGTGGTGTGTGTGTGTGTGTGTGTGTGTGTGTGTGTGTATATACTGCTGCTAAATCACTTCAGTCGTGTCCGACTCTGTGCGACCCTATAGACGGCAGCCCACCAGGCTCCACCGTCCTTGGGATTCTCCAGGCAAGAACTCTGGAGTGGGTTGCCATTTCCTTCTCCAATGCATTAAAGTGAAAAGTGAAAGTGAAGTCGCTCAGTCGTGTCCGACTCTTAGCAACCCATGGACTGCAGCCCACCAGGCTCCTCCATCCATGGGATTTTCCAGGCAAGAGTACTGGAGTGGGTTGCCATTGCCTTTTCTGATATATACATACAGTGGTATATTATTCAGCCTTAACAAGAAAGGAAATTTTGACATGTGCCACAGTGTGGATGAACCCTGAGGACATTATGTTGAGTGAAATAAGCCAGTCACAAAAGGACAAATACGGTATGGTTCCACTTATATGAAGAACCTGGAACAGGGAGATTCACAGGGAGAGGAAGTAGAGAGGTGAGAGTCAAGGGCTGTTGGGGAGGGGGAAAGGGAGTTAGAGCCTAATAGGTACAGAGCTTCAGATTTGCCAGATGGAATGAGTTTTGAAGATGGATGGAGGCCATGATGGTTGTATAACAGTATGAATGTACTTGATGCCACCTAAAAATAGTTAAGATGGAAATTTTATATGTATGTATTTTACTGCAATTAAAAATAATTTAAGAAACATTTTTTTAAAAAAGATGAGCGAGGAAAACTGTGCATGTTCAGGGAGCTCCGTGGGGGAAGAACAGTGGCAGGGGGCCCAGGACAGAGGCACCCTGGCCTGCCAGTAGTCGGGGGAGAGCAGCTCTGTGGCACAGATCTGCCTCAACAGGGGACTTAATCCCCCAGCGCGTGGAGCTGGGCGGCTTAGGGAAGGACTCCGGGCTGGCAGAATAATGGTCCGAAGAGATGGGGGAACGGATAGTGAGGGAGTTGGAGGTGGACATGTACACACAGCTATATTTAAAATAGATAACCAACCAGGACCTACACTAGAGCACAGGGGACTCTGCTCAATGTTATGTGGGCAGCCTGGATGGGAGGAGAATTTGGAGTTGCTCTGCTGTGCGCCTGAACTATCACAACATTGTTAATTGGCTATACTCCAATATAAAATAAAAAGTTTTTTTAAAAAAAGAAGAGACTCCCTAAAAGCACATTCCAGAGCCCACCACCACATTTATCTTGTCATTGGGTATGTTCATGAACTTCCTGAAGCCTAAACATCACTCCTGATTTACGGATTTCCTTGCTTTCTCCCTCTCACGTCTCTCTTAGGTGCTCTGACTTTTGACCTTGCTGCTGACAGATGCTGCAGCTCCCACCCAGCTCTGGCCATCCTCCGTGGACTCAGGTGAACAATGTCCCTGCTCCGGAAGCTTTCAGTTCCCGTTGCGGAAGGTCACATTATTAATTACAACCAGCCAAACGCATTTGGGGAGGTAACTCTGTTACCTTGCAGGAACTGCAGAGTTGACACTTCATTAATTGAAAGTGTAGATGCTGGCATTGAGCATCCAAAGAAATCCATTAAATTGTATCTAAATGTAATCTAAATGCCAAGAAGAAAGGGGGTCCAAAATGCTTCCAGTAGAATTCCTGCAAAAATCATGACCTATTAAAACCAAGTTCTGTTATCTCAGCCCCAACAGTAGTTCATAAATATAAAAGGGCCTATCTTCTTAGTCACATAGTTTTTGTTTTGGGAAATACAGTTATTTATTATAAAAAGATAGCATTTATGTTAACATGTAAGGGGTCGGTTTATTTTCAGTGAATTAATACATATTTGTAATGTCTTGCTATTCATTTCTAATATGGTAAATATCAGTTGAAATAGCCCATATCAACAGTCTCTTTTGGGGGTTCCTTAATAACTCTAAGAGTATAAAGGGGTCCTGAGTAAAGAAGTGAAGTGAAAGTCGCTCAGTCGTGTCTGATTCTTTGCAACCCCATGGACTGCCAGGGTCCTCTGTCCATGGAATTCTCCAGGCAGGAATACTGGAATGGGTAGCCGTCCCCTTCTCTGGGGGATCTTCCCAACCCAGGGATCAAACCAGGTCTTCCACATTGCAGGTGGATTCTTTACTCTCTGAGCCACCAAGGAAGCCCAAGAATACTGGAATAGGTAGCCTATCGCTCCTCCGAGGGAACTTCCCAACCCAGGAATTGAACCAAGGTCTCTCGCATTGCAGGTGGATTCTTTACTGGCTGAGCTACCAGGGAAGCCCATAAGAGGGTCCTGAGAGCAAGCATTAAAGGAATCTCTCAGTGTAGAAGTCCCCCAGGGAAGAGGAAAGATGTTGGTCCCCCAGCTCAATATGCAGGTGGTGATTCCCCAGGTTTACAGCACTGACGCTAAGCAGGAGGACCAACAACCCGAGACAAACGTGAGAGCTGTGCCTGACAGTGAGGGCCTTTTGGGAGGTGCTGGGCTTGTCTGCATGGCGCTTGGTGCTGGCACTGTGGCCAGGCAGCCCTTGTTATTTCATCCCCTCCTTGTCCCCACAGGTCACCTCTGGGAGTAAGAACTGTGGTCTCCGAGTCCTCTCTGCCCGCATCTTCTGCCCCTGGACGGCGCCCCCTAGAATCTGGCCAGACTCCTCTCCTGGGTAAGTGCCTGTGTGACCGTCCATACCGCTACACATACCATCCATGGACATTGTTCTGGCAAGGCCAGCATGCTCTACAGTGTGTGTCAGCTGCTTGGCAAAATGACCTATTGTCATTGTCACGGTTACTATTCAGAGATTATATTCGAGTTCACTTTGCCTTTCTGAAAAGTGAAGATAATATTCCCTGACTTCCCTCCTCCCAGGGTTGCTTCAGGAGACAAACTGGTTAATGTGTCACTCAAATACATGCTTAGGGCCCAACCATCAAAGGTGGTCCATTCAGGATGAGGAGGGAACGTGCGGCTTCCCTCTGTGGAGTCAGGCTGGCTGGTTTGATCCTGATGCGATCGCCAAGCGGTGAACTGATCTGGGTGACGTTAATGTAACTTTCCTGTGCGTGTCCATCTGTAAACGGAAGCAGCAGACACCCCTGAAGTTCAGGGCTATAGTGAGGATGAACTAAGATGAGGCATAGAGCTCTGCGTGTGGGTGCCTTGACTATAGGGAACTTTCAGTGGAGGCTCTTTTTTGTAACATGAAGGGAGACACCTGGTTTTATTCTAAAACTCCACTGGAAGGCGATATCATCTCTGTTCAGGTCAGAATTCTACAAATGATGGGGAATCATGAAACCGCCTAAGCAGAGGAGAGGTTTCTTAAAAGGATAAGTCGGGTTCCTGTGCATGGAGACTGTTCCATGGAGACCGTGTACTGAGGAGGCAGACAGGAAGGAGCTGCAATGGTACAAGAGGGGAGAAGCGGCTGGTTCTAGCAGGCTTTGGGAAGTGGAGGTGATGGGCTTTGGTGACTGGGTGGATGGTGTTGGAGCTGAGGAGAGGAAGGGGTGTAGAGTAACTTCATATTTTGAGTCAGAATAAATAATGTTTTCCTTTTGCTGACTTGGGCTCTGGAGAAAGTCAGGGAAACAAATGTTCAGTCTTGACCTTGTAGAATTTAAGACTTTTCCAAGCAGCGCTTGCCAGCATCCTTCCTTCTCCACCTGGCCCCACTCAAACCTCCTGCAAACCGCAGGCCTCCAGCTGCCTAAGAGGCTGAGAGCCCTTTGGATAGTGTTCACCCGTCTGGGGCATGACTTCCTTCCTTATGGGAAGCTGGGCCAGCTCACAACATGTGAGCCGCTCCTCCCTCTGTCAGCAGACACCTGGCCCCGAATCCCTTCTGTTTGAGCCAAGGGAGGCCTGGACTCTGCTGCCCATTGAAGACCCTGCTTAGGAGCCAGAAGCACACAGAACCTCCTCCTCCTCCAGGGAGTCCACACGTCACCAACCTTCTTTTCAGAAAGACCAGGGATCGGGTCACACAGCTCATGAGGAACAAAGCTGGAATCCCACGTCAGGGCAGCTAGACTCCAAACCGTTCCTCCTCCTCTGGTTGGCCTTGGCTCTGGGATCTTCTCTGAGCCCCTTGGCCCTGAACTGCTAGACCACCTGGGCTGCTGTCTAGATCCATCTTCCCAGTTCTTTGCAGACCCTGTCACCACACACACCTCCTAGGAGAACCATGTGTGCTCCCGGAGATGCAGAAATTCCTGTCCAACCACAGTGTTCAGTCATTCAGCGAATGGTCACTGAGGGCCTCTACATGGTAGTGAACCTCACACTCACACACACACACACACACACACACACACACACACACACAAAGTCTGCTCACTTTCCTTCCCCTATTGATTTGTGCAGCTCAAATTGGCCTGGTTTTACTCCTAGACCCAGGAAGAGGCCCTCATTTACCCATCATCTTTCAAAGCAGAGTGGCAAGCAGTTCTCATTTGAGCCTTCTAAAGATAATTTAAAAGTAGCCCAAGAAGTTTGCCTCAAGGGCAGGGCCATGGATTTTTTTTTATCCACTCTCCCTCCCCAACAGACAGAATCCAGGAAATGCCTTTATGTGAAGAAACAGTTTGCTGAGCACTAAAATAGTGCAAATGAGATTATAGGGAAACTGTTTAATCTTCCCAACAGAATAATTCCCACTCAGCACTCTTAAACTGAGCATCTCATAGGGGAAAAAATTAATGCTTATTATAAATCAGCCTTATCTGTTTCTTGATGTACTTTCCTAAGTCCCAACCACTTCCTTAAAGATATAGGATAACCCAGGCCGCTCTGATTCAGCCTCTAAGACAGAATTGGTTCTGTTTCTGTGTTTGCACAGACCACTCATCTTCAGAAAAGGGTGTTCAGCCCTAACCCTGCCCTCCAGCACTTCCAGACCTGTCATTCTGCTTTGTGGAAACTTTCCATCACCACCAAGCAAACAAGGCAATTCCACAGGAAGAGCAGATGATGAGAGAGTTGGCCAAGACACAGGCAAACTCATCAGATAGATGTCTTCTTCTTTATTACTCATTTTTTCAACACCAGTTGTCTCCTGAATGAGTGAAAGTGAATTATGAGTATTATTAAATCAGCTTCCAACTCTTGCCAGTTCTGTGAACCTGGCTTCGCACGATCTGCTCCTGAGAACAGGGCACCTTTTCTCGATGCAGCCGAATGGGTTGGGAGGGATAACAGAGGACAAGATGGTTGGATGGCATCACCGACTCAATGGACATGAGTTTGAGCAAGCTCCAGGAGATGGTGAAGGACAGGGAAGCCTGGTGTGCTGTAGTCTCTGGGGTCGCAGAGTTGGACGCGACTGGAGAATTAGTGATTTCCTCCCTAATGAGTGTCAGTTAGAGCAGCAGAGCCTTGTTAGAGAAGGGACCCGATGTGACGCTGCAGAACCTTGGGAGCACATTGTCTGGGACCAACCCTCCCCTTCTCTCCTCACCGGGGGGCCCAATAGGACTCTAGGCTTCTGGACTGGGGTTAACCCCTGACTCTTTTCTTACTGAAGTTTATCTAAAGCAGCTTCTGGTGGGTGGCGAGCAGCAGTCAGCTTACCCTTGCAGAGAAGAAGGGTCAGGAGGCCTGAAAATAAGAGAGAAGAGAGAACCAACCCAGCTAGAAAGCACACTGAGCCTCGGCATTGTCCCATCAGCCTTCATATTTTTCCCCACAGTCATCTTCCTTTGCTCTGAGTCTCTTTCACTTTCATTCTTTTTTTTCCTTTTTATTCTTTTGCATTGCTCATATTTCTCTAACTGCTGTCAGATCTTCTTTGTGAACAAGGTAAGGTTTACAGGAATAAGTGAGGATGAGTGAGGGACTGACCTACCTCACAGCATCCTCTAAACCAATGTAAGGATGTTTCCCCATCTGCTTGGAGAAACATCCTTACAGAGCCAGAAGGGGCCTGACCTGAGAATTCTCTGCCACTGGAAGGAGAAGCTGATGATAAACCCCGTCACTTGCTTCCTTTCATGAGCTCAGCCACTGACTGTTAGAAGATCGTATCCAGTAGCCCAGCTAGGAGGAATCTGCCCGCAGCAGGCCACCCTGGGTGGACCCAGAAACTCATAAGTGGGGCTGTAGGAAGCTGTCCCTCCATTTCTGATCACAATGGCCCAGCTGGTGGCCATCTGAAAGCTGACTCTGGATGAGGTGCTTCTGTAGAGTGAGCTTCTGCAGGATACCCAGGGCTCTCAGGTAAGTCTTTGGGGCCAAAGAGAGCCTGCTTAGTTTCTTCCGCCTCTGCCAGCAGCAAAATGTACTGTCGGTACCACAGTCTTTGGGCAGAGAATGCCTTGGGCACTAAGGCAGAAATCCTATAACGGGCAAGGCTCTGGGCCAAGCACATTTAAATAGCGCTGGTAATAGCGTGAGGACCTTCGTTTCCCCAGCACAGCATTCTTTGTAAGCAGAGATCTTGCCAGCTGGGCAGGAAGCCACCATCTCCCTACATTTTGTGGAGAGGGGGTTGTAAGCGCGGATTCATCCAGGATACTAAGCAAGGTCATACCGTGGTCTAGGATAGAGGTGATTCTTTCTGTGAGGCCGGTGTCCTATTTACTCTACAAGGACATCTGCCCTCAGGCACTGTCAGTGCTGGGTGGAAGCTGCAATCAGCCTGTGCCAGGACTCACTCTATAGATGTGCTTATTTGGAGAAACTCTGTGATAGGAGGGCTTCCCTGATGGCTCAGACAGGAAAGAATCTGCCCACAGTGCGGGAGACCCAGGTTCCATCCCTGGGTCGGGAAGATCCCCTGGAGAAGGGAATGGCTCCTCACTCCAGTATTCTTGCCTGGAGAATCCCATGGACAGAAAAGCCTGGGGAGCCACAGTCAATGGGGTCACAGAGTCGGACACAACTGAACAACTAACACTTTCACGTCTTTCTGTGATAGAAAGAAAGGAGGACTTCCTGGTGGGCCCTAGTGATTAAGACTCCATGCTCCCACTGCAGGGGCTGCAGATTCGATTCCCGGGCAGGGGGCTAAGACCCCACATGCCTCATGGTACAGCCCCGAACAAACAGCCCTGTGATAAGTTCTTAAAGGAAACATTCTGCAGTAGAGTACGCCTGCCCCCCTACGTTCCCATGGAAGCACCTCTCCACTGCCCACATCCATCCCACCCTTACTTTGCCACTGTTATCACCTCTGGAAATCACGGAATCCCCTATGGGGGCTCTGGCAGGTGGGGTGGGCTGCAACCTGAGATGCATGTTTGGTTCCTAGGGAAAGCATCCATGCTTAAAAGGTCTATGCAAGTCTACATCAAACAAAAAGTAGCATCATTGAAAACAGGAATATAATCAGACCCACATCCCTTCTGTTCTTCCTTTGTTGTAGCAGCTCAGCCAGACATGGCCTCATCACCTCAGTTAGGCTCCTGCAGAAGGTGAGTTTTGCCTTGAGATGATTTAACAGAACACTGAGCCAGGTCCACGCAACCTCTCTCAGGGGTTCTGATGAGGATTAGAAGCTGCATGAATCCTGTACTGGGTCAGCTAGTTGTTACTTCTCTGCCCTCCCCATTTGGTGGTAGAGAGAAGTGACCCCACCAACAGTTCCTACTGAAGGGATAGCCTGAGGTTGACCATAGCTGAGCAAAGGTGGCCATCTGACCCCACTGTAGGGAAAGATGCAGGAAGAGCAAATCCGTGGACTGGGCTGAAGCTGGTAGGTTTCTCTTTTGAGAATGTCAGCTACAAAACCCAGATCCTACGACTAGACCCTGGAGAGTTGGGCCCATGCTGCTGCCATGGTGAATCTGAGCCAGTCTTTCCAATATTCATTGAGAATCTCTTACGCAGAGGAATCATACAGAAGCAGAAATGCGAGAGTCTTAGGGCCGAAGAGTAAGAGACCTTGGGTTCTGACTCAACAGACTCTGTCCCATGAGCCTGGCTAACTTTATTTTCAGCCCTTGGAAGTCTATTCAGTTGCCTGTTAAGGCCTTACAAATAACCCTCCTTTTCTTAAACCTCCACAAGGGGGATTCTTTTTCTTGCTGATCTGTGTGCCTGGAGTAAGACAGCTCTTTATACCATCATGAAAGTCAGTGATCCTGCTGCTAAGGGCAGGAGGCTGCCCCTGAAGCATCCCCTGATGGTTCAGTCTCTGGGGTGCAGGCACACTGGCCAGATGAGAGGGCTGTTTGTGGGAGGCAGAGCTGCCACAGAACGTGCTCAAGGAGGAAAAGCATAGCTGTTACAATGAAGCAGATCCAAGGTATTTGTCTCTAAAACGTGCTTTTTTTTTTCCTTCATAGTTTCTCATTTGTGAAATCAGGATGTCTCTCACAATTCATGGTCTGGCAGCTAGAATCATTACAGTTATTGTGAACAAACTTGGCCAGGGCTGTTCCCAGCGTTGTCACTTCAGCTGAGTTATACGCATTTGTCAGACCCACAAATGCTGAATTTGTTATTGAAAATATCTTCAGAAAGGTTTCACTGTAATTTGGCAAACAAAAAAGTCATTGTGTTTGCAGAAAGGCATGAAAACGGAGCAGTGGAGTATATATTTTATATTAATGAAGCCGGTATTTTTGTTAAAGGAATGATTGCAATCTCATATTTCTTTCAAAGCAATAACCAAGTGCTTTAGAAACTTGCGGGTAGAAGAAATGGAGGTACATTTTGTTACTGAGATAAATGCACACGGATGGCTTATCACCCACCAGCACAACGCGACCGCAGGCAGGAGAGATTGCCAAGTCCCTCAGAAGAGATGAAAGGCGTTTCAAAGCCCCAGGAAGCTGGCCTGCCCTGTCCATGCATTGCTAAGGCCGTGACCCAGTGTACTGAGCAGTGGTTTTCTTTTTTTTTTTTGGTGGCACGTAAAATATTGATATGACTTAATCTTAGATTAGATGAAATACATTAATAATAACCATCAAACTGTGGCTACACAGGCTTATGCCCAAAAAAGAAGCAAGCCAAAGGCCACTCATGCTTCAGTCCCTGTTTATCTGCAGCAGGTAACAGTAGGGGAGAGCAAAGGAGCTCATAGCTCTGCAAAACTGTGAAGTCAAAGGCTTTGTGGCTATGGGTTTAATACATGAAACCATCCTCTGCGCTAGACCAGACACTCAGAAGCTTGCCCTTGGTCACGTTGCCTGCCAGTGTTAATGAACGTGTGGAGTGAAGACAAGGGGAGTTTCAGCATCCTGTGTTTCTCTTCACTTCAGGGTGCCCACACTCCCGGGTCCGCACCTCGGTTCTCCTCTTCCCTACTTGACTCTCTTTCTCTATCACTCTCAGGGTCTTGAGATGTAGTGATGTGAAAGCATGAGTTCCTCCCAGTGTATCAAAAAAGTCCATCAAGAAAACATATATATGTCTTCCCCAGTATAAAGTACCTCCATTTTCATCCTTTTTATGGCAGAGTAACATTCCAGTGTGTGTGTGTGTGTGTGTGTGTGTGTGCACATATACACAACATATTGGGTATCCATTCATCTGTGGATAGACGTTTCGGTGGCTTCCACGTCTTGACTCATAAATAGTGCTGCTGTGAGTGCAGGGGTACATGTGGCTTTTTGAATGATAGTCTTCTCTGGTTATACACTCTGGAGTGGGACTGTAAGATTGTGTGACAACTCTGTCTTTAGTTTCTTAAGGAAGCTCCATACTGTTCTCCATAATGGCTGCACCAATTTACATTCCCACCAACAGTGTAGGAGGGTTCCTTTTCAGTTTGCAAAATGACTTACAACTCTAAAACCTTATTCTATGACAATGCTTTCAATTGATTTGTCATAGAATATTTCAATTTTTATATTATCGTTGCTGAAGAGAAAATTTGGCTTTACAAGTACAATGGTAATTATAAGTCAACTGTTGTCATTTTGACAACACTAACTTAAAGTCATCCCAAAGCGGCTTAGCAACAGATTCAAAGTTCAGTGCTGCCGCTTCAAGACAGGGATCGCTCGGTACCCACTTAATGTCAACAGAGCTCATAGACTGTATGGCAGAAGCTGGGTCGAATGCTGAGTGTATCATCCATGTGACTGAGGGTATGCTTGAGATAATTCAAACCAACAGTTTTTGAGAACGTAACATTTTCAAGGTTATCTTTGAGGAAAGAAAAAGAAAATTAACTCTCCAGGATTCTCCCATCCACAGATACCAATGTGTATTATACTCTAATCTCTGCCATCTTCATGGCTGGGGAGAGACAATAGGCCAGGAGAGATGAAAAGCAAGTGACTCAGGGCCATTCTGTCACTTCCAGGCATGGCTGGAACTCAAGCCCAGAGCCTGTCCCATTCCACCCAGCTTCGTGCTTCTAACATTTCAGCTCTTGTGCTCCATGAAGCAAGTCTGGGCTCACTCAGTGCAAAAATAGAAAATGGTGGTGCTAAAGGATCTCTTAGTTTCTTTCTTTTTTTTCTTTTTAAAAAATATAAGTGACTCCATTAAAACCTAGAAACTTTCCTGTTAATATCAATTCATGGAGGACAATTTTGTTTCTAAGCTGCAACCAGAGCTCCCTCTAATGGCTATTTATTTGAAAAACAAATTCTAGGGGAAATGAAATAACTCCTGTTCTTTTAGGACCTTTAAAATTATTATTGTCTAACACATCATTACCGACCTTTGCAACTAGGTCATTTTAAACAAGACTTAACCCGATGTGCTGATTAATTTTCTGTGTCAACGTGACTGAGCGACAGGATGCCCGGATATTTGGTCGCATGGTATTTGGGATATTTCTGTGAGTGTGTTTTGGATGCGATCTACGTTTGAATCAGTAGCCTGAATAGAGTAGATTTGCCTCCCTCAGGTGGGTGGACCTCATGCAATCAGCTGCAGGCCTGGAGAAAACAAAAAGGCTGATAGTGTCTCAAGCAAGAGGGAACTCGTCCTGCCTGACTGTTGAACTGGGGCGTCAGAATCTCCCTGCCTTTGGTGTGGAACTGAAATATCAGCTCTTCCTGAATCTTGAACCTGGCCACTCTGTGATTGAAACTGAAAATGTCAGTTCTCTTGGTTGTCAGGCCTATGTCTCAGACTAGTTACGCTATTGGCAAGCTTGGGCCTCAGCTCACAGTTGCAGATCTCAGCTTCTATAATCAGGAGAGCCAATTGTGTGTGTGTGTGTGTGGTGTGTGTGCGCGCGCGCGCGCGTGCGCGCATATGTATACACACACAGGCTATCGGCTCTGTTTCTCTAGTGAACTCTAATACACTAAAACACTTGATTTCAAGGCACTTTAAAAAAAAATATGAGGGTCTTTCCCAGTTGTCCAGTGGGTAAGACTTCCGCCTTTCAATGCAGAGGGTGTGGGTTCACTCCCCTCTAGCTAAGGTCCCACATTATGTGGGGTACAGCCAAACATTTTAAAAAAATAAAGCAGTTGTACTATTAAAAATGTTCACCTCCACTGATGTTGCATTTACTTATGCTTAAACCACATTTGACAGGATCCTCACAGCCATGCTGGGAGGCAGAGCAAATATCCTGAGCTCAGGACATAGATAGAACTGATGCCCTGATCCCCACAGATAGAGCTGACCTCTAATATTGTGCCTTTTCCATTATAATCACAGTATCACTCTGAATCATTCTCTGCCGCAAAACAAGACAGCCTCTCCAGTTGTTTCACTGATCACATAGGCTATTGATGATTCTCAACCCAGTGCATGCTCTTCATGGCTGTTTTCTGGCTGAGTTGGTTCAGGAGTCTAGCACACAATGTGAATAATCCTAGGCTCTTATGAGGGACGAGAGAACAAAATTACTTACTGTCTCACACAAACAACTTCATACTGGAATTCCAGGTGTTTTTTTTCAAATAGTTTTACTGTGATCCTTTCTTGCCCACAGATTTCTAAGTGCAAACCTGATTATGAGGCTCCTGTAAAAGTATTGATTTATCTATGGGAAGGAGGTATAAGTGATCCACATTTACCAGTGTTACCATTCCCCTGCATCCAAACATGAGCAGGAATTGTTCCCAATAAAAACCAGGACTTGCTCTTTAAACTAGGCTTCTACATCGTCTCAGTTTCCCTGGACCTCGACTTCTTCATTTATATGTCTTGGAAATTATTTAATAATAACGAACAAAGCTTTCACTCATTTCCCAAGTATTGTGTATTATTCCCTTATGAGAATTCCCAGTATTAATGGGACAGCTTATTAATAAAATTCAAGTCTGAAGGCAGAATAGAATATATTAATTAGTGATGAATAATAAACATGTCTCAAAGACCATGCATTTAATCTTCTTTTTATACAGAATGTTTATAAATATGGTGATTTTTACTTGCCTGTCTTCATGGAGAAAACTGTAACTAGAATTCCAGATAAAGATGGATGGATTGAAATTCCTCAGTCATATATCTATAATATGCATAATCACAAGTTGGGAATCAGGTCACCTGTATTACAATTACAGGAATGTCTATATAGAAGAGAACCATGTTCGGTGTATAACCTGAGAGCTGTAAAACCTTGGCAAATGTTACCCAAATGTAGGCCTTTCCTCAAGAGCAAAAACTTGCTGTTTTCCCCTTTTCTTTTCCATTTATGTGTAGAAGAGATAGAAATATTTTATACTCTGTCATGTTCTACTACATTCATTAATATATATTTTATTATTGAAATATAGTTGACTTACAATGTTGTGTTAATTTCTGCTGTAGAGCAAAGGAGTTCAGTTATACAAATATATGCATTATTTTGTATATATTGTTTTCCATTATGGTTTATCTTAGGATACTGAATATAGTCCTCTGTGCTACACAGTAGGACTTTGTTGTTGATCCTTTCTATATATAAAAGCTTGCATCTCCTAACCCCAACCTCCCACCCTAGCCCCCCACCAACCACCTCCCTCTTGGCAGCCACAGTTGTGTCTATTTCTCCATGAGTGTTTCTGTTTTATAGATAGGCTTATTTGTGTCCTATCTTAGATTCCACATAGAAATGATATCAGATGGTTTTTGTCATTCTCTTTCTGAGTTACTTCACTCAGTATGATAATCACTAGTTGCATCCATTGCACATGGCCTGACCTTCTTTTCCTGGCTGAGCAGCCTTCCAGCGTATGTCTGCAGCACATCTTCACATCCACTCATCTGTCGATGGACGTTTAGGTGATTTCCGTGTCCTGGCTATTGTGAATCATGCTGCTGTGAACATAGCGTGCATGGACCGTTCTGAATTTAAGTCTCATTTGGATATATGCCCAGGAGTGGGATTGCTGGGTCATGTGATAGTTCTACTTTTAGCTTTCTGAGGACCTTCCATGCTTTACCAAGTTACCTTCCAACCAACAGTGCAGGAGGGTTTTCTTTGTTCCGCATCCTCTCCAATATTTGTTATGTATAGACATTTTTAACAAAGGCTGTTCTGACCGGTGTGAGGTGGTACCTCATTGTTTTGATTTGCATTTCTCTAATAAATAGTGACGCGGAGGATCTTTCCACGTGCTTATTGGCCATTTGTATTTCTTCTTTGGAGAGATGTCTATTCTGGCTGTCAGTCCATTTTTCAACTGGGTTGCTTGTTTTTCTGTTGTTGAGTTAAACAATCTGTCTGTATATTTTGGAAATTAAGCCCCTTTTGGTTGTATCATTTGCAAATATCTTTTCACTCTGTAGGTTGTCTTTTCAGTTTTATGTTTCTATGGTTTCCTTTGCTAGGGAAAAGCTTGTAAGTTTGATCAGGTCCCATTTGTTTGTTTTTGTTTTTATTTCTATTGCCTTGGGAGATTGACCTAAGAAAGCACTGGTATGATTTACATCAGAGAATGTTCTGCCTGTGATCTCTTCTAGGAGTTTTATGGTGTCTGTCATGTCTTATGTTTACGTCTTAAAGCCAGTTTGAGTTTATTTTTGTGTATGGTGAGAGGGTGTGTTCTAACTTAGTTAATTTACATTCTACTGCATTCATTTTTTTAACTTTCTGCCACTTTCCATAGAAGACTTAAGAAAAAACACAATGAAGTAGAAAACTATTACTATATAAAACTGACATCAAGAAAATGCAAAAGAACAAACTGAAGAACAAAGTCAAATATGAGTGTGGAAACTATTACTTATCAGAAGTAGAGTGGCAGGAACAGTTCATTGTTCACCAAAACCTGTTTTACTTCTTCTTGGGCACACAACTGGATTGTGATCCCCAGCCTCCCTTGCAGTTTGAATTTCAGCCAAGAGAATGGAACAGAAGTTGTGTGTACTACTCGTGGTCCATGAACACCTTCCTTTACGTTCTTCCATACTCTTTCCTCCTTCCACTTGACCGGAAAGGACGTGGCAGGGCCCTGCTCTGATTATGGCAGAGCGTCTGTCATCCTAGGTCTTAAATACTTATATGAGGGAGAGGTATCCAGCCAATCCACATGCCTTCCCAGGACTGTCCCCTGAGCCAAGGCCCAAAGTTTGATTGTCTTTGATCCATTAATCAGTGTTTGTTAATTCAGCCTGCTGCTGCTGCTGTTGCTGCTAAGTTGCTTCAGTCGTGTCCGACTCTGTGCGACCCCATAGACAGCAGCCCACCAGGCTCCCCCGTCCCTGAGATTCTCCAGGCAAGAACACTGGAGTGGGTTGCCATTTCCTTCTCCAATGCATGAAAATGAAAAGTGAAGGTGAAGTCTCTCAGTCGTGTCCTACTCTGAGCAACCCTATGGACTGCAGCCCACCAGGCTCCTCCATCCATGGGATTTTCCAGCAAGAGCACTGGAGTCGGGTGCCAGCCTAGTGTAGTCTAAATAATACATGCAATTGACACAAAGCACGATAAACCTGTATTTTCTTTTTGGAAAGTCTTTTGACAAATGGGAAATAGACTAGACAGAGATCTATGCAGCAAGTAGCAATTCAGGGCATGCCTGGCTTTAAATTAATTAGTCCTCTTTTTTGACATTGGAGTAAGTCTCAGCTGGAGGAAGAGGTTAATTTATCAACTGAAGGGTTAAGCCCACAACACTTGGGCAATGTGTCCATTGAGCCTCAGGAACCTTCGTGGCCAGGAGGTGTCCAGTTGAAGGACATCACCAGTTCAAAACACAGAACCATAACTGGAGACTGAGGAGCCCACGTTGTCTGTGAGTCATTGATTTGAAACCAAGAAGAGGAGCTGTGGCCAGTGTCTGGAGTCAATCAAATGGCAAAATCAAGAGCCCTGGGGAATGACAGGTCCGTGTGGAAGTCAACAAAGCCAGGATCCAAGCTGCAGGGCCCTACCCCAGCTTCACTCCTGACGAGTTATGGAATCTTGAACAACTTACTCATGTTTCTGGGCTGATAGATTTCTTCTCTTACAAAATCTGGATAATAAAGCTGTGTAATTCAGAGCATCATGAGAATATATCTAAAGGGCTTAGATCAGTGTCTAGCCCATGATAAGCATCCAGTAAATGATGACTGTTTTTTATTCATATGAATGAGAAGGATGGTCAAGCACACCTTGGAAGCATCAGGATCCAGTGCAAACCAGGAGCCTGGCCAGCAAGAGCTGAGCACCAAGCTTTGCCCAATATAGACATTCCCCTCTGTGGGATGTGGCTCTCTGTCTTGGCCCACCTGTATCTGAAGTGTGGAGGAGTAGCCAAGTTATCCCACTACCTACAACTTCTGTGATTCACCTCCAATGGCCACCAGTGGCTAGACAGCACGGAGGAGCTTGCTGGCCACTCACATGGGGGAGAGAGGGCAGCAATAGCAGGAATCAACCATCTTGAAGGAAGACACCCCTAAGGCCTCCTAGCCATGCAGGGGGGGCACCAAGCATTGTTAGTTATTGAGATTTACCAGGAAAAGAGGGTTTGCATGGGCATCAGAATCTCAGATCCTCTAAATATCAGCTGTGTGACTTTGGGCTAAGTCTCTCAACTTTATTTCTTCCTCTTGTAAAATACTGTCTTAAATAGCTATATGATGAATAAATAAGATAACATGGTATCTTATGGAATAACCAATAGGATATAGCTGAGTAACTCTTTAACACATGTCAGTGGAAGGAGGGAAATCGTGTTTATATGGTCTGTGCTGATGGGTGAGTGGCTGGGTCGGGCATGTGAGCAATTCAGTTTATTCCACAAACCACACTTGGCAGCATGGTTGGTTGTGATTAAACGCTTAATAATGTCCGGTGTGTGGTGAGCTGGTCCCCGTGCTGTAAAGGACTGCAAAGACGCTGTGAACAACTCTAGTGGGCGCAGCGTCCTACTCAGGGGCTGCTCCCTGGGTTCCTGTCTCCCACACCTCTGCATTAGCAGTGCTGCTAATGTGCACAGCAGAAGCTGTGGGTGATTGCATTTGCACTCCTTTTATTCCTGGGCTTGCAGTATTTCCACCGTATATTGAATCCTCTTCTGGGACTTCACCACAGGCTGACTTCCTGGGTACAGTGAACTTTGTCCAACTTTGTGAGGAGGTCCTGATTCCATGGAAGTGGCCTGCTTTCCCTCTACATGCGTCTTAAACCCCATCCAAGCTGAATCACTCGGAGCCAGAGTTTCTGCCTCCATCTGACCATACACGGTGTTACCTCACCTAGGAGGGTCTGGTTCCTGGAAAGTGTTAGCGATGGGCAGGTGGGTGGGTCTCTGGGTCATTTGCTGGTGAGGCAGTTTACCTAACAGAATTTCTACTCTTTTGACATTACAGTCTATTCCTTCATCAACTGTTTTTGGACTTTTAAACATCCTCCTATGTTTTTCCTGCCAGTCTCCTCCCCAGTCATAACTCTCTTCACAGCCTCCAGAACTGACATCGGTTACTAAACTGCTCTTAGTGATGGGAAGTGTTTTGAACAATGAGTCTGGGTATGTCGCTTCAGCACAGCTTCTCTGAGGAACTTGGCACAGATCATGGACCCCTCAGGCATGCATCTTTTCACCTGTAAATTAGGCGTGTTGGACTATATGAAGTCTAAAGTTGTACTTGCTCTACAGGGCTGAATGAAGGGAATGGGTTTACAACCTTCACCGTCTTATAGCGAATGACACCTGTGCATGAGGACATTTCTGACTCAAAAATGTCACTGGCTCTTATAAGAAACTATGGGATCCATTTTGTGCAAAAATGTTAGTGAAAAATTAATTGGGATGAAATGCCCACTGGTTTATAAGAGTACAGAGAAGAGACGGACTGCATGGTGAGAGAGGACCAGTGTGGTGCGTTTGTATCTCAGGAGTGTGGCATGAAGGCCCGTGGGTATTAGAATTCAGGTAGAGGAACAAAGCCAGGAGCAGGTGGCCTCTCAGTACCAGGAAGAAGCCACGCCCAGGAAACTAGGGGAAGCTGGGTTGGGCCACACAAAGTTCAGATGGTGATGGCAAAAACCAAGAAGAAGCAGGGCAACATCAGGAAAAAAGAAAGACTACAAAATAAAACTCCATTCTGTCAGAGCAAGGGAAATCGGAGTGTAAGGCACAGATCTGAGAGAATTTGTATCTGGAATGTTATTCTGACTATGACCTCAGTGGCCTGTGACTATAGAAATGAGATAACGTATATTAATGCTCCCAAAACAAACTTCAAGTCCCAACAAAGTACCTCGAATTTCCTGAGTGATCACAGTGGGGTTGACCCCCCAGGCTTCCTCAGCAATTCCCATTAAATCTGCCTTCTCTTCATGCTGACATTCCCATCTGCAAGGGCTCCCGTCTCTTCTGCTCTCTGAAGGTCTAGAGGTAGAGCCTTCTGGATTTTTTTTTTTACTAGATCCAGACCATAGAGGCTCAGTGGGCCAGAGCCGTATCCCTAAATCATGTTCAGAGATTTGAAGAGGCAAGACGGGGACAACGCTCACACAGTGGCAGCCTTCCTTCTCACCCTGTCTTCAGGAGCCTCACGTTTCCTTAGAGACGCTAGGAACAAGGGCAGCTTGCTGAGAGCAGCGGGCTGTCTCCATCACTGTGGACCCAGTTTGACTCACAGCCCCTGGTGTGAGTTCTCACAGGGACACCCATGGGAGAGCAGAGGAGGCTAAGCTACCAGGCCCGTGTGATTGACACAGCCCTGCGTGATTGACGCCGACCATGGACGGTGCTCAGAGGCTCACAAACACCCATCCTTGGACTTACACATTGAAACAAAGCCCAAAGCCTCCAATTTCCGCCCATTACTTCCTGATGCTGCCCGCTGAGCAGCCCCTCCGTGTGCTGACTTCTTGCTCAAAGCGGCCCCCCTTACACCCCCACAGCACCTCCTCTGGGGAGAGGGTATGACCTCCTCCTTGCCTGGTTGACACCCTGCTCCCCTTTGTTGATGATAAACCTGTCGCTAGGTGGATTCCTTATGTTTTCTGTAAAGCACAGAATGTGCCTAAGATACCGATTTTGCAAAGAACCAGATGCTCTCAGAAGCACCAATTCATGTCTGAATGACCTTTTTCTCGTTTGTTTTATCATACATTTAGTTCTTATAGATACCAGTTGACATTGTATTGACCTGTTTTCCATTTGATTTTTGTGCTCTTGGTTGGGGTTAGTGCAGGCATTTCTCTTCATCTATTCATGATCAAGCTTATCCCTTGTCATTCTACTTTCTGTCCCTTCACTTATCTTCTACACTCCTTTAATTTTAAAGTCTCCTTAGAAAGAGAAGCTCACTTAAAATTTACATTTTTATGGCACCTTTTCCCTTTATTTTTCTCCTCTTACTTTAAAACTAGCATTGATACCCTTTACCAGCATGCTTTCTATTTGATATTGCCGACTCAGAGTTGTCTATTCTTCAGGGTCCACTTAACATTTTTCTGACATTGATGAGATTTTCTCCTCTTCTAGTGAGGCACGGTGAGGGGTACTGCAGGAAGAGAAGCTGGTTCTGACTTGCCACCTGAAGCACACAGTCACAGGGTGGTAAAAAAAAAAAAAAAAAAAAAAGGTAGAAATACGAGGTAGAGTCCCTGCCTGTGCGAAGCAAATCGTTGTTGGATAAATGGTCATGTGTGTGTGCATGTGTGTGTGAGTGTGAGCACACGTGCACATGTGCTCAGTCATGCCCGACTCTTTGTGACCCCGTGGACTGCAGCCCGCCAGGCTCCTCTGTCCATGGGATTCTCCAGGCAAGAATACAGGAGTGGGGTGCCATGCCCTCCTCTAGAGGACCTTCCTGACCCAGGGATCAAACCCGCATCTCCGGTACCTCCTGCATTGGCAGGTGGTTTCTGTACCACTGTGCCACCGTGAAGCCCAAATGGCCATAAGCAGCGTGATACAGATAACATGCACAGCGCATGTGTGTTGACTTGATTAAAAACCCAGCAGTTTTCAGGGGGTGCCTCTATCCACTATGCAACCACAGTGGGCAGTACTTAGAAAGACTGTATTTATTGCTGGAAAGATAAGAGAAATTACTCTTTAAAAGTCACCCCTGGCATCATGAGAAATCCCGATTCCCTCCAATTTGCTTTTCTATCACATAAACCACATGTCACAGAGATCTTGAATATTGCTCTTGTCCCATGACTATGTCCTGTTACGAGTTCATCTCCTTGTAGAAAAAGACAGTTTCTTGCATTTTCAAACTCTTGCTTGTGTGTAGGCCTCACGTAATTTTTATTAATCAACATATAGCCTTTTCAGTCTGGAGAAGGGCATGGCAACCCACTCCAGTATTCTTGCCTGGTGAATCCCATGGACAGAGGAGCCTGGCAGGCTGCAGTCCATGGGATGGCAGAGAGTTGTCCACAAATGAGCGATTACACACACACACAGCCTTTTCAGTAAACAGTTTCAGAGACTGGCTATATTTTTTTCAGGCACTTCTGTTTTATCTTCTCTTTTGAACCATTATGGATTTATGACTCTGATACCTTAATGCAAACTTGCTTTCTTTTTTTAAATTTAAACTTTTTATTTTCAGTTGGGGTATAGCTGATTAACAATGCTGTGATAGTTTCAGGTGAGCAGTGAAGGGACTCAGCCACACATATGCATGTATCCATTCTCCTCCAAACTCCTCTCCTATCCAGGTGCCATACAACATTGAGCAGAGTTCCATGTGTTGTAAGTTCAGTAGGGCCTTGTTGGTTATCCATTTTGAATACAGAAGTGTGTACATGTCCATCCCCAGCTCCCTAACTATCCCTTCCCCAAGTCCTTCCCCCTACCCCCTCCAAACTTAGAGAATAAGTTCATTGTCTAAGTCTGTGAGTCTCTTTCTGCTCTGTAGGCTCATTTGTTTCACTGCTTTGTAGATTTCACTTATGAGGGGTGCCATACGCTGTTTCTCCTTCTCTGACTTACTTCACTCAGGATGACAGTCTCCAGGTCCACCCATGTTGCTACAGATGCAACCTTGCTTTCTTTCTTTTTTTTTAATTTTACTTTATTTTACTTACATTGGTTTTGCCATATATCAACATGAATCTGCCACAGGTGTACATGAGTTCCCAATCCTGAACCCTCCTCCCACCTCCCTCCCCATAGGTACATGAAACCTTGCTTTCTTTCAACATTTAGAATTTACAAACGAATCCTGAATTTTTCCCCTTCCCAGAAATATGGAGTCAACTATCCCCCAAGGGCATCTGTCCCTCTCATTGGAGAATAGTTTTAGAAACCATAAGCACTAGTTCTACAAATAAGCTTGTCCTACTTTCTGACTGGAATTTGACAGATGGCAGCAAAAATATCCAATGGCATAAATCACTGCAGGGACAGAACAGATAAAGCCTCCTTTAAAAACATGTCCATGGATTCTTATTGAAATTTCCAATTCATCTCAAGTTTAATAAATTTCTTCTTGGCTTACTCTAATAGAAGAGTTTATTATTCCATTGTTTTTCAAATTTTGAACAACTTGTTTTTCTTGTTTTCATGAGCATTAATTTTTTTTTAAGTAATACATTATCATACCAAACCATATGTCTAAATATCAACAATGCCTCCCCAAACTCAGGAGGCTCTGTGTCTTCTCTTCTGCCTCCACCATCAGCTCGGCCGTCCTGAAACTGGCTTCACGGTGAGCAGGTCCCATCGATTCTTTGGTCAGCATCGTCTTAGCACCAATATCTGAAAGGAGAGGAAATCCTAGCCTCTATCCAGGGGAACACCAAAGAAACTAAGAGTTCAGAACACTCAGGGTGACACATAGATGCTTAATAAGATAATAATAAAATGTAGAATATAGACAAAGTTTTAAAAAAAGATCTTCCGCCAGTTTTCTCTGTTTGAGCTCCCAGTTGAAATTTATTTTTCCTTTTATTTTTTCTTTCACTAATGCCTTTGTATATTTATGGGACAATATTTTTAGTAAAAAACTGTAGTTTTACACAGGGCCACAAGTATATGCAGTGTCCTGTACTGACTCACAAGGATCCACTTCCTGCACCTCTTCCCAATTCTGCACTCAGTGACACACATTTGTAGCTTGCAGTCAGCCATAATGGAAGTATTTACAGCACGGAAACTGGCCAACACTATCAACCAGGACTTTCCACCCAGGGAATCACACTTTAAGCATGTATCAAGACAATTCCAGATACACACCTCAGTTTTCCCAAAACCAGTCAAAATGTCAAAACAAAATCAGTTAACATACAGAACTATTAGAATAATGTGCCAAACGTTACAGTTGGGAATTCCATCTCAAGAAATTTACCTAGGGTAGCTTTCGGAGCTTCTTATGATTTTTGTAATGTTCACTGCATAGGGCTCCGCAGAACCAATCATTAAAAGACAAAAAATACAGTTGGATTATGGTACATTTTAGTTATAATTCTGTTTAGTTATTCATCAGTTTCAAGTAATTTCCAGATATTTTTGATCCACCTCCCAGTGGCCTTTATTTCCACAACAGACAACATAGAGAATCCAGTCATTTCTAGTTATTAACATTTCTGTGCTGATATACAATTTCTTACATGAATTAATAAACATCATGCTCTCTCCTCAATGTCACATTCTGTAGTAACCATGTTGTATATCCTGGATGATATGGAGGGTAGAACCCAGCAAGCTTGGAGCATGGGGTCTGGCTTTGCCAAGATCTAAAATGAGCTAAAAGAATGTGAAGTTTCCTCACTGGGTCTGAGTGGGGCTGGCCCACTAACCTGCTCTTTCTGGTAGTGTCATGGCACCCCGGGTGTTATTCCCAGGAATGCGATGACCTCGGATTTCTCATCGTTGGAAGCTGTTCATTAGAGGTTCTCATTTGGTTGGTCATTTAGCACCTGAATGTAGGCAGGAAGCACGTCTATCTGAAAGCTCTGTGTCATTCGATTCCCTGCCTATTATTAACATCACCACTTTCGCAGAGAACTGACCTCCCTATGTGAGGAAGCCAGGGCACTCTGTCCTTCCAGCTGCCTCGGGACAGTAC
Organism: Aepyceros melampus; assembly: GCA_006408695.1. Taxonomy (NCBI): domain Eukaryota; kingdom Metazoa; phylum Chordata; class Mammalia; order Artiodactyla; family Bovidae; genus Aepyceros; species Aepyceros melampus. The sequence continues at coordinate 74,820 of SJXQ01002030.1, read as the reverse complement.
TTGGCCGACTTCCACTCTCCGGGAGGATAGCATTCTGAGCTAAGCCCATCTGAGTCTCGATGCTTCCTCCCGGCTCCTGGCACTCCCTCTCACCCAGCCCCCACCTCAAGCAGGACTTCCCCTGGCATCGCTCCCCCAGCTCCTCACGTGCCCCTCAAGCCTGGCTCCGTCTGGCCGTGCCCACTCAAGGACATGGATCTGTGGCCTTGTTGGTACTTCAGGCATTTGTGCTTGGCCGTCCCAGCCCCCAGCGCCATGCAGGCCCACGCACCCTCGCTCTCCTTGCTCTGAGCTTCCCTCCACCTAACACTGCCCATTTTACATCCCTCCACATTCGACTACATTCCATTATCTTCTACTGTGCCTTCCTGCCTGTCACCAAGGGAAGCTTGGGAGGGAGGAGTATATTCTAACCCTTTCCCTTTTCCCCTGTCAGAAGCCACAGATCAACTCAGATTTTAAAAAATGGACTCCAAACAAGTATCTTTGTTTTCTAAGACTTTTAAGCCTGGAGAGACCCCAGGTTGGTCATTTGTCTCCCTTACCTCCCCAAGCACATTTGTGTCTGGCTAGTACTATTGACCACTTCTATACAGCCTTTAATTTCTGTTATTTCTTCAAGCCAGGAATTATTTTAAATCTTCTTTTTGGTTTCCAAGAGGATAGATATTTCTTGGATTGCCTTTTATTCTGTTGTCTCTCTCTCTCTTTAAAAATTCTGTTGCACTTTAGACAGTGAGAGGTCTTACTGTTTCTGCATATTGGACAATTATTGCTTTGTGGGTGGTTAAAATCTATACATAGGGCATCACTGCATTTACCATCTATTTTTTGTATTCCTCATTTTGTCTTCCAAATTTATCTACCTGGTGTGAGAATACCTGATTCATGTAACTGCTGTTCAGGATTTATTTATTGGATATTACATTATTGATTCTCCTATTGATGGACATTTTGATTAATTTCTTTCTCTTTCCCCCCCACCCCCCTGGTGGCAAGCAATGCATCACTGAACAGATGTACTTGTATCTCCTTTTTCTATGAACACAAGTTTTCTCAGGATTGGTGCCTAATGTCATAACACTTGATCATAGGCTATACCGTATCTTATTTTGCTGGTACCCCAGATTGCACCCCAGAAATGTTGTAATAATTTATAAATTCTCAACAGTGGCTTGAATTTTTCCCACATCCTGGCCAACAACTGATAATTTTTATTTTTGCCTTTATCATGGTTGTACAACAATATCTTGTGGCTTTATTACATATCCCTGAAGAAAGATACATGTCTTCAGATTGAAAGAAACTTGAGTCCTGAGCAAAATAAATAAAAATAAATCCATACTTAGTGACATTATAGTGAAGACAAAGAGAAAAATCTTTAAAAGTAACCAAAGAAAAAAATGCAATTTACTTACAATGGAAGGACAGCATATTTCTCATTGGCAATTATAGAGGTCAGCAGACCATAGGACAGTATTTTCAAAATGCTGTTGAGGGAGGGGGAAAAAAAAAAAAACCTGTCAGATGAGAACTCTGTTTTCCCAGTGGTTGCATCTGTGCATCTCAATTGACCTCCCCACCTTCTTCAGAAGCAGGTACTGTTCCCTGACTGAAAGGATGGGTAGGTGTCTGAAGCTGGGCAAATTCTAGAACCTCATGCCTTCTGGCCACATGATTGGTCCTTTCCTTTGTTCAGTGCCCTTTCGCTTTATTCTAGGATTGTAAATACCACTTGGCAAGGCCAAGTGCTTTGGTTAGCCATGTACTTCCTGTTCCGAAAGCCTGCCCTACCTCAGGGAACTTTGTTCACTTTGCTCAGCCCTAGGCATGCATGAGTCTAGGTCCAGAGTTGGGGATCAACATATCCTTTTCTCACCTCAGTATAGTTCCAGGCCTTGTTCTGTATCAATAAACAGACTGGCTAGACTCTGATCACGGCAGTCAGCATAGCAGTCAAGTTCCTGGCACTCTAGATGACTGAAAAGTGATAAACCAACCTCTGTCAACTAGCCTCTGAAAGTAGCCCTTCCAAAAATTTATTTCCATCTTAGTGTGTGAAACCTTTTAGATTCAAAAAGTTCATCTTCTTCATTCTGCACATAGCCCTGTGAGAAAGTGAAGGCAAGGTAGGCATCATCCTTTCCCATTCACAAATAAACCACGACACTGATGAGCTAAATGACTTGACCCAAGTCATACAGCTGATGAGAAATAAGACATGTCTGAGTCAGTTTTTGTTATAAATGCCCTTTCCAGAATCCGGGATTTTTGTCCATTTTCCTGAAACTTTCTTTGAGCCTCTACTTTCAATGCCAGCAACTGAAAAACTTACTAATTTACTATATTTGCTCTTATGTGAAGGTATTAAAATTTTGCAAAGTAAAGGTGTAGACAGCAAGATAAGAAATATCAAGAAACTGAATGTATGTTTCAAAATCAGATAATTTTTTTTTTAATCCAGATATATATTATACTGAGAGGTTAACATATTCAAATGAAATCTTACTTTATATTCATTGTGGATAAAGCCTAAATATATTCATAGCGACTTCACTTCATATTGCTCAGGGTAGAGGAAAAATGATTTGAAAAATCGAAGAATTTTAGTTTAGTAGGTTCTTATTATCTGAAAGCCATAGTTTAAGTAAAATGAGGTACCTTGATCGTGAGAGTTACTCTGTGGAACAGTGGCAAGGATCCATGTGGGGTCTGACATCATTATCTCCTTCTAGATACTCTAATGGAGACAGAGGGCCCTGCAACAGAGGAAGGACTCTGCCCATTTCTTTTGCTCTGAACTGATAACATGAGTTCATATTTGGTCTTTCCGTGGCATAGAGTCTCTGGCTACAGCCCCTCCAGTAAAATGCCTTATTCCTCTCTAGGGGCAGGGCATGGAAAATAATCGCCTATTTGTCAAAGTCACAGCTGTAATCCCTGAGTAAACGAGCTGGAGGATGAGGGGAGATGGCAGAGTACTATCAGGGGTGCTCCGCCAGTCTCTGAAAGAGCTTTGTGACCTTGAGCATCTCAGATTGTCATCTGGGCCCTCTGCCTGCTGGTTGGCATTTTCATTTCTGAGTCTTTACTTACATACTACTCAATAAGCCTCTAAATACTTTTTCAATATATTTTCATTATTTACTCAGTCAGCAAATATTGACCTTGTTGGCCGATGACTCTGGGGATGAGCAGACTTATCCGTGAACTTGAGGACAGACCCTTTTGTTTTGATCTCTTAGGTATAAATGTAAAAGTGCTTACTGCTCTAAGGTCGTATGTGAAAGGAGGGCTCCTAAAACTTACAGGTGGAGAGCAAAAGTCAGGTAGTCCTCTAAAATGTTTTAATAGGGGCTGAGATTTTGAAGCAAAATGAGCTCTCCATTTAGGAAGGGAAAACACACACACACACACACACACACACACACACACCGCTGATTTGCCCCCCCCCCCCATGTAAACAGTGTCCTTGTTTAAACAATTTCATTGGCATAATGAATTCCCTGTAGGAGAAAGTCACTGTATAATACTGTTCTAAATCAGTTATATCCCAGTAGGGGTTAGAAGTGTTCAAAACCAGAGCTGCTTTAAGAAGCAGCTTTAGGAAGCTTTGTTGGATGATATATGTACACAGCTCCTAAAACTTACAGGTGGAGAGCAAAAGTCAGGTAGTCCTCTAAAATGTTTTAATAGGGGCTGAGATTTTGAAGCAAAATGAGCTCTCCATTTAGGAAGGGAAAACACACACACACACACACACACACACACACACCGCTGATTTGCCCCCCCCCCCCATGTAAACAGTGTCCTTGTTTAAACAATTTCATTGGCATAATGAATTCCCTGTAGGAGAAAGTCACTGTATAATACTGTTCTAAATCAGTTATATCCCAGTAGGGGTTAGAAGTGTTCAAAACCAGAGCTGCTTTAAGAAGCAGCTTTAGGAAGCTTTGTTGGATGATATATGTACACTAAAGCTTTTCCATTTTCACAGCAACATGAGTTTCACAAGTCAAAAGAGAGAGGGAATTGGAATGACGTGCCAACCAAACCTCCTTCTGTGTGGGCAAGAAGCACCAGTGGGTTTACCCTTGCCAGGGAACCCTGTACCTCCAACCATCTGCACGTGATTTCAGCACAGGGGTGACAGGGAGTCAGGGGGTGGAAGGAAGGGAGCCAGCCTCCCCAGAGCACCCGAAGCAGCAGAAGGAAAGAGGCCACAAAAAGGAAAGACTCTGTCTCTGTCTCCCTGTCTGTCTCTGACACACACATGCACACACACACAACACACACACCAGTTTGGTGCTAAATGCTCCCAGCTCTTCCTTTGGACTCCAGAGATTCTCTTACTAGGATTTCAAGAGCTCACTGAAGGAAAACGTACACCAGAAGAAAAGGGAAGTTGTCATCTGAGGAGCTGGATTCAGGTATTTGGAGGACTTTTGGAGACTTGAGAAGATGCAGGTAGCAGCAAATTAAAACTGTGGGTGAAAGCAAGTTGAAGAGGCAGATTCAGTAGTGACACAACCATCGTGACTCAAGAGAGCCTGACATGATGGCACCTTGGTAAGGCCAGTAAGGAAGTGAAGAATAGGGACTAGAGAGACCTGGAGCCAGAATACACCTGGGTGTGGGTCAGCACCCCTCTTGGCGTCACTCTTGGTCACCTGATGGTGGGGACCTGCACAAATCAATGTGCTGGTTTGGGCAGAATCTCCATGAACAGCTGAGAACAGCATCTGGAGAAGGCAGCGAAGACATTGTGAAACCCAAAGCAATAAAAACGTGTAAAAATTGATAGTAGCTCTGCTAGAAATCTAAGCACCAAGATCTTCTGTGAATTTAAACTGTAGAAAAACAGATGAGGGAGGGAAAGAGATGAAAGGAAGACAGGAGTTAGAAGGAAAGGAAGCCATTGGAAGGGGCAGGGTGATCCCCTTCTGCCCCTTGCTGTTCCTACCCTCCCAGCCCTGGCCATGGGGACTGGTGAGCAAATCAAGTAAGATCTCACGTCTCAGGAAGAAGCTGTGACTTAGAAAAATAATGGTGCTGAAGTTCTCAATAAATATGCTCTGCAGCTAAAACCTAGTCATGAAAGATCAGAGGAGAAAAATCATAAGGAAGGAAATGAACAGGATAATTTTAAAAATAAAGATTTGGTTGGCAGATTACCATTGTAAAAAAAAAGAAGTCAGGAAAGTAGATGATACCAAAATCCACATTAACAAGAGTTGAAGAAAACAGACACTATTTACATTCCAAGCCAAATAATGAAGTGTCAGCGAGGCATCAGCTGGAAGAAAAAAGTTGGAAAATAATTTTCTTTTTCATTGCTTGCAGGCAAAGCTGTGGTTGAAAATAAATGCAAAATCTTGCAGCTGGCAGTAGAGGTCCTTAATGATCTCCATCAGCAGAAAACTAAGATTCTGTTAAAGGGTCTGACTCACAAAGCTTATAAGCCAGAAGAGAAAGAACAGAAGCTGTCAGCTGCAGAAGGGGATGTTCACAGAGAATTCAAGAAACGAAAGATGAACTATAGTGAAGATAGATTATGTAAAAATCTGTTAGATCACCATGTGGTGAAAAAAAAAGCCCAAGAATCAGACTTTTTATTCCTGATGCATCAAGATTTCTTCCTGGAGAGAAGAGAGATGCTGCCTTGCGGAGACAGGAATTGCAGATAGCAAAGCCAAAGATGGATGTACTTCAGAGGTCTCAGAAATTAACCAAATCCAGGAAGATCACTAAGCAACTCCCATCAGTGAGGCATCCTGGGAGCTCAGGCTCCTTGAGCACACTCCCTGGCAGTATCAGGGCATGCGACCCCACTGTGACCTTCACTTGCTTCTTGCTATGGAAGAGGCATGCCTACAAGTGAATTAGTTGTGAATGGGCTACCACCTGGGTAGAGGTACCTGTCAGGTATCAGGAAAAGCTTTGCTTTTGATTTGTAAACATGACTCGATGAAAAACTGCCAGAATGTCTATTGAATCCCACACTCTCTGAATGACAGACTACCCAGCCCTCCTTAATGGTGAACACAGTGGGGATTTCTCCACTTCATTGCTAACCAAACAGACTTGCTTGGTGGTCAACAAGCACTTGGACCACCTCCTGGGCCAAGGAACTATTTCCAGGATCTGATAAAATATCTGCAGCTAATACTGGCCCTGGTGTGGCTTCACTGACAAAGAATGGCCCCAAGAGCTCTTAACTTTCTCCAGGGAGGGCTGGCTTAACTAATGCTGGTGCCAATAACTTCCCATCTTCACCAGGAATATCTGCCATTAACTCAACACATAAATGACTAACATTGCCATCAGCCACCTTCTCAAACATGGACCCACACATTCCCAGTCTTTCTTCCTAGTGAGCTTATATCTCTTTGCTATAGGAAAGTTTAGAAACCTAGACCCTCTTGCCACGATAAAGTACCTTCTTTCTTGACCCTCCTTACTTGAGATTATCTATCTTTCTCTCGCTACAGAATACATGCAGCCTATGGGTTCTAGAAAGGAGTTTCTCCTGATATTACCACCTGCTCGCCCAGGAGTCCAGCCTCGGGATATGTTGGGATGCTTCAAAATCCACTGTGAATGTTATTTTAGTAATTAGGCAATTTTAGTCTTAGAGCTCAGGCTTCCCAGATGGCCCAGTGGTAAAGAGCCCACCTATCAATGGAGGGGAGACAGCAAATGTGAGTGTGATCCCTGGGTCAGGAAAAATCCCCTGGAGGAGGAAATGGCAACCCACTCCAGTATTCTTGCCTGGAAAAGCCCATAGACAGAGGAGCCTGATGGGCTACAGTCCAAGGGGTCAAAAAGAGTCGGACATGACGTAGAGATTGAGCATAGCTCAGAACTTAGTTTTATTGTTAAGAGATCTTTTTGAACCAAATGACTCAAATCTGATAGATATTTGATTTGTTATGAAGACCACCCCTTGAGCTGTCACCTTTCATTTTCTCCACTCTCCTCAAATCTGCTTTTATGTACTATTAATATAGTTTATACAGTTAATGTATCTTGTGCAACAGAGATGAGTTTGAATATGATCCATGTTGAATATAAAAATTTTATATCAATTTGCTTAAAAGGAAAATAATTATCAGAACTATTGGCTAATCTATGTTCTTTTGCTCATCCAAATGTTGGCTAAATGTTGATCAAAAGTCAAAACACTCAGCTCAGTGGTAGATGAATATTGCCTTAGAGGAAATAAGTAGTCATTGAAATACCCTTACCCATCAACTGAACTTAAATCTATAATGTCATTACCAAAGAATACACTCTTCAAGAAATCACTTAGAAAATTACTAACATAAGTATTCTATCAATATTTGAGACTTCCCTGCTGGTCCAGTGGTTAGGACTTGGCACTTTCACTTCCAGGGCATAGGTTCAATCCCTGGTCAGGGAACTCAGATCCTGTAAGCCCCATGGTAAGGCCAAAAAAAAAAAAAAAAATTTTTTTTTTCTGCTTTAGCCATGAAAGTAGAGATTGTTTGACTCTTTTACCCTAGTGGGACCCTTTATCTATATAAAATTAGAAATCAACATAGACCCTAAAAGCTGCTTTAGTTGACATGGAGGTGGCCTGGACCCCTATTGGTTCTACTTCCCACTTATGTCATAAGGTGGCTCTCCAAGTACCCCAGGGTTTCACCAAGCTCAGTTTGGCAACTTCTGTTTTGCGACATAATAGCAATAAGATCAAGGTCATGATTCAATGGCCATGGAGGCCATAACCAACTTCTCCTATTTACAGACATAAAACTCTATGTGGTACCAGATAGATATATAGTTGATATTCAACAAAAAAATTTTATCACTGTCCTTACCCAGCATTCTTCCAAGTGTGTACCTGTGTTACAAATAAGAAGAATGAGTAGGCAAAATCTCTCCAAATTGAAAATAAAACACTCCACTCTTGGGCCAACAGCATCATCTTTGTCTGTTAAAAATACTTCATTTTATTTCAGTAGAGATAGTAAGTACCCGTTATGATGTTATTAATGGGGCTGACCTAAGTGCTGTGGAGTCAGGCAAGAAGCTCTCCTGGGAGAATAAGTTTTCACCTTTCTCTGGTGTCTGAACAGCAACCCAGATGGACACTCAGCAATTTACTGCCCCAGAGCACAGCCCCATCTCACTGTGATGCGTCGGCATTTTTGCAGCTTCCCATAGTGAAAGCTTCCCTGTGATTCTATATTCTTTGGGAAGATTAAACTCTGCCTTTCCTCTCCAACTCTTCCATCTTCCTCCTGAGACCACGAGTCTCAGGTTTAGATCTTAGATTCACGTTTAAATGTGACATTATAGACAACAACTTACTGTCAAGATATTGCCTTGAACTGTAACTTAATTAAGGAAATTCATCTGGAGAAAGGTTTAAGATTTCAAAGACCTTAGATAAAGTGATTTCTTTATAATCCTCTCCACTCTCCTCATGTCTCTGACCCCTAACAGCACCACCATCACCCCCATTTGTGAACAGGGCACTTTCCCTCCTACTCCAGTAGCAAATCAAAGCCACGGGCAGGAATTGCCTCAGGCTCCTGTCACTGACCCTGCAAACCCACCAGAGCCTATGCTCTCCTTTCCTTTTTTCTGATGAGAAGGGACCCCTGCTCCACACTGATGCCCCAACCTGTGCCCTGGCTTCTCTCGCCAGCCTCCTCACTTCCTGTTATTCAGTCACTAAGTTGTGTCTGACTCTTTGCAACCCCGTGGACTACAGCGTGCTAGGCTTCCCTGTCCTTCACTATCTCCCAGAGTTTGCTCAGTTCCTGACTCCACCAGTTATCTCCTCCTCCTCCTTACACCCACTCCGCTGCCTCCTTCCCAGCAGCATTCAACATGTGAGGTGTCAGCTAGCTTCATGGAACACCCCTGCTATGGCCCCCTCCTTTACCTCCCTTCCTGGTGGGAGGTGCATCTTCCTTCCCCAATTTCTGTCCTCACCTCCCATGGACTCTCACAGAGGATGCCCTACAGAGTCACACCCTAGAAGGCTCCTTGCTGCTGAACACAATAGACACCTTTGACTTCTCTCTCTGAACTTTTGGAAAATTATGCCTATTTTAAGAATAACAAACAAACACCCATTCCGTCAACAAGCATTTATTGAGTTCTTACTAGTGTTGGGAACTTAGAATGTGGCAGTAACAAGTATTGGCGGTTGTAGAGTTTACATTAGTAGGAGATAGGGTCCCAAGCAATAAACAAGTACATATATGAACAAGATGGTTCAAGAAGGTGATCACTGCTAGAGCGATGCGATAGAGCATAACTATGGAAACCACAATGACTCCCCAGGGAAGCCTCTCTGACATGGTATTTGAGTTAAAGGCATTAGTGCAAAGATCTTGGGCGAGAACATCTCAGGCAGAATGAACAGTAAGAATAGAGCCCTGAGGCTGGCATAAGCACTAATAGACACAACAACAAACCCCTTACACGCCCAAAAGCAGAGGCCAGAAAGAGGCAGACAATGTGGCCTCGCTGGGCAGCGGAAGGGCTTCTGAGTCACGAGCAAAGTGGACCAAGTCTGGAAGAGCAACGAGCTCTGTACCCTTTGGGGTTGGGGCCTGGCTCCGCCTCCCCTCCTCCAGCCTCATGAGTAGAAGGGAGGAGTAGAGGACTGGGAGGAGGATCTGTTCCCTGTATCCTCCACCCTTCAACCCGGCTTTAGGAACCAACAGGCACACTGGCAAAAACAATTTGGAATAGCCTTCTGGAATGGGCTCTGCTGGAGCCTAAAGAGAGATGGATGCCCTCAGCTCTCTCCTTCCACCCCTCCTCTCTGATCTGGGTAAGGAAGCTAGCCCAAGGAAGGGTGCTCCTACAAGGCCACTGCTGGGTTACACGGTGGAATCCTACATCAAGGTCAGCCCTGAAGGGACCGTGGTCTTCTCTCACGATCAGCTTCAGCGGTCAGGGTCCTCCAGGGTCGTGGGATCGACAGAGAACTCAGAGGGGCTCTCCAGTATTTGTGCCTGGGAGCGAAGACAAGCCCAAAGATATTCTCCCAAAGCCAAGTTTCTAAACACACACACACAGACACACACACCCCAATCCACAGGAGCACCAGGTGATCTGAGGGTCCTCTGTGTTACCTGGGGGCACTGACCCCCACACGTGCATATGTATGGGGAGTATAGTAGAACCAGAGTGGAGTGAGGGGGTAAGTTCCTATGGCCCTGATCAAGAGCCCATCCTCAAGATCAAAAAGTCCTTTTCAAGAGCCTAGGGCTACAGATAGTGGGAGCAAATCAAAAAGAAGAGATGAGAAGTCAACCCCAACCCTGCTCCATGATAACTGGCTTCAGACCCCCACACCCCATGGAGTGGGTTCACACACAGGGAGGGAAGTCTTGGACTGCTCAGCTGCCCCAACTCACCCCCGCCCCTGGCTTAATTCTCCTCTCCCAAAGGCCAAGTTCCTCTCCTAGCTTTCCTGATCCCTCTACAGAATATAAAGGGGTCCAGGCACAGAGAGCGGGGATGGGGGTAGGGGGCGGGTCTCAGCCCTCCCCCAGGAATGTGGAACTCCATGGCCTGAGAACGGCAACTCTCTGAGCGCCCTTTCTGGCCCTGCGAAGGTGCCCTGGGGTCTGCCTGTGTCCTGAGGTGGGGAGGGGGAAAACCAGCAGTGCTGCCTCCCAAGGGGCCGACTTAGCAGCCTTGTCTCTGAGCCTTCGGGAGAGGGAGGCGGGCAGGGTACTGAGCCCAGATTACCTGCCCAGGGTTACACATTTTGCAGAGCAGATAGTGCTGGAGTTGAGACTGTCCAGAGGGGCTGGACGTAGACGGTTGCCTGAGAGTATTTGCTGTCACCCAGGGGGCGTCGGGAGGAGACACCCACAGGGTGTCTGGGGGGTGGGAGGGAGCACCTTCCTCAGACTCTTCTCCAGCTTCTGACCCAGCACGCTGGCTGCCTCTGGCATCTAGACAGCTCCTACCCTCCCTGGGAATCTCCTTGCACCTTCGGACCATTTGGCAGCCTAATGTCTTACTACAAAAGAACTTGAATCTTCCATACTTGAAGCCAACTGGGCCACTGACTGACTGTGAGCTAGTACAGGGACTGATTAAGGAGGTCAGATGGAGACCAAAGGGTGCAGGGGGACAGAGGAGCCCAGGCAGAGGACTGATGACAAAGAAGGAGGCCAGGATTAAAAGTCAGCCTAGGCAACAAGACCCCAGGCATGGAGGGGTCTTGAGGTTGGAGGACAACATATGGGCTGGCAGCGGGGCCGTCCTGCTCCAGAGATCCTGGAGGTTTGTGTACGTCCTTCAGGGGACAGGACTGTGGCTGAGACCAAAGGGTGCTGCGGGGACCCACCGCCTGGAGCCTAATGCACAGAGGTGTCCCCTCTCACCTCCAGGCAGGCTGCCCGGCGGCGCCCGCCCCACGGGGACTGTGGGCATCGGCTGTGGCCACATCAGCAGGTGGCAGCCCCTGCGTCATATTCAAAGCCGGGTGACCTGTCCCAGGGCACGTGCGTCGAGAAGCAGTGAGTCCAGGAGCTGAGGCCGACCGTTTACCTGAAACTCCTCCATCACTTCTTCCGAGGGGTCGGCTTGGTCCTCCTTTTCAATCTGGTTAACAAAAAGAAACAGAAGAGCCCTCAGCATCGCTGAGTGATGTGTCCTTTCTCGGGGCTCAGTTACTAGAATTGTAGATTTATAGACTACCTTTGAGGTGATCACATCTGGTAAACTCAGCTTAAAAATCTCTCTTTAATTTCTCACTTCTGGAAGTAGCTGGCCAAAATAATATGATAATACTTTTTATTTTATAATATCTTATATTTTGGGCCTGAGCCTGGGAAAGATATTCTTTAAAAACTCTTCTGTCTTTATATCCAGTGATTGTTGTTTCGCTGTTAATCATTGCAAGTATTTTGAAATACAGAAAAACACAAAATCAAAATACCGCCACTCCTAGAAAAAGCTAGTTTTACTGCCTATAGACAGGCACCCATGAATATACACACAAATACACATAGGGGTGTGTATGCACATTATAAAATTGTGACCATATTGATGTATTCCTATTTTGATGCAGAATAGACTTTTCAAGAAGGAGATAACACCCAGTTATTTCCTTATAAATATGTGATCATTATAAATATCTGATCCCAAAATACTATTTCTTGAAAGTTTATTCTCCAACTGAGGGATTAAACTATTTAGACTGCATAAGTCTATGTGGCTACCTTCAAAATGAGGTCATGTCAAATAGTTTCAAAATATCATCAAAGTTCTTAATTTAAAAAATAAATAAGAAAAAAAATACCAAGACAAGGGCATAAGGAATATGCATTTTCCCACCAGAGACTAACCTTATGAGTATCACAGCTTTTCCTATAATTTGGGGACTTTGAAAAATTCAAAATAAAAATAAAGTGTTAACAACAGCATTCTCCCAAACCCCAAATTATATGGCAAGTGCTAGTGCCCATCAGAAAGGATCCAGGACACCAGGGAAAACAATGAAGAAATACTTTGTTGAAACTTGCCTAGTGAATTGTAGCCTGATAGGTTGGAACACGTCTCTGACATTTAGGAAGAGAATCTGTTTTCTGGATCTTTTCCATGCGTTCCAGACATGGGCCAGCCTGTTCACATTAGAACGTCCTATAGATCCTGCTGAATATAAAACCCTGGATGCTGACACTCGTGTGGATGCTCACATAGCCTGGGTACCACCTCTGCAGCTACCACTACAGAGACCACTTAGCATCTATATACTCTGAGCACCTGGTTATGTCACGGGCTCCCCTGTGTCCAAACTACAGCAGCAGCCCCTGAGTTCCTTCTCAACCAAGAGAAGCAACCAAGTTGGGGAGGATTTGCCAGTAGTTAGGATTGAATGACACAGTGTATCTGTTAAATAAAAGTTCTAATAAGAGCCAGTTACTAGCAGTAGATGATGAACTAAGCATTTTACCATGATCACAAATAAGGTAGATAATAGCCACATGTCACAGATGGGAAAAACACAGCTTTAAGAGAATAAGTGACTTGGACAGGCAGCTGTGCTTAGCCTCAAATCTGATGCTGAGGTTTGACCTTTCCACCGGGCTGGACTGACTGCTAGGTGAATTGATAGGTCTGTTCAGTCAAGCCCTGAGTCAGGCCCTGGGGTCGTGAGTGTAAGATAGAGTCCCCGGAACTTCCCTGGTGGTCCAGTGGCTAAGACTCTGTGTTCCTAATGCAGGGGGCCTGGGTTCAATCCTTGGTCAGGGAACTAGATCCCACATGCCACAGCTAAAGAGCCCATGTGTCACGATTAAGACCTGGTACAGCCAAATAAATAAATAAATATTTAAAACAAAAAGGGGAAAAAAAAAAAAAAGAGTCCCTGCTCCCATGACTCCTGCACCCTCCAGCAAGGGAGATGGACCCTGGGGTGTCAAATGTACCAGCTGAGCTCACATTGGAGTTGGCCTCTGCCCAGTGAGAAGGCTTTGTCTAAGAGCCATTCCTAGGCTCCTTCCCACTGAAGCAATGATGACTTTGCAGACACAGGGGTCCTCTGGCTACATGACATACTCTGCATATCATCCCCGTTGGCCGCATCTGGCCATTGGCCAAACTAAAATAGGAAAATAACTGGTCACTATTAAGCAAAAACCAAAGCTGCATAACATGTCCCAATCATCATCTTGTAGCCTAGCTCTGAAGGGTGAAAACTGTGAAGACCTTCCACATGGCAGAGCAGAGGAAACAAACGGCTCGGGGCCCTGTGGGGTTGGGGAAAGAAAGGCGTGAGTTTTGGCCTGCACATAGTCAACCATCGCAGGACTGTTCTTCGGGGTCTTAGTTCTCCTTAAGAAGAGCTGGCCCTGAATGTAGATTAGAATTAAGTCCATCATGTCAATGCAACCCCGAGAGCTTCATCTCTCATAAGCATTGAGGTGATGTCAGTACCTGGTGATCCTGGGCAATTGTCCAAGTTAAGGATTCTACTGGTAATGGGAACCTCTCTGATTCTGCAAATGCAAAGCACATTCATGCCCATTCTCTAGTTTGATGCTAGAGGATGTCAATCAATGAGCTATGAGGAAAGATAAGCCACATCCTGAAATAAGAATTTGAGGTAAAAACAGGTATGAACCTATAACTCAACCCAAGTCCAATATCTGGTTGGGCCCAGGCCTTTGGGATCTAATCTCTTTTAATTATTCAGAAAGACCATTTGGCAAGGACTTAATCTTATTAAAATATTTTTCTAAAAATAAAATGTTCTAGATGAAAGAGCAGTTTAAACCACATACAGAAACGAGGCATAAAGAGCAAAAAGGAAAAAATAAAACTATCTCTTTTTACAGATAACATGACTATCAATACAGAAAATCCCAGAGTCTACCCTCTCTCCAAAAAAACTAGAATAAGTGAGTTTAGCAAGATCACAGGATACAGGGTCAGTATAAAAAATCAATTATATGTTTACACATTGGCAATGAACAATTGAAACTGAAAAAGAACCATTTTAATAGTACCTAAAGACATGAGATGCCTAAGTGTAAAGCAAACAATATGTGTAAGACCTGTATACTGCAAACTACAGAACAAAAAGGAGCTAAATGAATGAGGAGATATGCCATGTACTGTTCTCCCCAGGTAGACTTACAAACTTAACACTATCCCATTCAGTTTTACCAGATGTAGAAATTCACACACTGATACTAAAATTCCTATGGAAAAGTGCAAGAATGAGAACAGCCAAAAACAATTTCAAAAATGAAAAAGAGTGTTGGAGAGTTTACACTAAACTGATTTTAAACTTACTATAAGGCTATAGTTAATGAAGCTGGTTAAAAGATACATAAATTAATGAAACAGAATAGAAAATCCAGAAAAAAAAAAAAAAGAAAATACAGAAATAAACTCACACATGACCAACTGATTTTTGACAGAATTGCAAAAGTTATTCAGTGGAGAATCTTTTCAGCAAATGAGGTTGGAACAATGAATATCTGTATGTAAAAAAACTTGAACCTCAATCCCTATCTCACAACATTTACAAAAAATTAACCCCAAATGGATAGTAACATAAAAGTTAAATTTTTAAATTTTGAAAAGAAAATTTAGGAGAAAATCTTTGTGACCTTTGGTTAGGCAAAGAACTCTTACACACAATATAAAAAGCACACATACAATACAAAAAAAAATTATCTATAAAAAGAAAAAATTAATAAGTTGGATTTAGCCAAGGTTTAAAACTTTGGTCCTTCACAGAGACACTTAAGAAAATGAGGAAATATTTGCAAAACATATATTTAACAAAGGGCTTGTATCCAGATATATATTTTTATATATCTGATATATATAAAATAATTATATTAGTTTACAATAATATGTTGTTATACAATAATACAATATTAAGACACAATAATAAAATAATTTGCTTTTTAAGTGAGCAAAAAGATCGAGCACACACTTCACCAATAAATGTCTTTGGTGGATGATATACAAGTTCATTTAAAAACCATCATTAATCAATAGGAAAAGCAAAATTAAAACTACAGTGAGGTACCACAACTCTAATATTAGAATGGATAAAATTTTAAAGGGCTTCCCTGGTGGCTCAGTAGTAAAGAATCTGCCCACCAGTACAGAAGATGCAGGTTTGATCCCTGGGTCAGGAAGATCCCCTGGAGAAGGGAATGGCAACCCACTCCAGTATTCCTGCCTAGGAAATCCCACGGACAGAGGAGCCTGGTGGGCTACAGTCCATGGGGATGCAAAGAGTGGGACATGACTTAGTGACTAAACAACAATAAAATGAACCCTTATGTTCACTGAGCGTTATTTATGAATAGCCAAGATATGGAAACAAGTGTCCATCAGAGGATAAGTAAATGAACTGTAGAGCATATACACACACACACACACATACATACATACATACATATAGTTGGGCAAAACTTCATTCTGGTTTTTCCGTAACACTTTGCATGTATATGTATATGCAATGGCCTATTAGTCACCCATAGAAAGGTACGAAATCTTTCCATTTGCAGCAACATGGAAGGACCTGGAGGGCATTATGCTAAGAGAAAGATGAGCATCGTAGGATCTCTTCTACATGTGGAATCTAAAAAAGCAAACAACCAAATGAAAAGCAAGCTCAGAGAGAGAATAGAGGCAGAGAGTAGGGAGGAGGAGTGGGCAAACTGTTTTGACTTTTTTTTTTTTTTTAGTTTAAATAAACTGGAGCACTTAAAATAATTTAAATAAATAATGAACACTTAAAACATTTTAAAATCAAACTACCAGGATTAAAAAAAGGAGTCTGATGGAGAGAGAAGGAAAAGCCAGAGGCACCTGGGGAAGTTTAAGAACAGTTGCTGTGGGGACCCTTAACAGCGCGAGCTGGGGGAAAAGCAGGCTGTTATGAGCTGGATGTGTCCACTGTGATTTCAGAACTGGCTTTTTGTTTCTGTCACTGGAGAATAAACTCCGTAAGGACAGATGGTCCAGACACAGCTCCATCCAGCAGAGCTCAGCAAGCCCTCAGCACAGCCTCACAGCTTGTGTCTCTGGTATTCCTAACCTACCCTAACCTTCCCAAACCTCTGATTCTTTCCTCCTCAGAGTATGACTTGCCTTCATCTTAGTCCATTAACGGGGCTCTTTCTGCTTTCCAAAGCCAGACAGCTTTTCCTGCTCCCATCAGTGGCCCATCCCTCCACACACACTGTGAAGGAACCTTACTCTACCCACCATCTCTATATCCCCTCCTTTGTTTCTAGGCTCCGTCTCACTTCTGCATCCCTTCACATCAACTCTAAATGTACTTTAAGTTATGGTTAAAAGAAAAAAACCAGAAAGCAAAATTGGCAAGCCTGTGTGTGTGTGTGGTGAGAGGTTGGAAGTCAGACTGGGGCTTGGGTTTCCAGTGGGAGTGACTAGAGGGGCTGTGGTGTTATTTGCTGAGATTGTTGATAAGAGGAAGAGTGAAAATTACTAAAGACCCAAAAGGCCTTTGTCAAAATTGTATAACCTCTAAAGGTCAGATCTCAAGAATGGCACCATTTCTAAAAGTAAGTCAATTTCAGGAAAGCTTTTTGTGACCTTCTCTTCACGTGGAATTTAGTAGCTCTGCTTCAGAGTGAATTTTTTCCCATTAACCTTCCTCCTACCGCTTTGATTTAGGACAGTCAGTGTCAATAGAGTATTGTATGCATATTGCATAGTGAAGTAGTAGCCATATTGTATTGCCTTAGGACCTTTGGGAACCTGAGAAGGGAGAATGAGTACCACAGGAAGGGATCAGATGAGTCTGGGATGTCACTGGACATTATGATTGAAGCCTGTCAGGTCCCCTGGTCCCAGGGAAGGGCCAACAACCGAGGAGGCAATAGCCTACAGAGGCGTCTTCTCTGATACCCACCGAGAACAGCTAACGGGGAGTCAGAATACGCCACCACTAAAATATTTAAGTAAGTAAAACCAACAAGGCTAAATCCAGACACATCTGTGTCTCAGAGGAGATTGGCTTTCATTGTCTTCCTCCTCCTGATGTCCTGGTTCAATTCCCAGCCACCCAACAGCCATCATGCAACTCACTGGGGATGGTGGGCTTGAAGCCACCACTGTCGATGCCTTGCCATATACAATTAGTTTCCTCTGCTCTCCACATTTCCTAACCTCTTCCATATATCAAAACTTACCTGTCATAGGACCTTAGCACTCAGGCCCCTTCGGAAGGCATAAATTAACAACCAGATTACCTGGTATACAGCTTCCTATTACACTTTTAGTGATTTACCAGTCACTTACCAATCTGTTATTTCTCTTCACAAATTAACCTCACCTCATCTATGCTGGAGATGGGGTGGTTACTGTTGAAAATGCAGCTCCCCTGACCTCAGCAATGACTGAAAGAATTAGATTCTTTGCGAGCATTTTAACATTCCCCAGTTGATGCTTCTATGTACTAAATCTGAAAACACCATGAGACATGCACACACTATTATACGCTATGTAGTCTCTGAGCATCAGAGCATATATGAGAATCTCAAATACAATTAATACCCACTGTTAACTTATAAAACAGGTTCATTTTCAAATACTAGAAGGATTAAAGAATTGGCTTGCCATGCGTGTGGGCAAAGAGTATATGGGAAATCTCTAACCTTCTGTTCAATTTTACTGTGAACCGAAAACTGATCTGAAAAAGCCATCTATTTAAAAAAAGAAAAAAAAGGCTGACCTGCCTAAGATGGAGCCGATGAGCACATGCTCTCTGGTTCACCTATTCTGTCGACAAGCATCACCCGCTTTGGTTGTTGTTCAGCCTCCAAGCTGTGTCCAACTCTTCGGGACCCCGTGGACTGCAACATGCCAGGCTTCCCTGTCCCTCACCATCTCCCAGAGTTTGCCCAAGTTCATGTCCATTGAATCGGTGATACCATCCAACCATCTCATCCTGTCGCCCTCTTCTCCATCTCCCTCTTATCCTCTACTTATTCTAACCTAACCTCTTTGAAGCCCCAAACAGGGAGCCATTCTCCAGGTTCCCATCGCCCAATGCACATGCTGATTCTGAGAGTACTAGAGCATTTAACCCTACGCTGTGGCGAACTATTCTCTCCTTTGGTCCTGGTGAGTCGCAAACAACCTGGTTGTTCCTCCAGCTGCGTCCCCACCCCCAACATAGTATGTGGAACTCTAAACATGCAATGAATGAATGAATGAATGTTGAATGAATGAATGGTCTTGCCATTGAGGTTAACATCAGATGAAGTGTGTTGGGAGGAGGGATGAATGATCTGGCAGACACCTCTGAGAGTCTCTGAGGCACTGAAATCGAGGGCCTTGTTTATTCAATCTGTCACTGTGGTTCACACTCTGACTTTATACATAATCATTTCCAGCCCTATTAGACAAAGGAAGCAACCCATTCTGCCACCTGAAGTACTGTACCAACGGCATCTCTGAGCAAAACCGGAGCCAGCCTAGGAGCTTCAAACGAGGGGATTTAATGCAGGGAACCCATGGCAGTTGGTAGGGCTGAATGAAGGCGGACCATTGAGATAACCCATTGGTAGTAAACACAGGAAGCAGCTACTAACCTGAGGGCTGGGGGGAGCAAAAGGGAAGAGATGGTGTTACCAGAACCTAGAAGCTTTGACGGGGGACCCCCCACGGCTGGTGCCTGGCCCTCTCTGGGGGCTGCTGCGCGGCTGCTGCTTGGCCTTCTGAGGGGGCCGCTGCTTGGCCGGCGGAGGTCGGGCTTCTGGGCGGGGGCGTGGCTGGCGTTCGGGCCTCGGAGGGGACCGTGGCTTGGCTGGCGCTCTGACCACCGCGGGGGGTGCAGCTGGCTGGCGCTTGGGCCTCTGGGGGGACGTTGCGCGGCGGCTGGTTCTGAGAGGGCCAAAAGAAGCTGCAGGCTGGGGCAGCGGCTCTCCTCTGCTGCCTCCGTGGTGCTGACGGGAGCTGGAACAGGGAGGCAGCCCTGCTCCCCCTCCCGCCTTGCAGTCTCCCTCCAGCACCTTCCAGTGGCAGAGCCTACGGGGAGCCGCCGGCCAGCGGGCTGGGGGAAGCGCGCTTTGCAGAGAGCCCCGGCCCCAGAGCAGAGCAGGAAGGGGGAACTCGGAGCCGGAGCCGGAGGCCAACGCCCAGCCCGGGCGCCGGGCGGCAGCACAGACCGCTCACCTGGTCTTCTGGCAGGCGCAGCAGATCCAGTCCTCCTCTTTCTTCTGGTAGAAGCAGCCACTTTTACAGATGCTGTACTTGCGGTCCACAATCTCGCGTTTGGAGTTGAGGAAGGTGAACGGCGGGCAGCAATGTATGCTGAAGTGCTCGGAGAACTTCTGGTTCTTGGAGAGTCTGGGGCCCTCCTTGACCACTTTCTGACTCATCTCACTGGAAAAAAACAGTGATGGGGCAGGGGGAGTGGGGAGACAGAAAACAGCACGTCAGGCGAAGGAGGTTTCTACTCAAGGAACCCATCCCCGGCTACTCCCATGGTTCCAGCTCACATCCAGGGCTGTCTTCCATCCTGAATCTAGGTCAGTTTCCTGCCCAGCTCTATGGAAAGGAGCTATTGAATAAATTGCACATTTTTTAAAGAAATTATTTAAAAATTTTTGAGTATAGTTGCTTTCCAATGTTGTGTTAGTTTCTATTGTACAGCAGAGTGAATCAGCTATACATATACATGTATCCCCTTTATTGGGTTCCTTTCCCAATCAGGTCACTGCAGATCATTGAGCAGAGTTCCTTGTGCTATCCAAGTTATAATTAGTTTCCTGTTTTATAGGAATCAATAGTGTATATATGCCATAGTATATATATAAAT
This sequence comes from Aepyceros melampus, assembly GCA_006408695.1. NCBI lineage: Eukaryota > Metazoa > Chordata > Mammalia > Artiodactyla > Bovidae > Aepyceros > Aepyceros melampus. The sequence continues at coordinate 54,494 of SJXQ01002030.1, read as the reverse complement.
GTCAATCCCAACCTTCCAATACATCCCATCTGAAATTAAAATACATACATTTATATGGTTTTAAAAGGTTGCATTCCATTTACAGTCATTACAAAATTTTGGCGGTATCCCCTATGTTGCACAATACATCCTTGTAGCCTGCCTTACACCCAATAGTTTATACCTAGGCAGGAGAAGGACACGGCAACCCACTCCAGTGTTCCTGCCTGGAGAATCCCGTGGACAGAGGAGCCTGGTGGGTTGCTGTCCATGGGGTCACACAGAGTTGAACAAGACTGAAGCGACTTAGCAGCAGCAGCAGCAGGCAGTGTAAGGGAAGAGTCTGTTAATTTCTATTTGTGTATTTTAAAATCATGTTTTCTGAAAATGGACTCTCTTATGTGTTAGCCACTCATTTAGGACAGGAAAAAAATATTATAAAGCCAAATACATCTATGGCAAAATAATGTTGTAGATTTAGGAGTGACTATTTCTCTAAAGAATCAAGAAAGATTTGTTATTAAAAGCATAATTGCTATTCATACAATAAAATGCTACACCAGAGAAACAACAGACTATAGACACACATCAACATGTTTGAATCTCACACACATAATGTTGAACAAAGAAGTCAGATACAAAGAAGCATAAGCTGTATGATTCAATTTATATGAGGTTCAAAAACAGGTAAAACTAGTCAAATGCATGGTGCTAGAAATCAGAACATAGTTATATTTGGAGAAGGTGGGGTCTGAGAAGAGGCAGGAGGGAGCCTGCTGGAGCAGAAAATGTTCTGGATCTTGATCTGGGAGATGACTGCTGCTGCTGCTGCTAAGTCGCTTCAGTCGTGTCCGACTCTGTGCGACCCCATAGATGGCAGCCCACCAGGCTCCCCCATCCCTAGGATTCTCCAGGCAAGAACACTGGAGGGGCTTGCCATTTCCTTCTCCAATGCATGAAACTGAGAAGTGAAAGTGAAGTCGCTCGGTCGTGTCCTACTCTTGGCGACCTCATGGACTGCAGCCCACCAGGCTCCGCCATCCATGGGATTTTCCAGGCAAAAGTACTGGAGTGGGGTGCCATTGCCTTCTCTGGGGAGATGACTACACAGGTGTATATGTATATAAAAGTTCAGTGAGCTCTGCACTTCCTTTTTGTGCATTTTACTGCTTACCTAAGTTAAAAGGGGGCTTCCCCGGTGACTCAGTCAGTAAAGACTGCTTGCAACACAGGCAACCTGGATCTGATGCCTGGGTCAGGAAGACTCCCTAGAGAAGCAAATGGCAACCTCCTCCAATATTCTTGCCTGGGAAATCCCATGGACAGAGGAGCTTGGCGGGCTACAGTCCATGGGTTCGCAAGAGTTGGACACGACTTAGTGACTAAACCACCACCTAAGTTAAAAAGGAAGAGTAAAAGGAGGAAGACAAGAGACTAGAGAGAGAATTTTGATTCTTGGAAAAATTCTGAAAGGGTGGGTAAAATCTTAATTACTACAACATCCTTTGAGAAATGTGACACATGCAGAAATAGTCCTACCTAACATTCCAAAACATTGACGCACACGGGGGACTTAAATGACTGTTAATCAACGAGAGCCTACAGATAAGCACAGGTGCTGTGCATATATACTGGACGCTGAGCATGTCTTGCTGTCAGCAAACTCAAGGTCAAGTTGCACACACAGACATGCAATATGTCATTGCAAGACAGGATGATGTCAACCAACAGAAAATAAGTACAGAGATCAAGGAAACCATGAGAAAGTGATGAATTCTTTGAAGACAGAGCAGATCATCTGGGTTGGGTTTTATTGCTGTTGTTTATTTGCCTGCTCCAGGTCTTAGCTGCGACATGCGAGATCTTCAGTTAGGGCATGTGGGATCTAGTTCCCCAACCAGGAATTGAACCTGGGCCCCCTGCATTGGAGCCACAGAATCTCAGCCACTGGACTGGGGAAGTCCCAGTCTAGGTTTTAAGGATGAATATGTTAAAAACAACTAAGTTACTTTGAAGGAATATTTTGATTTCTGTTTTTGGTTTCTTTTGTTTTTTATTCAAGTATAGTTGATTTACAGTGTATAATTTTTGTTGCTGTTGTTTTTTGATGGGGTTGTCTTCTGCCATAGTTAGAAGTGAGGGCTGAGGAGCAAGTTGAGTGTAGTTATAAAAAGAAAATACATCCTTTTTCAACTCATAGACCTGTAGAGTCCAAATTTTGTGTTATACCTGTTATAAATGTTGCAAATGTTCTTTCCTGACGTTTCACCATCTTTCATCATGTCAAAAATAATTAATTTTTAAAAACTGAATGGCTGTATCAGGTCTTAATTGCTATGTACAGGATCTTTCGATGCAGCAACGTGGGCTTCTCCCTAGTTGTGGCACATAGGCTTAGTTGCCCTGAGACATGTGGGATCTTAGTTCCCCAACCAAGGAACAAACCCTGGTCCCCTGCATTGGCAAGTGGATTCTTAACCACTGAACCACTAGGGAGGTGAGGTGAGGTGAGGTGAAGTTGCTCAGTCGTGTCCGACTCTTTGCGACCCCGTGGACTGTAACCTACTAGGCTTCTCCATCCATGGGATTCTCCAGGCAAGAATACTGGAGTGGATTGCCATTTCCTTCTCCAAAGGATCTTCCCGACCCAGGGATCGAACCTGGGTCTCCACATTGGAGGCAGACACTTTAACCTCTGAGCCACCAGGGAAGCCAATTAAGTTTCCTACTTCCCAGGGAGGTCAGTGGTAAAGAATCTGCTGGCCAGTGCAGGAGGCCCAGGTTCAGGCCCTCGGTCAGGAAGATCTGCTGGAGAAGGGAATGGCTACCCACTCCAGTATTCCTGCCCGGAGAATTCCACGGTCAGAGGAGCCTGGTGGGCTACAGTCCATGGGGTTGCCGAGTGTCGGACCAACTGAGCGTGCACACACAATGAAGTTTTTTACTTGGGGTTTTATATTTTAGTTAGGAAAGTCTTCCTCACTTCAGAAGTTCTTAGACATAGTTATGAATATCCCATTTTGGAAGAGAATCTTATCTGAACCTCATTTTCATGTCTCTCTCTATGTAACGCCTCACTTCTATAGAGAAGTTATCAATAAATACTAGTTTTGCTCTGTTTCCACATCTTCTCCCCATCCATGCACTTTTGTCTGGCTTCTGTTCTTATCTGCCCAAAAAGAAGTGCTTCCCATAAAGACCTCCATGCGGCCAGACCAGCCGGCTTCTTGTCTGAACTCTCTTTCCATGTAAGCACTTCCCTGTCTGGTCACTGACATTCTCTTAGATTCCCTCCTCCATCTCTAGCAGTTCCATCCCAGTATCTCTCATAGGCTCATCTGCTTTGTCCAAAACTTTTAATGTTAGAATTCTTCAAGGTACAACAAATACTAAACGATTAACGGGGTTGCTTCAAGCATCCAATTCAGCATTTATTATATGTTCCCGTTGTGCCAGGCACAGCCTCTGTAAAGAACACAAAGCTGAGTCATACTGAGTCCCGTCCTCAAGAAATATATCCACCGGCTGGAAGACAGGCTAGGATGCACATGGCATGCTCATGGGTAACAAGACTCATCTATTGAGCCCAAATATGTACACATCTCTGGATCAGATAAACATCCTGCTGACAGCGAGCTCACAGTGTACACGAGGAATGTTGCATAGATGTCAATAAGTGCAATTCAAGGACGCACGCTCTGGAACATGAGAATGTGCTGAGCAATGGCACGGAGAGTCCACAAGAGCGGGGCCACGTGTCGGCTGGGGAAGCAGGTAGAACATAAGTGGAAACCTTTCATCTGGCCCTGAGATTTGGACAGAGATAAGGGTTTGTGGAATGATGGGAACGGTTGATTCCTAAGCAAAGATACAGAAAGGTGCATAGCAGCCACCCTGAGAGCCTGCCCTGTCTGCCGGGCAGCATGGGAGAAGTGATGGCGTCAGGACACGGGTAATGAGGTAGCACAGAGTTACCCGTCGCTGTGAAGGCTCCAGCCCTTGTGGGTCGTGCCACCAGCCGATCAGAAGCCTAAAGACAGGAGAGGGAGGGATCATCTCACTGGTCTGGGTTATCGTGAATTAAAGCGTGCTCACAACATCCGCGTGGAAATGGACACCTGAAACTCAGGAGCTAGAGCTGTCGTCTCTAGGGTCCTTCACCTCACGGAAGAGGCACCACCTTGGGAGTGGGTGTGGTGGGTGTGAGCTGAGTGAGGAGCCAGGCCAGGCGAGGCTCCCAGGAGCAGCAGTGGCCTACCTTCAAGCCCCAGGAAGAGGCTCTGGGGAAGAAGGAGCCACAGGGGCAGCAGGGAGGTGGGACGAGCCTCTTGGAAGTCTCCAAATTTGCAGGAGGAGGACATGGGTCATCAGTATCCGGAAAACTGCTTCGAACAAACAAGCATTTTTAGACCAGTGAGACACTGATGTTGATTTTTAGAGTTTGTAATTATAACCCTGATGATCTTCCAAAGCCCTACCAAACCCTACACACAGGCAAAGTCCAGCTCAGGTTTCTGCTCCCCTGGGCAATGATGAACTGAAACCCTCCTTAGGCTCCCAGCACGCAGAGACAATGCTACTCAGCTTTTACAGGCATTTCAGACATCACCAGTTCCTCTAGCCTGCTCAGGTCATCTTGCCCCCTGATGTTAGAGGGAGATTTTAAGTCTCCTGTGCTTCTAAATTCCTGCTGTGACTGAATTCTCAATTCCCACCACCTGACAGGATGCCTGGCTCACTCTGTACTTATCTAGACCCCTGCCCAGAGAGTTCTCAAATTATTCCGACAACTCTCCTCCTTACCCACCATGTCCAGCAGGAGGCAGCCTCACCACCTGTTACCCATCGAGTGTGTTCCTAAAGGGGAAAGCAGTTCTCTTCCCTGGAACCCTGACATTCTAGAGAACCAGCTGCAAATTCATCCAGCTTTAACACAGCACTTCCCGCCTTCCTTTAGTAAAATGTTTACAGTTGGTGAAAAGTCTCTGGCTACTATTGCCTGTGGAAGCAGAAACACTGCATTTGGTTGGGGTACACAGTTAATTGATTATATATACTCCCCTCCAACTCTGCCCACACCATGCCCCAGCTTAAGAATGCTCAGATCCATGTGCTGAGCCATAGCAACAACACACACACAAGCCATCCTTTCCCACCACACCAGGCTTCCGAGTAAATTAGTTGTGTTGCTCTTGTTGAGTCACCCAGCCTTGTCCAACTGTTTGTGACTCCATAGACTGCAGCACGCCAGGCCTCCCTGTCCCTCACCATCTCCCAGAGTTTGCCCAAGTTCATGTCCATTGCATCAGTGATGCCATCCAGCCATATCATCCTCTGACGCCCTCTTAGTTGTAACTGCAGGCAAACAGGGCTTCCCAGGTGGCTCAATGGTAAAGAATCTGTCTGCCAGTGCAGGAGACGCAGTTTCAATCCCTGGGTCGGGAAGATCCCTGGAGGAGGAAATGGCAACCCACTCTAGTATTCCTGCCTGGGCAGTCCATGGACAGAGGAACTTGGAGGGCTATTACTAGTCCATGGGGTCACAAAGAGTCAGACATAACTGGGCACACACGCACAGGCAAATAACTAATGGTAGAGGATAATTCATACTTCCTAAGACCTGTTCTATGGTGGTTGCTTTATATTCTTTATCTCATTTTTCTAATATTGCATAGTCATCAACATACTAAAGATGAGGTAGGCTAAGGAACATGACTAAGTTCAAAAAGTCAATGAAGGCAGATGGGGATTTGAACCTAGGTCCCTGTAACTCCAGCTTCCGGTGCTGTCTGACCAAGCTCAACACCATCTGAGCTCCCTGTGCTCAGCCCTCCTCCCGGGGGAGCAGGTGTCCAGGCAATGGGACCAGCCTGGACTATGAGGGCCCGGAGGTGGGCCCAAGGATGGGATGCGGGCACAGAGACGCATGGGCCTATGTCTCCGGGTGACAAACACAAGAAGCTGGGGAAACAGCTCCCTGAAGAAAGGCAGAGGGTGGAGTCTGGAGACATCACGGCCGGAGCCCAGGGTGGATTGTAAACTCGGGCAGGGTCCCGAGGGGAGTATGACCCGCAGGTGCTTCCTCCATCCCTCCCCAACCAGCCCTGAAGTGGTTTTAAGACCTGTTTTCACTGTTGAGAATTAGAAAGCCTGGATAAAGGAAAATAATGAAAATTCCTAAATTACTATCTCATAGTTAACCACTTATAAAAATATTTGAACAGTTTTTTGCCTTGAGAATTTTACATGTAAATATATAGTTAATAAAAAAAAAGGTCACAGGATTTTTCCAGGCAAGAGTACTGGAATGGGATGCCACTGCCTTCTCTGAAAAAAAGTCACACCGTACCTTATATACTTTTCAAATTATATGCTTGAAAACTCTGTCATTTTTTAAGTTTTATAGATACAGACATAATAGTACTTGTAGCATTTTCTTATACCTTTTAAAATCTGTAATAACTTTACAGTCACAGTCCCCTTTATGGTTGATAACATATATTTGCATATTCTCTCATTTTCTTGATTAATATTGGCAGAATTTATCCCCTTTGTGACTTTTTAAAGAAACAAACTCTTGGTTTTCTTGCTTGTCTTTGCTCTTTTTTCTAGCCCATTAATTTCGGAGTGCATTTATTATTTTTTTTTCAGTTTTCTTTAGATTTGTGTTCTTGAGCTTTTTCCCACATATGCATTTATAATATAACATTTGCATACAACTTCAGCTGCATACAATATTAACATAAATTTTCCATTTTTCTTCATTTTGAATATGAATGAGTTCTTCTTTGATTCATTATTTTTTAAAACTTGTTGTAGAATTTCCAAGTTTATGAAGCTATTTTTATTACATTGACTTCTGACTTTAATGCATTCTAGGCAGAGAGTTGAACTTGGTTGAGTTTCATGTGTTCACAGCCAAAAGTTTTTAAATGTTCCACGTGTGCTTTGAAAGACTGTGCATTTCCAGAAACAATTTGGAATTATATAGGGAAGATAGAAATGTGAACAAGCTATAGTCTAGCAACTTATTCTGGGCACAGACTACAATCTAGCAATTTATTTTTGGCCCATAGCTCAACCTTGCTGATAGAGCCCCTTGGTGGAGCACAAAGCTGGAGGAGCCTGAATCACTGATGAGAGTCATTCTAGCCCCGGACCCCTGAGTACTGGTTACCTTTTATGGGAGAGACAAACCAACTTCCACCTTGTTTAAGCCACTGTTTCAGCCACATGTGGTGAAATACAATTCTGACTTAGTACACTCAGTTCTCTCACCTTAGAAAGTGTATCTTAGTCAATTTGGGTGTTACAACAAAAATACCATAAACTGAGCAGCTTATGAACAATATAAATTTATCTCTCACAGACTAGAGGCTGGGGAGTCTGAGATGAAGGTACTGGCCCATTCTGGGTCTGGTGAGAGCCCACTTCCTGGCTCACAGATGGTGGGAAGAGTAGGGGAGTCTCTGGGGTCTCTGTAATAAGGGCACTAATTCCATCCGTGAGGTCTCCACCCTCATAACTTCCCTAAGGGCCGACCTCCAACTACCATCACACTGGGGGTTAGATTTCAAAACATGAATTGTGGGAGATACAAGCAGTCAGTCCATAATAGAAATAACAAATAATATTTAGCTCAGAGGGCCTTTGATAGAATTAAATAAAATGAATAGGATAAGAACTACCAAATATAAGTAACTTGCTTCATAAATTCCATTTTTATTTCACTAAGAATTCATTCAAATGACGTGTCTAATTCCACTGACTTCTTCAGGCAAGTATGTATCTCACATGACATTTAATTCAAGCATTAATTAAATGCTTAATAAAGACATCTTTGTTTACTTCTGTGACAAAAAGCAGATCATTATAAACACTACATGTTTTTTCACAAACCATACCATCTAACCACAGAGAAACTATAAACTGTCTGACAGGATGGAGAAAAAAATGACTGAATTTGAAACTGTAAAATTATCATTTCTTCCAGGCTTTCCAGATGTCTCCATATTCTCTAAAACTAAAGAGGAGGGGAAAGTGAGGCAGGTATTTGAAGAAGGAGAAAAAGTGAAGGAAAGGAACCAAAGGGAGAACAAGAACCTCCTCCCACTATTTCTTGAGCAGCTACTATGCTCCAGATGCTTTCTGTCGTTTCTACACTTGCTCTTAGCCAAAAGGCCGAGGAACCATCTGTCATTTCCAATTCCCTGTATAACCTTCCAGGTAGTCTCTACTGGCCCCTGTTAGAGATGAGGAAATTGAGACTTGAAGAAGTTACATAAACTCTCCAAAGTTGCATAGTAATAACAATAAAAAATGACAGAAAACTCATAATGTCCAGTATGACTACTGACTACCCAATATCTGCACTGCCCTTCTATAACAAACCTTGCTGATATGCCCTGTTAAATATACATAACTTCCTATGTGACCACATTCTGGCCAAGGATGGAGGCAGAAGTCTGTGGATACTTGACCTCTTCCTTCAGTAATAAGGCTTTTGTTCAGTGAGGGACTCTCCCCTGGTGAGGGCATTCAGCCCAACCCAGCTCTTCCTGGCCCCCAAGGGGCAGGATTATTTCAAGCCTTTAGACCTTGAGTCTTAGGGCTCCTTCCACTACTTCCTTCCCACCCAACAATGAACACAGCAAATGCTTCTAAGACCTTGGGGCTCAACCCAAAGTCAAGTCACTTCCCAAGGAGGTTTTCAAGAACCTTCCTTTCCCCCAAGGAGAAGTGATCACTACTTTCTCTCTTGTGCCCTAACCCTGTAAGTGAAAAGTGAAGTCGCTTAGTCGTTCTGACTCTTTGCGACCCCATGGACTGTAGCCCACCAGGCTCCTCCGTCCATGGGATTTTCCAGGCAAGAGTACTGGAGTGGGGTGCCATTTCCTCCTCCAGGGGATCTTCCCCACCCAGGGATCAAACCTGGGTCTCCTGCATTGCAGGCAGAGCTTTACTGTCTGAGCCCCCAGGGAAACCAGCCCTGAATGTTGTGCGTAATTCTAGGAGAGCATCTGGAAGCTGGAAGGGTGCCCTTGTTAGGTGCCTTATTCAGAGCAGGTGTTCTGTAGATGCTGAATATCAAGAGCGTGAACAAAGGGTACCTCTCACGGCTTCTGCAGGGGCCCTCAGACTGTCACTGCCTGTCCCCAGATGCTCTTTTGTGGTCAAGGGACCTCTGCTCTGATTCAGACAGCAGGTCTGCTCAATGAAAAAGGCAACACAGAAAGGGACTATTCCAACTGAAAATTATAGAACTGGGCTCTTTAGGAAAAAGTAAAAGACTTTGTGAACTCACTGCTCTTTTGCTTTACTTTCTTTTTTAAAAAACGTTATTGCAGTATAGTTGATTAACAATGTTGTGTTAATTATTTACTCTGTACAGTGAAGTGACTCAGTTATATAGTCTTTTTCACATTCTTTTCCATTGTGGTTTACTATAGGGTATTGAATAGAGCTTCCTACACTATACAACAAGGCCTTCTTGTTTCTCTGTCCTATATACCATAGTTTGCATCTGCTAATCCCAAACTCTGAACCCTCCTTCCCCATCTCCTCTCCGCCTTGGCAACCACAAATTGGTTCTCTATGTCTGTTTCATAGATAAGTTCATTTGTGTCCTATTTTAGATTCCACATACAAGGGAGATCACATGGTACTTGTCTTCTCTTTCTGACTTGCTTTGCTTAGTTTGATCATCTCTAGGTTCATCCATGTTGCTGCAAATGACATTATTTCATTATTTTTATGGCTGAGTAATATTCCATTGTATATATGACGAAATCTTCTTTATCCATTCATCTGTTGATGGACATTTAGTTTTTTCCATGTCCTGGCTACTGTAAATAGTGCTGCTGTGAACACTGGGATGCATGTATATTTTTGAATTGTAGTTTTGTCTGGGTATATGCCTATTTTTGGCTGAGCGCTGAAGAATTGATGCTTTTGAACCATGGTGTTAGAGAGGACCTCTCTTGAGAGTCCCTTGGACTGCAAGAATATCCAACAAGTCAATCCTAAAGGAAATCAGTCCTGCATATTCATTGAAAGGACTGATGCTGAAGCTGAAACTCCAATACTTTGGCCACCTGACGTGAAGAACTGACTCATTGGAAAAGACTCTGATGCTGGGAAAGATTGAAGGTGGGAAGAGAAGGGGACGACAGAGGATGAGATGGTTGGATGGCATCACCGACTCAATGGACACGAGTTTGATTAAACTCCAGGTGTTGGTGATGGACAGGGAGGCCTGGCGTGCTGCAGTCCGTGGGGTTGCAAAGAGTTTGACACGGGTGAGCGACTGAACTGAACTGACTGATGCCTAAGAGTGGAACCGCTGTATCGTACGGTTACTCTAGTTTCAGTTTCCTGAGGAGCCTCCATGCTGTTTTCCATAGTGGCTGCACCATGTTACATTCTCACTAATAGAGTAGGAGGGTTTTCTTTTCTCCACACCCTCTCCAGCATTTATTACATGTACTTTTTAATGATGGCTATTCTGACCAATTGTGAGCCTATTACACCTTTTTTGTAATCCCATGGACAGAGAAGCCTGGTGGGTAACACAGTCCACGGGGCCACGGAGTTGGACAGGACCGAAGTGACTTAGCACGCAGAGATGGCACTCACATATCTGTGTTCCCACCAGTGTCCTGGGGATCTTTCAACACACTTTCACGCTTCCCTAAGACACTGCAGGTGAAAATGAGAATCATGAACATAAAACGGATTTTCTTCCTTACATCATCCTTCCTAACATCTTTTTAAAAAGGCAGTTGGGGTGTGGGTAATTGTTTAACAAAGGCAGTATGTGGCCCTTAGCTGTGGATGGTTCTCTGGAAGGAAGACAGTGCAAGTAGTAAGTTGCCATGCTCTGTGTCCACGGGATCCAGGAAGCCAGACATGGAAATGGCACAGGCTCTACCGAGCGAACGGGGGTGCAGGTTAGTATTTCGAAAACAGGATACCTCTCCAATTCTTGTCAATCAGATCCCTCAGCACCGTGAGCAAGGGCCTGCCCTTGTCTTGTGATTAGAGAACTCAATGTGGGAAGGACAGGAGGCAGCCTTTACCCTGACTACCCAGGGCCTGAGCCCTCTGAGAGAATAATATTCTGGCTTCAGATATCAAAACTCTAAAGGAGGAAAATGATCTGTCCCAAGACCTTAATATGTCACATGGATTAAGGAGAAGAAAGTTTTAAATATACTTGATTAAAAAAAAAGTAGTTTTTAAGTTAATAAAGAAGTTTCAGATGTATTAAAAATAAGCTCAGTTGTACCAATATATGTGTGTGTGTGTATATATATAAATATAACTTTTTCATTGTTCTATATTTGTACAAGTGATGCAATACTACAAGAAAGGATAGGGGAGAGGGAATGAGAACCTCTGAACTCATACCGCCTCGATTACTTCCAGCATGAATTGTCTCTTGCTAACAAGTAGTCAGCTCCTTACCAGGACTATTCCTCGCCTCCCTCTATTCCTCCTCAAGGTAGATAAGAGTGCGGGGAGGCTGAGAGTCCTTGGGGCAATGAGGTAAGGGGTGGCTGGTCCTTGCGCTGTCCGCCCATCCTGGACTCTGTCATAGGAGCCTGGTGTGGTCTCACCTAGCCCCTTGCCATGAATGACACATGTTGCTGCTGGATACTTGACCCACCAAAGCCACTGGCCATCAGGACCCCAACTCAGCAGCCTCCTATCCTGGTCTAGGCATCCTCTCAGCTCCTCAAAATTGCTAAAGGTAGGAGTAGAGGCTGAGCAGGAAAGGAAGCCCAGCAATGAACAGGACATGCAGATAAACTGAACATAGAGAGGAGGGATAAACAGGATTTCTCCAAGAAATACTAAGTTAGGTGAGAATCATTTTGCTAAAGTTTAGGGATGAGAAAAGGGAATAGTCGAAAATTTAGTCTGAGGCATGTTAAGTTGAAGAAACTTATGAAGCCTCCAACCAGCTATGAAAGAAAGTAATTTGGCCACGTGGGTCAGATTTTGAGAGACAGAGAAAGGATGAGAAATAAATTTAAGAGTATTTGATGCTGGATGAGATGTACAGCCAATGGAACACAGAACACCCTGGGACAAAGGGAGTATAAGAAAGGGGAGAAAAACTGGAAAACATTTCATTCACAATAGCAACAAGAATCTTCAGATACCTAGAAGTAAAGCAGAAATTAAAATGTGTAAATCCTTGTGGGGAAAAAATTCAGTATCCATTCTTGATAAATATCCTTAGTGGAAAGGGAACAGGAAGTCGTTAACATTATAATGGGCTAGCTATAAAAATATCCACAGGAACAGCTTACTGCTGGTGAAATCTTAGAAACACTTTCATACAAATCAGACACCCCAAGGAGGATGCTGTCAGCACTACTGTTCAACACCTGAAATCCTAACTAGTATAAAATACAAAATAAAAAACTGTGAAGTGAAGTCACTCAGTCATGTCCGACTCTTTATGACCCCATGGACTGTAGCCTACCAAGCTCCTCTGTCCATGGGATTCTCCAGGCAAGAATACTGGAGTGGGTTGCCATTTCCTTCTCCAGGGGATCTTCCCAACCCAGGGATCAAACCCGGGTTTCCCGCATTGGAGGCAGATGCTTTAACCTCTGAGCCACCAGGTGAGACTCCACCAATTGTTAGAACTGAAAGTCCAGTGAGATTTCTGGACCCAAGATCTATATGCAGCTGCCGCTGTCCAGTCGTGCTGAGTCGTGTCTGACTCTTTGGGACCACTATGGACTGTAGCCCACCAGGCACCTCTGTCCATGGGATTCTCCAGGCAAGACTACTGGAGTGGGTTGCCATTTCTTTCTCCAGGGGATCTTCCTGATCCAGGGATCAAACCTGCATCTCCTGCTTGGCAGGAGGATTCTTTACCACTGAGCCACCTGGGAATACACCAAAATCAAAATCATTTCTATAGGTCAGGAAGAGCCAATTTGAAAATGTAAAATAAAAGGAGCCATTCACACTGACTACAAAACCACAGGACACCTACCAGTAGATGTATATCTGATAAAAGAAACGCAAGACTTCCATGAAGGAATCTGCAAGGCTACAATAGAAACAAGCATGCCGAATATCTCCTAATAAATGTATAAACTTAATGCAATTCCAATAAAAAGCATATTTCATGGAATTAATAAGATGATTATCTATATGCAGCTGCCGCTGTCCAGTCGTGCTGAGTCGTGTCTGACTCTTTGGGACCACTATGGACTGTAGCCCACCAGGCACCTCTGTCCATGGGATTCTCCAGGCAAGACTACTGGAGTGGGTTGCCATTTCTTTCTCCAGGGGATCTTCCTGATCCAGGGATCAAACCTGCATCTCCTGCTTGGCAGGAGGATTCTTTACCACTGAGCCACCTGGGAATACACCAAAATCAAAATCATTTCTATAGGTCAGGAAGAGCCAATTTGAAAATGTAAAATAAAAGGAGCCATTCACACTGACTACAAAACCACAGGACACCTACCAGTAGATGTATATCTGATAAAAGAAACGCAAGACTTCCATGAAGGAATCTGCAAGGCTACAATAGAAACAAGCATGCCGAATATCTCCTAATAAATGTATAAACTTAATGCAATTCCAATAAAAAGCATATTTCATGGAATTAATAAGATGATTTTATGGTTCTTATAAAGGCCCAAGATGACCCCAGACAATTTTGAATGAGAACAGGGTCTTCCCCTACCAAGTATTAGCACAAATTGTAAAGCATACTAATTAAAACAATAGGGTAGTGGTTTGGGAATAGACCAACAGATCAGTGGTACAGAATAGAGCACCTGGAAACAGACTCACACTGTATAGAAGCATGGTTCATAACAGAGGGGGCATTTTTTAAACTATTCCAAAGGGAGACAAAATGGAAGTAAATAAAAGATCCCAACAAGAAAAATGATAGCAAACACACGAGATGGGAGTCAGGTACTATTTAAAAGGTCTTTATGTGTTTAACTCATTTAATCCTCATGACCTCACAATAGCCCCACTTTGCAAATGAGCAAGCCAGGGTACAGAGAAGTCAGTTAACCCACTGGAAGACACAGAACTAGAACTTAGGAGCCCTGAGATCCCAACCAAAGTAGCTAATCTCTATCGCTAATACAGCATATAGCTTCTAATACAGCAGACGTGAAGAGGAGGGAAGCAAGTCAAAGATTATGATTTTTATAGAATAAAACATACTGTGTAGTTACAAGTTTAAAAACCTATGCCAGTAGAGAAGAAAATATATAAACACATAAAAGTGTAGTTTTAATAATCAGAATGTTTAAGAAAAAACTACAATTTTTTAAGAAACAGGCAAATAATAGAGAAGATTCTTTAAAAGCCAGTAATCATATACAAATATGTTTAACTCTGAAGGACTCTAGGAAAGAGACAGTAACAGCAAGGGAATGTCAATTCACACCCCTTGTGATTAGCCCAAAAATGGGATTGGAGGATGACGCTGTGGAAGGAAGGGGGAAAGGCAGTCAATCAGAGCATGGGGAGGGGCACAGGGGCTGGCACTTTCCATGGTCAAGGCACTGTCCCAGGCTGCCAGAGCCCAGGCTTCCTTCAGGAGAGGAATGCACCTGGGTGCTTTGTCCAGGAGCTGTTTCCGGTATAAAAGCTGCGACTTCGAAAGTTCCGCTGCAGTTCTGAGCTTCTTTCACCTAGCCTTACCACAGCCTTCTGCAAACTGCCCAGCCTCAAATCCTCTGCTGTGAAAACCGTTACCTCTGAGCAGCAAATTCATTCCACATTCACCACCTCCCTTAGAGATCTTGAATGTTTCTTAAACCTGGCTAATTCTCAGGTCAGGGGCTAATGCTTGCCTCTAAGAGCAGCTTTACATAGTAAAAGACAGTGCCTTCCATGTTTGTCCACAGCAGCAAAAATACAATGAGGGAAAAGAACTTTCCTTGTAACTACTAAAGGCTGTTTCTAAGGATGGCTGTATCCATTTGTCCTTGCTTATTCATTTGTCGCCTTAGCAACCAAAATGTTTACTAATTAGTACAGTGAATGTTGAACAGTAGATTCTTGTTGGGAAACCAGTGCCCCAGTAATGGAAACTTCATACAGATATTTATTTTGAATCAGAGTGCTTTTCTGCAAAGAGAACATCCTGCCAAAATCTGACACTGATTTGCGGAGCTGCTGAGGCTTGAAAACATTCACAGTAATAAGAAGATGCTGATGTCTTGAAGTTGGCAACTCATTTTGGAAGACAAAGCCCTCACTGCTTTACTTTTTTTCCAAGTGATAAAGACACAAGGACCACACTGCCCACAGACAACCATCTCACAGATTCATGCAAAAGCCCTTTCTGATTGAACACAGTCTGCCTAATCCCAGCTAGGATACTGGTATCCTCAGCACAAAGATAATATATTTAGCAGTTTGAGGGAGAAGGGCTACATGTATATGTATGGCTGAGTGGCTCTGCTCTGCAACTGAAACTATTGCAGTACTGTTAATGGGCTACATTCCAATATAAAATAAAAAGTTTTTAAAAGATGATATGTTTAGCAAATGGTTTAGGAGTCAAAACCTTCCTTATTATAGTGGAGCTAAATAAACATGTAAGAAGTACAGTAAGTCTCTGAAAGTTATTTTAGTAACACAATGTTCATTTTTTTTACATCTGAAATTACAGAGTACATTGTTTTAATCGTGTGAATTTACACTGGAATTGAATGTGAATGAATAATCTCATGCTTTTCTATAGAAGAGGGCAAGCAAGTCCAGGAGAAGCAACCAAAAGTGTAAGCCTGTCTCCTCATTTAGCCATTCCCTTACTCAAAACCACAGAGACTGTTCCCAGTTACAGAGCAAAGTCCTTGCTTCTTGGTTAATATGGCACATAAGACTCTTCATCATCTGGCCCCTGTCCACCTTTCCCCCTTCTCTCCCCTCCCCAAACCCACACACTTCTGTAGGTCAGAAACATCATCCTATGATCAAAAGATGTGCCTTTGAACAAACTGTTTCCTTTTCCTGGAATGCGTTTTCCCCGTGGTGGCTGTGTTCAGTTCAGTTCACAACCCATGCGGTTGGTTGGTCGGGGTGGGCTGGTGGGGCCAGGGGTGGGGTCGGCAGGGGACCACTCCCCGGCCTGCAACCTGGCACTACTGGGTGCATTCCAACGCGGCAGTGCCTTCTGATCGAGGCCCAGCCGGTGGACTGTGAGGCCAGCATGGGTCTTCCCCGAGTCGGGGTGCTTGGGAATGCAGCCCAAAGTGGGTGGTGAACTCCACCTAAGGCTAAATAACAGCACGAGGCCAATTGTCAACAAGTTCCCTAAGGGAAAGTTGGAAAGAACCAAACAACCCAGCTAAGGTCTCAGCCCAGCAAAGGGTCCTCTCTCCTCTGGGAGGTCATGTGTGCGCACTTCTGTTGGTGAGCACATCCCACTGTGTTATAGTACTGTGGCTGCGTGTCTGGACCTCCGCTTGGACTCTGTGAGGGAAGGGTTTCCGTCTGAATCCTCAGGATTCTGCCGCTGCTGCTTCTGCTCAAAGAATGAGTATTAACTGGGATGGAATTACAAGTGACCCCTGGGAGGTCATGTAGGACTCAAGCACTTTCGTCAGATTCCCAGCAAGGCTATTTTAAGAATTAAGGCTTTAGCATAAAATGATTATATTATTATTATTTCATTTTTTCAAGATGTGAAAAATTGTCTTTCTTAAGCCAATGTTTGTGATAAAAAATAAAGATGTTTCTCTTTCTCTGTGAAAATGATGGGGTTCTGAATGCACACAAACATAGGTAACACAAATCCTCTCTCTCGTAATTCCTTCCAGGATGATGGAGAAGGAAACCAATCTTCCAGGTTTGCACTGTCTTACTTAAAACCCTAAATGTTGATTTGGTCTATGGTCGTAGTGGGGCGGTGGAGGAGCTGAAGGAGAGAACCTAACTTAGCTGACTGATGGATTTATCGCTCCACTCAGAATGTTTAACATGCTTTGGGTTCTGCCTTGGGTTTCCAAAGGGCATCAGTCTCAGGGAGACCAAGAGACCAGGCTAGAAATAAGCTGAGTGTCAACCACACCTTTTCCCAAATTTTGTGTCCAAGGTCACCATCTGACTCATCCAGTAGCAGTGATACCTGTGGGCTTCCTCAGCTTGAGGAAAGGCCACTTATCTGTGTTCCCTTTGCAATTTGTATTTACCATATTTTATTGAATTCATTCACCTGTTCCAAGAGAAGCAAGAGCTGTCGAGGGTGACTTCGAGGTATATAGTTTGAGCGGCTAGGTCAGTGGTAGAAGCCCCTACTGGAGGAGAAAGTTTGAGAAGAGAGGCTAAATCATGAGTTCATTTCTAGATGCATTCACGTTGAAGCGTTTGAGGGGCATCTACATGGCAGCATCAAGAGGAGAGTTCAGAGAAATCTGGGCAGGAGATGGAGTTTGAAAGTTGCTGGCGTGCAGGTGGTGACTGAAGCCACCGGATGAATAGACTTGCCCAGGTGGCAGATCAGGAGAAGGCACTGGCACCCCACTCCAGTACTCTTGCCTGGAAAATCCCATGGATGGAGGAGCCTGGTGGGCTGCAGTCCATGGGTTCGCTAAGTCAGACACGACTGAGCAACTTCACTCTCACTTTTCACTTTCATGCATTGGAGAAGGAAATGGCAACCCACTCCAGTGTTCTTGCCTGGAGAATCCCAGGGACGGGCGAGCCTGGTGGTCTGCCATCTATGGGGTCGCACAGAGTCGGACACGACTGAAGTGACTTAGCAGTAGCAGTAGTAGGTGGCAGATCGTGGGCTGAGAGGGGAGCGCGGCTGTGTGCCGGGGCACTCCCACACTTGCAGGTCAGGCAGAGGGGCAAAGTGATTGACGAAGGAGAAGGAGAAGAGTCGGAGAGGAAGGAGGGAACCCAGAGCATGTGGTATCCTGGGAGCCAGGGGAAGGAATGTTTAAACAGAGGGAGGGGTCAGAGCTGCATGCAGAGTGATTCTGAGATGTGGTGAGATAGAAGACTATAAAGAGTACATTAGCTTAAGTGATTGGGAGATATTTGGTGAATTTAACAGGAACTGTCTCCACGGAGTGGCTGAAACAAGTTACACTGATGGCCCAGTCGAGGTCACTGACCATTAATTTGTAGTGGTACCAAGCCTCCTTGTGTTTTTCTCCAAATGTTCTCAGCAGCCCGGGTGGAGACACAGAGAGATACATAGGTGCATCCAGGGTTGGGGTTTGCTAGAGAATGTGCAGAACAATTGAAGTGATAAACCCTAGAGTCTATTCATAATAGAAGGAAAGGTAGAAATGAGTGATTGCTGAATGGATGGGTGAATGCATTGATGAAGGGATAAGTAAATGGATTCATAAATGGATGGGGAGATAAGGGGCAAGTCAATCCGAAGCACCTGACGAAGGAATAGTTGTAGTGGGCACTTAACAAATCAAGTTGAAAGAAAGGAAGGCTGTGAATCAAATGCTAGCTAGATGTTGGCACGATTTGATTCAGAGAGGAGAGTTTCGAGTCTTGCTAAGTTCCAGCATAGCAGTGGATGGATGCGGCAGAGTGGATAATTCACTGGAGTGGTGAAGAGTGTATTCACACAGACACTCACGTCATCTAAGTGGGTGCAACTGAAATGGAGGGAGGGGAGTACACTGGTACTGGTAACAAATCTATCTGGTAACAAAACTATCAGCGAAAGACAAGGAGGGCCTGGGAAGTCAGATGAAGACTGGCACAGGGAATGCAGCAAGGCGTCAGGTTATGGAGAAAGGACGAGAGTGAAGGAGCCGTGGTCTGAATGTGGCGCGGGGAGGATGCTGCCTTGCTTTCAAATCTGGAGCTTCTTGGAGTGTAAAATGGGCCTCACTTGACAGGCTGACAGATGAGGCATTGTTCTCAGAAGACTGGCTGGATTCAGTTAAGACAATGAGATGGACAGAATCTCCCGAGGAGAGTCCAGGGCTGCAGCGGGTAAAGCCTCTCTTCCCGCTTCACTATGCACTGTGGTACGTGGGTTTCTCAGAGGTGAACAAATGGTGGCTTGGGTCACAGTGCCTGTGACTGATACAGGGAAGTGTCTTTTCATGTTTCTATTCCCCAAGCCTAGAATACTGTAAGACACCTGGAATCGTTTTCTAAAGTGCGTAACTCTTACTGAAAATTTGATTGCTCCATCTTTCGCTGATTCTACATTCCACTCTGACATTCTGAATACTAGTAATCTTCTACCGTAATTTAGCTGCTGATCCAAAAGAGTGTAGGAGATTCATTTGTACCTGTATTTTCATCCGTGCACGTCTGGTGAATAGATCTCTGTTATGGGCTTCTCTTGGTATCATTTGCTTCTTTTTTCCCTAAAAAATGAAGCAGTAGAATGTATTCTGGTTAATTAAGTGTTTTGATGACTGAAGTTGTAGTTAACTCAAGTGTCTTAATCACAGAGATTCACACACACAGCCCCAGGAAGGATCATGATCTTTCATCTAGATACTGTCTGTCAGATGGAGGATGGGCTAGGAGGGGATAAAATGACAAAATCACATGCAAACTTTTTAAAGTCCACCTTATCATCATGGAGGAAAAATGCCATATATCCAGTTAATTCACCATCACTAGGTAAAAAATATTCATTTCTCTTAATAAATCTGAGCTCTACAAACCTGAATTTTGCTTATAATGCTAATAAAATTCCAGAGTCCTGCTCAAAAAATGCAAACCTTCGTAATTAAGTAAAGCACCTCAAGAAAAGATTTGAAGGAATGTCCTCCTCCCTTACAGCTCTGGAAAGAGACGTGGTTTTTGCGTTGTAAACTCAATGAAATATCCTTTGACAAGGTAGCAAACTGAGAACTTCTAGAAAATTTCAATGTAGTTTTCTCATTGCACTACAGAGATTTATGTCATTTGTCCTGTTCTTAATACATCTCAGATCTTGGAAGTGTTTAAAGGAGTCTTATAAAATTGTAAAGATTCTAGACACAAAAATAACCTCCAGAAAAAAATCTGTAATTCTGACTGGTTGTCTTAGTCGATACTTTTTCTAGTGATAATGATGTAATTGGCAACTTCTGTCTAACTATATAAATCTTTGTAAGATTTTTCTGTCAGATCAGATGAAGATCACTAGAATGTTCCTCTTCTCCCAACTACTTGACAGAATAATTGAAATCATATGACTCTACAAGCTTTCTTACTTAAAAAATTAATCATGATCTACTAACAAGAATTGAACTTGCACTCCCACTGAAACAACCGCCAAAGCTGAACAAAATATGCAAGAGAATTGTTTGCAGATACTGGAGAGCCAATTTTGCAGGGCTTTGATCCTTGAGAGAAAGGAAGCAAGAGAAGATTTCCCCTGGTTTTCTGCCTAAAGATAGTTTTCAAACTGTCCTACGGGGGGAAAGAGCCTGAGCATGGAGAAGAGACAGAGATCAGAGCCAGGGGTCGCTAAGACTGCAGGGACCCAGAAGGGGGTTGAGATGCAAGCAACAGATAGTAGGGACCTGCTAAGAAGATACATATAACTTTTCTCAGATCCTTGGCCAGTTCCAAAGTTGTGCATTTGCAGGGTGAAACGGTGGGAAGCCAAGGGGGAAAAAAACAACAGTTACAAAGAGGTTGATAACTAAGTAGAAACATCAGGGCTTACACATTACTGGGGCAATTGCCAGACCCTGGTGAACACCCTAGACTTTCAGATGAAGCCCCAGAAGGATCTCACCCTAGGGCAGGGGGCATGCTAGGAGAAAGGGCAAAGATAAATAAGCCCTAACAAGGCCTAAAGCCAAACCTGGACAGGACCAAGGTGACCCTCCAGTAATTTAGCTGAAGCCAGAACCTCTGCCACCTACTGTCAAGCTACTACAGTGTTCAGCACACAATAAACTTACAGGATTGGAAGATACAGGAAAATGTTCATCATGGAAACACATAATCCTTTAAGTCAAAATACTTCCTCAAACTCCAGGGTGACTTTGGTGGCCCAGATAAAGCAATCATAATAGGTAAATCGGTAATACACATTTTCTCCAAAGCTTCGTTCCTCAACATTAAATAGCACCATGAGCAGAACCCCAAACTTGAAAGTATCTACCTAATCCAGGGAACAGTTCTGTTAAAACCATAATATATTCACTTGGCCAAAGAGATTGTAATCAAGTTGATCAATTGCCCCATACTCAGATTTATGATGGCGACAAAGTTTTCTCTGGCGGGGGGGGAAAGGATGATTTTTATCTGCATATCTAAAGAATCCAATTTGGTATACTCCCCAAACAAAGGACATTTGTTGGGAAATTCTGGAACGATAAATGCCAAATACTCCCAAATGAAAGTTTTCCCACTTACAAACAAGATGAAGGTTCTGTACACTCGTGGCTGATTCATGTCAATGTATAGCAAAACAAATACAGTATTGTAAAGCAAAACAAACTAAAAAATAAAAATTAATTTAAAAAAAAAACAAAACAAGATGAAAGTTCTTTCTCTACCAGGCACCATGTCAACATGCTAAA
Source organism: Aepyceros melampus (assembly GCA_006408695.1). Classification (NCBI taxonomy): domain Eukaryota; kingdom Metazoa; phylum Chordata; class Mammalia; order Artiodactyla; family Bovidae; genus Aepyceros; species Aepyceros melampus. The sequence continues at coordinate 32,997 of SJXQ01002030.1, read as the reverse complement.
GGCCAGTGAACCTGGACTTGCTCCTCAGGACAATACTTTATTGAACTCTATTTTCAGCAGATATTTTGCTTAGAAAAGAAGGGTCACATTGGTGAAATGAATACTCAGAGCAGTAGGCATGAATCCAGCACGCACAAAAGAAACTCGATAAATACTTCACTACATGCCTATCAAGTTCTTGTACATATCACTGTAATTACCATTTATAATTCAAGGACAGCACTTACATACTTCGGTTGAATATTTGAGAATTGCATATAAAAGCTCTGGATTTTTAGTTTTTTGTATTTTCTTGTAAGATTTTAGGTACTCATTTAAAATCCTGGGTACCACTAGATGAATAGGACTTCGAATTAAAAGTGTATACAATTCAAGTATGAATTTGGATATGTATCATCTAGAATACAAGCTTATCCCTACAAAACTGCCTAATTATGACCTAATCATGAGAAGACATCAGACCAAATCCAAATTGAGGACATTTAACAAAATAACAGGCCAGTGCTCTTCAGAACTGTAGAGATCATGAGAGAATAACTGTCTGAGGACCCTTCCAGATTAAGGGAGATTGAAGAGACATGATAACTAAAGGTGAGGGCTGATCCTCGATCAACTCCAAGGATGGTTGGTGAAATCTAGATGTCTGTTGATTAGATGAGAGCATTTCCTCAGTGTCATTTTCTGATTTGGATCACATCTGTAATTTAATCTCAAAAGGCTTAGAAAAAATATATAAGTGCATATTCCGAGAGAGAGGGGTAAAGCAACAGTGTGATACAATGTCAAGATTCAAGTGATGATGGTACATCTGAAATTTTCCTACTGTTGGCAGTTTTTTTTTTTTTTTTGTAAATCTGAAACAATTAAAAAAATCCACCCTCCAAGACATTCTCCTGTTTTTCTAAATGAACACAAAATGGCACTGGTGGCAGTCTGTTCTCTGCCTCCCAGTTTTACTCACAGAGCATTCAAACTTCTTTCCCCCATTTTCCTCCTAGTATGCTAGCCAAGTTGAATAGTTTTATTCCCCAGACACACACAATCTTTTCATTCCTTTTTCTATCAACCACAACACTGAAAATGGTTATTTTTAGGAGATTCTGTACGAGACAAAGCATTAGCCTCTTTTCATCGAACGTTGCTAGTCTACCGGGAGCAAAATTCTAACAAGATGTGGGCTTTGTTGTTCCACAAGTATTCCCCACACGTAAACCCAGCTGTATGAGGAAAGAGGCTGATCCTAAATAAGAAGAGAAACTCATTTCCAAATTATGACAAGCAATAAAAGAACTGGGGAAAAGAGAAGCCAATGAATGCTGTTGACGTAGCTCCAGCAACATGGGCCTTTACACCCAGGAGAGCCTGGGGTAAGGTTTGGAGACTCTCCCGAGTCTCAGACAAACCCAAACACTAGCCAGAACCTTCCAGGAAGGCCCACAGCCCACAGCGGAATCCCCTTGGGGTCCTCTGTGCTTATTTCCTCCGTTCTGTGTCCTCCCGACCTTGACTGCTATTATTACCCCGTTCCCCTTCGGATATAGTGAAATTGACCGGTACAGAAATGGGCGCTCGCCGCCAAAAGCGAAGGACAGCATGCAGCGAGAGGAAAACCCGTGGAACCCCTTACCTTCAAGCAGCAGTTGTTTGAAATAGGTTCCACGTCTGCACCAGGTCCCGGGGTGGGGTGGGGGCCACCTCAATGCATGCAGAATATATAGGGACAGATTATATATCCGGGTTTTTCATTACACAAGGTGTTTTTGATGGGTTCTCAGCCAAGATCCACTTAAAAACAAAGCTACACAAAGACTACAAAAAGGCCACACAAAGTTTAAACAAAAGGCTAAAGAAAGAGCAAACAAAAGCCAAAGCAAGTTTAAACAAAGAATGAAACAAAGGCAAAACAAAGGCCTAACAAAGACAAAGACAAAGGGCAAAACAAAGGGCAAAAGAACATCTAAACAAAAGCTAAGCTAAGCCACAACCGTGTCACTCCCTCGCACACACACACCATATTACACGCGATCCGCACACACGCACTGACTCTGGTCTTCCACCTCCCATGTCATCAACACCCCATGCCTCACTAAGGCTCACTCCACACCAACGGTACCCCATCACACCAGGTCCAACCACACCACACACCCTTCCATTGCGCCACCCCACCTCAGCAGGCATGTCACCCCACCCTGCTATACACCACACCACACACCACAAGCCAAACCCCCCAACCACGAAAGGAGTTGGAGTCACACCGGTACGTCTCTATTTTTAGGCTTCTGTTTCTGTACTCTATGCAGGTTAAATACACATACATGTTGCCCTCCCTAACACACCTACCCACACAGGCCCAAGATAACATCTACACACACATGCCCTCATACACTAAACAAGAGCACCTTGGTCTAGTCACAGCTGAGCTTGGATTTGGAAGATTCTGTAACAATTACCTGTTGCATTCAAATTTATGCAGACTTTTGAAAAAGATCATCTCTTTTGGTAACTGATTTCTGTAACTGATGAATTTCATGCAACTAACATGGTAATAGCGACTTCAGTCTTAGACATTTGCGTTTTCTTATCATTGTCCTGTAACTCGTGGGTCATACCATTGAGTCCTATAGCTCTGTGCCTCTGTTCAATTGCATGGTTCCTATAAGCCTGTGCTTTTGCAAAAGTTCATTTTATGTACATAGAACTACACACAAATGATTTGAAAGAGGAAAGATATCTTCTGAAGCTAATCCAACCAACAGCAGCCTTGCCTCCTAAATTCCCAGGGCTCCCTGCTTGACGTGTGATGGTGAGGTATCAAGTCAACATTGCCATCAAGTTTCCTTTTATTCTCTTGTCTGTTGTATGCAAAAAAGAATCACCCAGGGAACCTTGAAAAGGCAACCTATTGGAGTACAGACATCCATAGAAATCTCATTGTACACTAACCTCATGGCTAGTTAAACACGTGTCTCTGAGGAAGGAGTTATAATGTATGCTGACTGACTCCTGCCATGAGGCCAGGACTCTGCCAGTGCGGCCGGGGCTGTGTTTGAGGGCTGGGTAGAGTGAGGTGGTTGAGAGCATGGGCTCTGAGCACTGGGATGGTCACAGGACTCTGACTCCAAGTACCAGCCCAGGGCTTGTTGACAAGCGGTGGGTTCGGCAGACATGCTGGCCTTCGCATGGACAGACCTCAGAATCCAAGTGGCTGGAAGGTTTTCCCATTTGGCCATTCCGTCTCTTCAGCAAAGAGCAATCTAGCTTCCAGTCTGGCAGGGTAGGGAAGGTGGGGGAGTTGGAATACCTTACCACTGATATTCTGTGATCAGGGTGGGCAAGGGGCCCACATGAGTTATGTAGTTCAGTTCAGTCGCTCAGTCGTGTCCGACTCTTTGCGACCCCATGAATCACAGCACACCAGGTCTCCCTGTCCATCACCAACTCCCGGAGTTCACTCAGACTCACATCCATCGAGTCGGTGATGCCATCCAGCCATCTCATCCTCGGTTGTCCCCTTCTCCTCCTGCCCCCAATCCCTCCCAGCATCAGAGTCTTTTCCAATGAGTCAACTCTTCATATGAGGTGGCCAAAGTACTGGAGTTTCAACTTTAGCATCATTCCTTCCAAAGAAATCCCAGGGTTGATCTCCTTCAGAAAGGACTGGTTGGATCTCCTTGCAGTCCAAGAGACTCTCAAGAGTCTTCTCCAACACCACAGCTCAAAAGCATCAATTCTTCAGCACTCAGCCTTCTTCACAGTTGAACTCTTACAGATGTTCCCTTTTTAAGCCCTGCCCATCACCCTGCCCACCCCAGCTTCTAAATCTGGAAATTTCTCCATATAAACTTCCCAGAACCAGGGCAGGTCGGTGCAGTAAGCCTGGAAATCTGTTAAGAATGTGCGCCTTCCCCACTCCCTGCCACGCTTGCTGCTCTGCCTGCTACCCCAAGCCTGGAGACGCGTGGAGTTGCGACACATGACTGTGACCTGCCTTTTCCTGGCGTGGCCCCTGCCAGCTCTTACAATGGAACTTCTCCGGACAGCCAAGCCAGTTACTGCCCTCCGCTCATTTCTACCTTCCCAAATTGTGTTATAATCACCCATCTTTTGTTTAATGGGTTAAAACCTTTTAAAAAATTCTCTACTGCCGCTCTGAGAGTTAAAAAAAAAAATCATTCTTTAACTTTTAAAAAATATTATACTATAATTTTAGTAACATTTTTTGGATAAAAGTAGATAAATAAGCTTGTATAGTTAAACTGTCACTTTTAACCAAAAAAAAAAAGTTTTGTCTTTATTTGGATATGGTGGCTCAGTAATAAAGGATCTGCCTGCAATGCAGAAGACCTGGGTTCGATCCCTGGGTTGCAAAGATCCTCTGGAGGTGGGCATGGCAACCTGCTCCAGTATTCTTGCCTGGGAAATCACATGGACAGAAAAGCTTGGCAGGTTACAAAGAGTCAGGCATGACTCAGCAACTAAACAACAACAACATAATTTACATACTGTAATAGTCATGATTTTAAAGTGTAAAATTTAGAGACATTTAATATTTAATACAATCACTCTACACGTGGACATCACCAGGTGGTCAGTATCAAAATCAGATCCTTTATATTTTTTGCAGCCAAAGATGGAGAAGCTCTATACAGTCAGCAAAAACAACAACAGGAGCTGACTGTGGCTCAGATCATGAACTCCTTACTGCCAAATTCAGACTTAAACTGAAGAAAGTAGGGAAAACCACTAGACCATTCAGGTATGACCTAAATCAAACCCCTTACAGTTATACAGCGGAAGTGACAAATAGATTCAAGGGATTACATCTGATAGAGTACCTGAAGAACTATGGACAGAAGTTCGGACATTGTACAGGAGGCAGGGATCAAGACCGTCCCCAAGAAAAAGAAAGGCAAAAAGGCAAAATGGTTGTCTGAGGAGGCCTTACAAATAGCTGAGAGAAGAAGAGAACCTAAAGGCAAAGGATAAAAAGAAAGATATACCCATCTGAATGCAGAGTTCCAAAGAATAGCAAGGTGAGATAAGAAAGCCTTCTTCAGAGATCAACGGAAAGAAATAGAGGAAAATGACAGAATGGGAAAGACTAGAGATATCTTCAAGAAAGTAAGAGATAACAAGGGAACATTTCATGCAAAGATGGGCACAATAGACAGAAAACGGTATGGACCTAACAGAAGCAGAAGATATTAAGAAGAGGTGGCAAAAATACACAGAAGAACTATATAGAAAAGATCTTAATGACCCAGATAACATGATGGTGTAATCACTCATCTAGAGCCAGACATCCTGGAATGCGAAGTCAAGTGGGCCTTAGGAAGCATCACTATGAACAAAGCTAGTGGAGGTGATGGAATTCCAGTTGAGCTGTTTCAAATCCTGAAAGATGATGCTGTGAAAGTGCTGCACTCAATATGCCAGCAAATTTGGAAAACTCAGCAGTGGCCACAGGACTGGAAAAGGTCAGTTTTCATTCCAGTCCCAAAGAAAGGCAATGCCGAAGAATGTTCAAACTACCGCACAATTGCAATCATCCCACATGCTAGCAAAGTAATGCTCAAAATTCTCCACGCGAGGCTTCGACAATATGTGAACCGAGAAATTCCAGATGTTCAAGCTTGATTTACCAAGGGCAGAGGAACCATAGATCAAATTGCCAACATGCGTTGGATCACAGAAAAAGCAAGAGTTCCAGAAAAACATCTATTTATGCTTTATTGACTGTGCCAAAGCCTTTGACTGTGGATCACAATGAACTGTGGAAAATTCTGAAAGAAATAGGAATATCAGACCACCTTACCTGCCTCCTGAGAAATCTGTTTGCAGTTCAAGAAGCAACAGTTAAAACTGGACATGAAACAACAGACGGTTCCAAATAGGAAAAGGAGTACATCAAGGTTGTATATTGTCACCCTGCTTATTTAACTTATATGCAGATTGCATCATGCGAAATGCTGGGTTGGATGAAGCACAAGCTGGAATCAAGATAGCCAGGAGAAATATCAATAACCTCAGATATGCAGATGACACCACCCTTATGGCAGGAAGTGAAGAGGAACTGAAGAGCCTCTTGATGAAAGTGAAAGTGGAGAGTGAAAAAGCTGGCTTAAAACTCAACATTCAAAAAATTAAGATCATGGCATCTGGTCACATCGCTTCATGGCAAATGAATGGGGAAACAATGAAACAGTGAGAGAGTTTATTTTCTTGGGCTCCAAAATCACTGCAGATGGTGACTGCAGCCATGAAATTATAAGATGCTTGCTCCTTGGAAGAAAAGCTATGACCAACCTAGACAGCATTTAAAAAGCAGAGACATTACTTTGCCAACAAAGGTCAGTCTAGTTAAAGCTATGTTTTTTCCAGTCGTGTATTGATGTGAAAGTTGGACTACAAAGAAAGCTGAGTGCTGAAGAATTGATACTTTTGAACTGTGGTGTTGGAGAAGACTCTTGAGAGTCCCTTGGACTGCAAGGAGATCCAACCAGTCCATTCTAAAGATCATTCCTGGGTGTTCATTGGAAGGACTGATGTTGAAGCTGAAACTCCAATACTTTGGCCACCTCATGCGGAGAGTTGACTCATTGGAAAAGACTCTAATGCTGGGAAAGATTGAAGGCAGTGGAGAAGGGGATGACAGAGGGTGAGATGGTTGGATGCCATCATCGACTTGATGGACATGAGTTTGAGCAAGCTCTGGGAGTTGGTGATGAACAGGGAAGCCTGGTGTGCTGCAGTCCATGGGGTTGCAAAGAGTCGGACATGATTGAGCGACTGAACAGAACTAAATATAATCACAAGGATGTGAAAGCACTGCCACTATCTAATTATGTAGCATTTTCATCACTCTAAAAATAAATTCATACTGATTAGCAATGAAACATACTATTGATATCAGCACATAGAGTCAGACATTAAAGGAGTTAAGAGGATATAGCAAATACTGTGTTGGCCATCACTGAATGTTAATACAAAATGCGGGAATCTCTATAGAAAAATTTACCTTAGGAAAGACACTGAAGAGGATGTCTCCATATTCTTCCTAGCAGGTTAAATGTGCATGAAGTCACCTCCACAGTTAGACAGTTGTGTACCTGACAAAATTATGTCCCAAAGTATTGTGTTGTAAAAGAGAGGCTAGAGACAGACATTCAGATTAATGGCAATGCTATTTTTCCTGTGGAAATATGAAAAAATAGCCTTTATAAATAACTGTAAAACCATTAAATTATTGCAGGGTAAATAATAATGATTTGATCAAATCAGAGAGAAACAAACTGAAGTGTCTCTTCGTTTGACCTCCAATCCTCACTTTCAGAGCAAATCTGTCTCGAGACTTTGACCTGGACCTTACCAATTTTGAGCTGTCCCCAACTTTCAGTAGTAATCAGAGGAATACGACACCCACTGAGCTACCAGTATTCAGACAAAGCCTCTGTGTGTTCCCAAGTTCCACACCCAATGTCTCTCTTTCTCTCTCCTCTTGGACTCAGTCACGACTGTGTTCTGGCTAGTAGAGACCTATATGTACATTATGTTCTCTGCAGATGACACCACCCTTATGGCAGGAAGTGAAGAGGAACTGAAGAGGACTTCAGTTTAAAGCTTAAAGGACTGGAGTTTATCCAAGTTGCTGTGTTAAAAGTCACTCTTTAGAAGACACACTTCTTCTGTTCAACTTTCTGGACCCAAACCATGGATTGATTGTATTACCCCTTGTAATATTACCATTAGAAAAGGAAAGAGGGGACACAGGGTAGCAATAAGCAAGGATTCTAGCAAAAGGAGAGATTCAGAATAAGAATGTATTGTTGTGATGTGTTAAAAGAAAACCCAAGCTAAATGGTAATTAAAGTGTTAAAACCAGATTTTACTCAGGAACTATTGCAGTAGGAGAAAAGAGACCACAGTTAAACCGGTCTCAACTCCAAATACAATATGAACAAGTGGGGATTAATACCAAAGAAGCAGATTGGAGGAGGTGACGGATGGAAAACTACCATCAGGGATAAGGAGGACATTTCTAACTAAACTGACTGGACAGGATTCTGGTTAAAATCACAAGCTGTAACGGGCCACTGCAGGGTCCCAGATAACATGTCACCCAGCACTTCTCTATATAAAACCCATGGTTTCCAAACTCTGCAGGAATCCCTTCTATGCACGGCAGGCTCTCAGGGTGTCATGGAATATTTAAAATGTCAAGAAAAACTCAACAATACTGGACCTCTGTCCAACATCGTTGGACCAACAGCTTGAGATAATTCACCATTTCAATAGTACATAAAGCTTGGTATCTTGGCTGCACTGCGAGGCTTGTGGGATTCTAGTCCCCTGACCAGAGGTGGAATCCGCACCTCCTGCAGTAGAAGCATGGAGTCCTAACCGCTGGACTGCCAGGAAATGCCCTGTACGGTGTTATATTAGATGATATCATATTTTTTATAAGGGTGGATTTTTAGATGTTCACTTGATAAAAAGCAAGTATTTCGAGAGAATCATGAGGAACAGGAAGTGAGAATGGCATTGTCGCAATTCAACTCCTGCATGCAGCCCCGATGGTAGGGACTTGTAGTTTCTTAAGAATGAATATATTTTAAAAATTACTGTTTTTTTGTTCCTTCTCTTTTTAATATTTTTTTTGGTTTCACCCTAGCTTGTGAGATCTTAGTTCCTTGACCAGGGATCGAACTCAGGCTCTCAGCAGGGAAACCATGGAGTCCTAATCACTGGGAATTCCTGTTTTTTTTTTTTTTCAGTTTCTGTGTGTTTTCAAATTACTGCTTAGTTTTGAGAACATAAATTCTAATGAAGTTATTTGGGTCTAACTGCCCCATGAAAAGGACTGTTAGGGATTTCTTTTGGCCTATGGGTGCTGTGAAAAAAATTATAGAAACCCTAAAAACTCCTTGAACCTAGATGCTCAAGAATTTTGATATAAAATGACTGAGGTGTGCCACAAGAAGATAGTCTTTCCCTTACTAGAAAAATGTGTATGATCTGTGGAAGCTCTGCAGTGACTCTGAAGAGCCCCGGGTTTCCTCCTAGAGCAACAATAAGAAAACACAAAGAACAGGATAGTACCACACACGTGTGTCGGTCCCAACCTCCCAGCTCACTCCACGCTCCGGTCCCCTGCGTGGTGTCCATGCGGCTGCTCTCTGCGTCTGTGTCTCTATCTCCTCCTTTCAAATGGGTTCATCTGTAACCGTTTTTCTAGATACCACATATATACATTAATATACAGTATTTGTTTTTCTCTTTCTGACTTACTTCACTCTGCATTTTCTCTCTTCTAAAATAGTTCACCCCTGAAAAGAATCAAATGTCCTTTTTATCAAAAGTCTGTCTTTTAGAATATTTATTTCGCTTTGGCTGTGTCGGGTCTTAGATGGGGCATGTGGGATCTTCACTGTGGCACCTTTTGTTGCAGTCGGCAGGCTCAGTTGCCCTGCAGCATGCGGGATCCTAGTTCCCGCTCCAGGGCTTGAACCAGCGTCCTCTACATTCGAAGGCAGATTCTTCATCACGGGGCGGCCAGGGAAGTGCCTCAAAAGTCTGTCTTCAGAGGTTCTGCTCAGCTCCCTTACTTCAGGATCAGTTCTCATTGATCTTGGGAACATGTCTGTAATAGGTTGGGTCTGCCTGGCTGTGTACAAGGGATGCGGCCAGGCCAAGTCAGTGGAAACAGCGGGAAGTCATCACTGCTAGGAGGACGGTGATAAAATGTATGGAATAAGATGTGCCTGTTCTTACTGGCTTGGGAATAGGATTCTTCCAGACTGCAGCCTGGAAGAAATGGTGAAAGTGAAAGTAGCTTAGTCGTGTCCAACCCTTTGTGACCCTGTGGACTGTACAGTTCATGGAACTCTCCAGGCCAGAATGGTGGAGTGGGTAGCCTTTCCCTTCTCCAGGGGATCTTCCCAACACAGGGACTGAATGCAGGTCTCCCACATGCAGGTGGATTCTTGATCAGCTGAGCCACAAGGGAAGCCCAGAAATGGTGAGATGTTAGCCAAGGCAGCTTCCTCCTTCCACCAAGGTTCACAGGCAGCTCGAGCTGGGTGACTTGCCCAAGAGAACTCACTCACGCCACAGGCCTAGTTTTCCCTGTGTCCCTTCTGGTTTATCATTTGTCTGCATTTTTTATTTTGCCATAAAGTATTCTCTTTAATCACCACCTTGGAATAAGCCAGGACGAGTTCAGTAGGCCTCTGCCATGTACGTCTGCTTCTGCCACGACCTCTTCTGCCAGGGTGTGAGACAGGCGTGCAGTGAAAGGGACTCTCACTTAGACGTGCTAAAGTCTGAAAGATGACCCTAGATAACCAACTCTCTTTTCAAACACAGCAGCTTAACTAATGCCTCCCTGTCGAGAACAGCATTCAGGACGCTTGCTAAAATTATAGTGAGCTGGGACACCAGCTGGGGCCAGTCAATTCCTCCTTGTCTCGGCTGGTGATAGAAGTACCCCAAGCTGCTGCCTCTGCTGGGGACTTGAGTACCAGCCAGATGCACAGTGACAAAGAGCGGTCTGATGGTTTTTGCTGCAGTGCTTTTTAAATTTCTTTGTATGATATAAAGCTACAACTGTTTAATTATTTGGCAGTGATTTTTGCATTTTGCAATAAAGTTTTTGATGACCAAGAGCTCAAATAGATGAAAGCCATGGTTTAATAGAAAACTGTGTTGAATCTCAGTTTCTCCAGAGAGTTGGTGACGAATGTGTAGCTTGCACAAAAGTTGTACAAGCATTTACATGCCGCTGTGGACTCTGTGATGATGTCAGTGACCCTCCCACACTTCCCCCCCCCCCCAAAAAAAAGGGAGAAATCTTTTGTGGATGTGAGAAATATCTTTGTGGATGTGAGGAAGCAATAGCATCCACTTCAAAAGAATGTTAAGAAGGAAATGCATCCTAGAATAGAGGGAGTTTGACAGGCGCAGCTACTGGACGTGCAATTACAGAGCACGCTGGAAGTGACGCTCAGTTTACATCATATGACAACCCCTATTTTTTCCCCAATATTTATTTATTTGACTGTGTCAAGTCTTAGTTGTGCGATGCAGGATCTTTAGTTGTAGCACATGAGTTCTTGGTTGCAGCATGTGGGTCTAGTTCCCTGACCAGGGATTTAACCCAGTCCCCCTGACTGGGAACGCAGAGTCTTGGCCACTGGATCACCAGGCAAATCCCAGATGACTGCCCTTTTAAATGTGCTTATTTTTTATTCAAAATTTGCTGCTAAGCACCAGATTTTAGGAAAGGTTGAGCCTTTGAAAAACTGCTTCATAAATCAAACTACATATCCCTAATAACTTTTGTAAATGAATTTGAACTCCATTAAAACACATCCTGGAATGTGAAGTCAAGTGGGCCTTAGAAAGCCTCACTACAAACAAAGCTAGTGGAGGTGATGGAATTCCAGTTGAGCTATTTCAAATCCTAAAAGGTGATGCTGTGAAAATGCTGCACTCAATATGCCAGCAAATTTGGAAAACTCAGCAGTGGCCACAGGACTGGAAAAGGTCAGTTTTCATTCCAATCCCAAAGAAAGGCAATGCCAAAGAATGCTCAAACTACCGCACAATTGCACTCATCTCACACGCTAGCAAAGTAATGCTTAAAATTCTCCAAGCCAGGCTTCAGCAATACGTGAACCGTAAACCTCCATATGCTCAAGCTGGTTTTAGAAAAGGCAGAGGAACCAGAGATCAAATTGCCAACATCTGCTGGGTCATGGAAAAAGCAAGAGAGTTCCAGAAAAACATCTATTTCTGCTTTATTGACTATGCCAAAGCCTTTGACTGTGTGGATCACAATACACTGTGGAAAATTCTGAAAGATATGGGAATACCAGACCACCTGACCTGCCTGTTGAGAAACCTGTAGGCAAGTCAGGAAGCAACAGTTAGAACTGGACATGGAACAACAGACTGGTTCCAAATAGGAAAAGGAGTACGTCAAGGTTGATAAGTGGTCTGATATTCCCATCTCTTTCAGAATTTTCCACAGTTTATTGTGATCCACACAGTCAAAGGCTTTGGCATAGCCAATAACAGTATTTTGTAATCTTTTCTATTGAATAAGATGCATATTACCTATGACCAGGAGTAGAAGTATGAACACTTCTGCCTACTACATCTTAGTACCAGAGTTACCAAATAAAGCATAGCACAGTCAAGCACTGGATGGAACAATGATTTACTCACGAAGCAAAGAGGCAGAGAAAGACCAGCTCCAATGGTGGACACTGGTTCCCCATAGCCAGTTAGTTCCTCTTGCTGTTGTTGTGGGGCGATTGGCCTTCTTATAACAAAGAATAGCAGTCATGTGTCCTCCTTGTGGGAGCATTCCCTCATTGCTTAGATGGTAAAGAATCTGCCTGCAATGCCAGAGACACGGGTTTGATCCCTGTGTTGGGAAGACTCCCTGGAGGAGGAAATGGCTACCCACTCCAGTATTCTTGCTGGAGGAGCCTGATAGGCTACAGTCCATGAGGTCACAAAGAGTTGGACGGGACTGAGCACCTAACACTGAGTCCTCCCTGTGGAGGACAGTTTTAACAGTGAGGTTGACCGGATACTGTATGATATACACACACACACTTAAATAGAACAGAGAGTACACACTGTGTCTAAACAACAGAAGAGATCTTCCCACAAAGCAGTCAGTCGCCTCTTAGTAAGAAAGTCTTCCAGGCCCAAGGTTGATTCTTATTCAGCCAACTGGGGATCACAAGACTGTTCATATGAGACTGCCTTTCCCAACACTTTCCTTTTCTCTAAAACCCAAATGCTGGGTTCAATCTGTACTTACTGTATGAACACACAGGGTATGGTCCTTGACCAAATGAAATCTATGACCTGAACTTCGCAATGACCCCCACGTTTGATAGCATAATGCAGAAGACTATTCAAAACTGCTGGCAGCAGTTTGTTTTTCCTGTTGACCAGTGTGAAAATTATCAGTTTCTATAACCCCAAGGACAGAGAGGCAATGGCACCCCACTCCAGTACTCTTGCCTGGAAAATCCCATGGACAAGGAGCCTGGTAGGCTGCAGTCCATGGGGTTGCTAAGTCGGACACGATTGAGCAACTTCACTTTCACTTTTCACTTTCATGAATTGGAGAAGGAAATGGCAACCCACTCTAATGTTCTTGCCTGGAGAATCCCAGGGATGGTGGAGCCTGGTGGGCTGTCGTCTATGGGGTCACACAGAGTCGGACACGATTGAAGCGACTTAGCAGCAACAGCAGCAGCATAACCCCAAGGAATACTCGCACATGCTAACTCTAACACCCATCAAATGAGCATTTTCTATGTGTAAGCACAAACACTTTGTCTAAGGAATTTTGGTCATTATGGACATCTGCAGCTATACTTGGTGTGAGAGGATGGCTATAAGATACCATGACTACAGGAGTCACCATCACTGTATATCTTTGCAAGTCCTCACACAAATAAGAAGTTTCATTATGATAATTTTTTTTAAACAGGTACTTTATGCAAATAATCAGCAAGTTAACTTTATAGAGCATGGTTAGTCATCATGATTGCTTTCACACTAAATTTTCAAAGTGTTTTCTACATGTAGGCTTACTGCTAGTCTAAGCTCATGGGAGAGTGAATGTGAAAAATGAAAGATTCAACTATAGGAAAATCCGAGGAATCCCAAGGGAGAAGTCCAAATGTGCCATTAGGAAATCTGTAGTGAATAATGTTTGAGCTTGCTCCAGATCCCCTCATATTCCTCTTTTGATTTTTATGTACACTCCCATCCCTGCTCACTTTCATTGTACTTCTTCCAAAGGCCAGAATCCAAAGCTCTTTTTATAAACTCGGCTCCTTAGGTGAGAATGATCTAAGTACTTCTGTCCTCAACAGAGAAGAGAGGTGAGTTTGGGAGCATGCAAGTCCAGCTCCCTGACCTCAAGTTCCTCTATGGGATCAGACTGAAGCTGCTTTTCTTGAAATTTCACCTCAGATCTTCCCTTTGCTCCCCTGTTTCTCCTTCCCAGTTTCCTCTGAGATCATTTCCTTATTATTAATAATTCAGACAGGAGACCTCACCCTAGGGTCTCCTATGAGACCCTAGGGTCTCATTTTGGGGGACTCAACCTAAGACAGAACCCCCAAAGCCCTCTGGACATATGGATGTGAATGGACTAAAGAAAGAGCTAGACACAACTCCTGTTCTTAGAAAACTATGCATCATCAAGCTGACACTTGCCTCCTACAGCCAAGAAGCAGAGACATTTCACACTTGAACCAGTAACTTAAAGAAAATGACAGAAAGGGGTTTTCCATCCCCACTTTACCACCTTATAAAGTTTACCTCTGTTTACCTCATAGAAAACAGAGAATATAAAAGATCCTAAGAACTGTAATTCATATCTCTAAATTGCTAAAATATAGACTAAGAGAGAAATTTTAGTGCAAGTCAATTAAAATCTCAAGATATAGGAAGGGCTAGTGGGGCTCATTCTTTGCCAGGGTGCTGGGATGAATTGGGAGAATGAGTCATAGTCCATGGGTATAGATGCACTCTTGATTGGGTAAAATGATTCCTAATTCAAGACATGTAAAGGCACCTCAAACGAGAAAGGGACTTTCCCACTGGTACTTGTGGTAAAGAACCAGCCTGCCAATGCAGGAGACATAGGAGACATGAGTCCAATCCCTGGGTTGAGACGATCCCACAGAGGAGGGCATGGCAACCGATGCCAGTATTCTTGCCTGGAGAATCCCATAGACAGAGGAGCCTGGTGGGTTCTAGTCCATAGGATCGCAAAGAGTTAGACATGACTGAAGTGACTTAGCATGCATGCATGCAAACAAGAAAGAATCAGGCTTATAAACAAGGGTTGCACATGGCCCCAACAGAGTTATGTCCCCCGCAGATCTGATTTCCTAGATTAAAGGTTAATAAAAAGTGGTATCTATCAATTTATCTGGGGACTGACGCAAGCTATAAGTTGGTCCCCAGATAATTACAGGGCATTCAAGGGAAAAATTTTTATATCATCATTGTTACTATTTTTTATGTATCAAGAGAAGACTAGAATGATATTACCAAACACTAACACTGTCAAGAATTCTCAGTGGTGGTATATTGCAAATTTCTTCCTAGAAATATTTGGTATTGTTTTATTTATATAAAGAATATGAACTCTCTTTTTTAAAAAATATAAACAAAGTAATAATATTATATTTTCATGATTTATTGGATTGTTTAATACTTAATTGAACAGGGGGGCAATATCCTAATTTCCAAAAGGCCCACTTGTGTCTACAGTTTCATCCTGACTTGAAATCCTTTAAGTCAATTGTTCTGGATTCATTCCTGTTTTTCCCTATTTGTGTGTGAAAGACAGAATTAAACAAGTAAATAAAATGTAGACAAAGCAATCAATGGTGCTAGAGAGAATGTCAGTAAAATAATTCACCATGAGATACAGGCTGACTGAAGGGTGAAGGACAGTGCAACCAGAAAGGCGATGACTTCACCCAAACACCCTTTTCATTGTCCCATTATCTTATCAAGCAGTATGTTAAGTGGAAGTGAAAGGAGGAAGTACTTGAGAGAGGCAGGGTATGAAATATGGTCTGAGCATTTAAGAGATCAACATTTCATTGAGAACAGCTCTGCCTGGTAAAACATAAAAAGGTTTAAAGCATAGTTAGATGAATAGCTAAAGATGAAAACCATTGCATCAGATAGAATCCTAGAGTTGTGTGGCTATGTTCAGATCATAAATATTAACTATGAACTAAATTAGGAACTCGAGTGGCTCAGTAGTAAAGAATCGGCCTGCCAATGCAGGAGACACAGGTTCAATCCCTAGATCAGGGAAGTCCCTTGGAGAAGGAAATGGTAACTCACTCCAGTATTCTTGCCTGAAAAATCCCATGGACAGAGGAGCCTGGCAGGCTACAGATCATAGGGTTGCAAATGAGGTGGACATGACTTAGCAACTAAATATGGGCTTCCCTGGTGGCTCAGAGGGTCAAGTGTCTGCCTGCAATGCAGGAAACTTGAGTTCGATTCCTGGGTCAGGAAGATCCCCTGGAGAAGGAAATAGCAACCCACTCCAGTACCCTTGCCTGGAAAATCCCATGGATGGAAAAGCCTGGTAGGCTACAGTCCATGGGGGGTTACAGAGTTGGACACGACTGAGTGACTTCACTTTAGCAACTAAATAGTAAGACCAGAAACTCAGGTGCCAAAGAATTTTATTTCAGTCAGACTAAATTCATGTGTTTAAATGTATGCATACTATAGAAAAGAAAAAAAAAAAGGGTTGCAAATGAGGTGGACATGACTTAGCAACTAAATATGGGCTTCCCTGGTGGCTCAGAGGGTCAAGTGTCTGCCTGCAATGCAGGAAACTTGAGTTCGATTCCTGGGTCGGGAAGATCCCCTGGAGAAGGAAATAGCAGCCCACTCCAGTACCCTTGCCTGGAAAATCCCATGGATGGAAAAGCCTGGTAGGCTACAGTCCATGGGGTCACAGAGTTGGACACGACTGAGTGACTTCACTTTAGCAACTAAATAGTAAGACCAGGAACTCAGGTGCCAAAGAATTTTATTTCAGTCAGACTAAATTCATGTGTTTAAATGTATGCATACTATAGAAAAGAAAAAAAAAATGATGGACAATATTGACTTTCACAGGAGCCAGAGAAATGCTGACTATACATGATGCTTCAAAGCAGTTAGTTATGAATGTGGGATGTGAGAGTGAGTATGTGTGTGTGTATAAATGAGAGTCTCTAATGGAATGGTTGTTCAGACTAGTATGGTAAATGAAAGATAGTTAAGGTCCAGAGGGAAAACCAATAGTCAAAGGAAAAGTTTGAGTGTATGAAAATCCTTCATTAGCAGTGCATCTGGGTTATTAGAAGGCACTCTGGAAGGGAACGGCACTCCACAGGGATCTTCAAGAAGTTGTCACATCAGATGGGAAGGCAAAAATGGGATGTGGGGACAAGAATTTGAGGATGGCGCTGAGTTGAAACCCATTCAATTGGTGGACCTGCGACAGAGGGTGGAGACTATTACAAGGCACACTGTAGGTACCTCATAAACATTATTTAAAGAGTAAACAGATGAACTAGTTAGATACCAGCCTCAGGTTTGCACATGAGAATTTGGTACAAAGTTTTAATCTACTTTCCAGAGGCAAGCATGGGTGCTGAAAAAGACTAAAAACTACCATCAGCTATACACTTCTTGTTAAAAAGGAATGCCAATAAATTGGAACGTGTCAAAGAAAAAGATTTCCAAAATGACAACTAGGAGAAAGAAAAACCTTCTCTCTAGAAGGTTTACATGATGTGTGTGAGCAAAAACAGGGTGGGCCAAGAAGAAAGAAGTGAAATGGGTTATTTTCACCTTAATGGGCATTAATGTACAATAGGGGTGTTCATAGTTTGCAGAAGCTTGGTGTTGGCTTTTCTGGTGATTCCTGGTAGAGGAAAACTACCATCAGCTATACACTTCTTGTTAAAAAGGAATGCCAAGAAATTGGAACGTGTCAAAGAGAAAGATTTCCAAAATGACAACTAGGAGAAAGAAAAACCTTCTCTCTAGAAGGTTTACATGACGTGTGTGAGCAAAAACAGGGTGGGCCAAGAAGAAAGAAGTGAAATGGGTTATTTTCACCTTAATGGGCATTAATGTACAATAGGGGTGTTCATAGTTTGCAGAAGCTTGGTGTTGGCTTTTCTGGTGATTCCTGGTAGAGGATGAAGTCTTAAGTCTTCCACATAACATTTTAAGCTTAGAAAATTTTGGATATTTGAATTCTAGACTGTTTAAATGGATGAAACTAGTAAAGCTATCTTGGAATTAAAAGTAAGACAAGTTCCTTTTTGGCTAATAGCCAGATGATGTTGGAAATTCTATCAGATACTTAGAAGCTATCAAGGATACTCAATATGAGAAAAAGCTTGCATGATAACATTCCTAACTCATCAATTTAATATATTTTGGATTTAGTTGCACTGTGTATTATGCTGTTAATTTAAAATTTAATCACTATAAAAATAATGAAAATGAAAGATATACCAATGAAATTTCACTACCACCCAATCAAGCAGCTTTATTTCCATGGTTCTCTCCTTTCTTCTTTCTCTCTCTCAACATAATTTCCTGCAGTGGCTTGATTTTCCATTGAATATTTATAATTGATTAAAATATTCCCCCACTAGTAAGTATTTCTTTCCTCCTCTGTCCTTTATATGTAATTAAAAATAAATATCTTTATCCACTTTCCTCATTTTAAGTAATTTCAAAGCTTATAAAGGACTTTATTTGTATTATATAAACATTTTTACAGCCCTTGGAATCTATTGCCAAATTTGGAGCAGTCTTCTGGAAAACAGCCACAAGTGACAGTGATAAATAATGGCCATTTTTTTCAAACTTTAGAAATTCTTGAGTATTACAAATGATGCATTCATATTTGGCAATTAAGTATAAAAATGTTATTTGTATTTCTTTGGTAATTAGTAAAATTTAATTCAGTCTGTCTTTGCAAATGTGTATTACTTGAATCCTTATACATAGCATGGCAATGAAATTAACATGAATGTTGATATCAAAAGACTTGGCCTTGAAATCTACTTTGCCTACTTTTGTGACTGTTTTCTAGACTCCTCCACTAAACTATATGCAAGATCAGAGAAAGAAAATTGTCTTTTCTGGTTTTGAAATGGCTAGCATTTAGTTCAGTCTCTATTACTGGCAGGAGGTAAAAAAAATGTCTATTTATTTGAATTCAGGTAACTTACATAATCGCTCTGCAATGGAAAGGAATCTAAAAGGTAACAGGTAGGATCTCAATCTTTCCTGTTCATTCCTTTTCTATATTTCTATATATTTATGTTTCTATATTTTCTTGGGCTCCAATATCACTGTGGATGGTGACTGCAGCCATGAAATTAAAATAAGTTTGCTCCTTGGAAGAAAAGCTATGACAAACCTACACAGCATATTAAAAAGCAGAGACATTACTTTGCCAACAAAGGTCCATCTAGTCAAGGCTATGGTTCTTCCAGAAGACATATATGGTTGTGAGAGTTGGAGCATAAAGAAGGCTGAGCGCCAAAGAACTGATACTTTTGAACTGTGGTGTTGGAGAAAACTCTTGAGAGTCCCTTGGACAGCAAGGAGATCAAACCAGTCAATCCTAAATGAAATCAACCACAAATATTCTTTGGCAGTACTGGTGCTGAAGCTGAAACTCCAGTACTTTGGTCACCTGATGTGAAGACTTGACTCACTGGAAAGGACTCTGATGCTGTGAAAGACTGAAAGCAGGAAGAGAAGGGAATGACAGAGGATGAGAGGGTTGGATGGCATCATTGACTCAATGGACATGAGTTTGAGCATGCTCCGGGAGTTGGTGATAGAAGAGAAGCCTGGTGTGCTGCAGTCCATGGGTCTTCAAGAGTCAGACAGGACTGAGCAACTGAATAACAAAGGACTTCAATCCTTCATGTTCATTCCTTTTCTATGAGTTATTTGTTTATATCAATGGCAGGTTTTCCCTGTGTTTCTCATATGGACTGTTTTCTAGTTTCCTTTGTATGAGATCTTCACATAGTATAGTTATCAAAACTTTGTGGCACTGACAAATGCTACACTTTTTATATGCCTGTTCAGGAATACCTCTAATAATATTATAAGCCAAAGAAAACTTCAGTTTAAATGCTGATACATATAAATTACATGCAAATTAACTTGGACAGAATGTCCATTTTCATATCATTTAGTGGAACTAAAAACATGATTCAACTCTCCAGTTATCTTTTATTTATTTAGTTTTAAACCTCAGGAACAAGGAAATGAATTAAACATACTCCTCTGTTCATGACGTGTCATTGCTATTGTTTTGGTCAAGGTTCTATTCTTACTTCATTCTCTTTCCATTCATAATAAATCTCTCCTCCATGCTCACCTATTGACACCAACTATGATGTAGAAGATATATACTCTTCAGCATGTCTTCATTTTGTCATTTTCTTTATATAGTTCATCTGGATTGCTGATTACTTATTCGCCCTAATATTTATATCCATATTATACTGTAAGTAGTATCTATTAATTATATAATATTTTCAGTTCAATTCACTCAGTCATGTCCAACTCTTTCTGACTCCGAATTGCAGCACGCCAGGACTCCCTGTCCATCACCAACTCCCAGAGTTCACTCAGACTCACATCCATCGAGTCAGTGATGCCATCCAGCCATCTCATCCTCTGTCATCACCTTCCCCCCCGACCACAATCCCTCCCAGGATTAGGGTCTTTTCCAATGAGTCAACTCTTCCAATCAGGTGTCCAAAGTATTGGAGTTTCAGCTTCAGCATCAGTCCTTCCAAAGAACACCCAGGACTGATTTCCTTTAGGATGGACTGGTTGGATCTCCTTGCATTCCAAGGGACTCTCAAGAGTCTTCTCAACACCACAGTTCAAAAGCATCAACTCTTCGTTGCTCAGCTTTGTTCACAGTCCAATTCTCACATCTGTACATGACCACAAGAAAAACCATAGCCTTGACTGGAAATACCTTTGTTGACAAAGTAATGTCTCTGCTTTTCAATATGTTGTCTAGGTTGGTCATAACTTTTCTTCCAAGGAGTAAGCATCTTTTAATTTCATGGCTGCAGTCACCATCTACAGCTTGGAGCCCAGAAAAATAAAGTCAGCTGCTGTTTCCACAGTTTCCCCATTTATTTGCCATGAAGTGAGGGGACCGGATGCCATGAACTTAGTTTTCTAAATGTTGGGCTTTAAGCCAACTTTTTTACTCTCCTTTTTCACTTTCATCAAGAGGCTCTTTAGTTCTTTACTTTCTGCCATATGGGTGGTGGTGTCTGCATATCTGAGGTTATTGATATTCCTCCTGGCAATCTTGATTCCAGCTTGTGTTTCATCCAGCCCGGCATTTCTCATGATGTACTCTGCATATAAGTTAAATAAACAGGGTGACAATATGCAGCCTTGATGTACTCCTTTTCCTGTTTGGAACCAGTCTGTTGTTCCATGTCCAGTTCTAACTGTTGCTTCCTGACCTGTATATAGGTTTCTCAAGAGGCAGGTTAGGTGGTCTGGTATTCCCATCTCTTTCAGAATTTTCCACAGTTTATTGTGATCCACACAGTCAAAGGCTTTGGCATAGTCAATAAAACAGAAATAGATGTTTTTCTGGAACTCTTTTGATTTTCTGATGATCCAGTGGATGTTGGCAATTTGATCTCTGGTTCCTCTGCCTTTTCTAAAACCAGCTTGAACATCTGGAAGTTCACGGTTCACATATTGCTGGAGCCTGGCTTGGAGAATTGTGACATTACTTTACTAGCATGTGAGATGAGTGCAATTGTGTGGTTGAGCATTCTTTGGCATTGCCTTTCTTTGGGATTGGAGTGAAAACTGACCTTTTCCAGTCCTGTGGCCACTGCTGAGTTTTCCAAATTTGCTGGCGTATTGAGTGCAGCACTTTAACTGCATCATCTTTCAGGATTTGAAATAGCTTAACTGGAATTCCATCACATCCACTAGCTTTGTTCATAGTGATGCTTTCTAAGGCCCACTTGACTTCACATTCCAGGATGTCTGGCTCTAGGTGAGGGATCACAATATGCTCAAAGAACCAGCAATTGTGTCTTGCAACCAATAGAAAGTAACTGACCATTATATAGCTCCTGTGTTAATGCATGCAGCCCTCTAGGTGAAAATATATTATTAAAAAAGTGTTACACAGGGAGATATAAGAGATAACATTCTGGTGGCTGATCAAGCACCTTTCAGGAGGTGACAAGCATCACTTACATTGTAAGTGACTTTTGCATCCTTTAACTACAGAGTTCTTCTAGGTTTCTAGTTGAAATATTTAACAATATACAGCTCTATGAGCTCATCTTTAACAGTGCTATTAGCTGACTGCCTGATAAGATTAACTTCTTTATCTCTATGTGAGGTTATTTAATATCTTCCTTATCAGAATCACAGTGACCTATGCAATTATGGATGCTGAGATTGATTTTTGCCTCCCATTAATTTATTTTCTTGATGCTAACAGAGTAATGAAATGTGTATCCCTATAGAATAATCAAATAGAGAACCTAGAGCCTATTCATATTCATGATTTAAACAGAACAAGTAAATGTATTAGTTTCCAAATGCTTCTCTAGGTTGCCACAAACACAGTGGCTTAAAACAACACAAATGTATTATGTTACAGCACTAGAGGACTGAAGTCTAAAATGAGTCAGCAAGGCTGCATCCTTTCTGGAAGCTCCAGGGGAGAATGTTTTCTGAACTTTCCCAGCATTCAGAGGCTGCCCACATTCCTTGGCTCATGGCCGGTTCTTCATGTGTTAGTCTGACCTCTGCTTTTATCATCACATCTCCCTCTCTCTGATTCTGATCCTCCCACCTCCCCTTGTGATTAGATCAGACCACTGAAATAAACCAGGATAATCTCATCTCAAAATCCTTCAGTTCATTTCAGTTCAGTCACTCAGTCTTGTCCGACTCCTTGCAACCCCATGAATCGCAGCATGCCAGGCCTCCCTGTCCATCACCAACTCCTGGAGTTCACTGACTCGCGTCCATCAAGTCAGTGATGCCATCCAGCCATCTCAACCTCGGTCGTCCCCTTCTCCTCCTGCCCCCAATCCCTCTCAGCAGCAGAGTCTTTTCCAATGAGTCAACTCTTCGCATGAAGTGGCCAAAATATTGGAATTTCAGCTTTAGCTTCATTCCTTCTAAAGAACACCTAGGACTGATCTCCTTCAGAATGGATGGTTGGATCTCCTTGCAGTCCAAGGGACTCTCAAGAGTCTTCTCCAACACCACAGTTCAAAAGCATCAATTCTTCGGTGCTCAGCCTTCTTCACAGTCCAACTCTCACATCCATACATGACCACAGGAAAAACCATAGCCTTGACTAGACGGACCTTAGTCAGCAAAGTAATATTATCATATCTGAAAAGTCACTTTAGTCAGAGAAGGTAATGTATTCACAGGGTCCTGGAATTAGATTCTGGACATCTCTGGAGGCTACTCTTCTGCCTACTATAGTAAACAGTGCCAAAACCAGTGTTCTCTGTGTGTGCATGACAGCAAAAAGAAAAAAAAAAAACTATTGCCACTTCTCATCTCAACTGTAGATGGATCATTCAACACCTTAACTATCCAAGATGCAGATGATAAAATAGTGTTTTATTATATAGAACAGTGGGATGTACATCAACTCTCAAGTCAGAAAGTCTTCTTTTAATATCCTGAATTTTCCACTCAACTGTAATCATAGACAAGTTATTTAACTTCCCTGATCTTTAGTTGTATAATCTGTAAGAGCAATAATGTTCATCTTGTAAATTGTAAGTAGTTTTACCTTATCATGAAGACTAAATAAATTAGTGTGTTTAAACATCCTGACACTTTGAATGTGGCATGGTATTCGATAAATTTGTGTCTGCTTTTATTAAAACTATAATTACCATCAAGTCAGAAGGTCCAGTATCCCAACTTTTCCTCCTTGTCTTTATCTCCTCAAAGAGGGTCCTTTTTTCCTTATTTCCAGAAATATTGTCAAGAATGCTGGCATGCTCCTCCCAAGTGAGAAATCTGTAACCTAACCACACTGTAGGTGCTGGACAGCATACCAGGGCTCCTGCCTCTCATCACAGCACAAAGGCTGTGGAGTGCTCACCCTCCAGCCAGGATCACCTGGCCACCGCTCCCTTGTTTTACACAAGCCTTCCTGTTCCCCAACTGCTAAATAAGGACACAATTTCATTTTTAGCTCATAAAAATACTGATTATAACTGCATGTAGTGGTCTATCCTGGTTAATAATGGGATGTGGCATATGTATTTGTTAATCCATTTATTTCTATCAATTATATAGATATAGACACACAGTGATGTGTTCAGAACAGAGTCTATCTAAATTTCAAATGGGATGTACTCATTCCTTCTCAATGATTAACTCATTGATTTACTGATACTATCAGATAGTAGAGCCACATTAGGGGCTTTAATTCAGCAAACTAGTCACTGAGTTTTCAGAAAAGCTGAAAACTTGGGAAGATGAGGTACCCAGAGATAGCTCGTCTGCAAGAAACGGCTGCACTCCCTAAAACTAGAGGTATGAAATGAAGAAGAGATGATAACATCAGAGTCCAGGAGCCACACTCAGTAGGGAGCTGAAACCCCAGTGAAAGTACTTCCAGAGAGACCACCAGATGAGTCCATAGAAGGGGCTACCAGCTGCAAGCTGGAACTCTGGAAAAGGGCCCACCGGCAGGAGCTAGACCCATGATATGGGGTTGCAGGTGGGACTGAGACCATAAATAAAGAATTGGTGGCAAGTTAGGGCTGTCTGTTACAGAAAAGACTTGAATCATGGAAGAAGAGCCACTGCTGAAGATTCATCCTGAAGCAGAGAGACGGTGAATTAGACTGACTGCCCTTCCCTTGCTTTGGAACAAGAAGTTGCTGCTGCTAGGTCGCTTCAGTCGTGTCCGACTCTGTGCGACCCCATAGACGGTAGCCCACCAGGCTCCCCCGTCCCTGGGATTCTCCAGACAAGAACACTGGAGTGGGTTGCCATTTCCTTCTCCAATGCATGAAAGTGAGAAGTGAAAGTGAAGTCGCTCAGTCGTGTCCTACTCTTGGTGACCCCATGGACTTCAGCGTACCAGGCTCCTCCGTCCATAGGATTTTCCAGGGAAGAGTACTGGAGTGGGGTGCCATTGCCTTCTCCGGGAACAAGAACTTAGATTGACTAAACATACCAAACATAAGATGGGCAATGGGACCCAAGAAGTGTAGTTTTCAAAATCCCTCTCTGCTGTAGAGAGAAGAACACAGAAAGAAGAAAGGAGGGGTGGGCGTAGAAAGCACATCTGTAAATAAACGTGTGTGTGTACTCAGTCATGTCCAACTCTTTGTGACTGCATGAACTATAGCCCACCAAGCTCCCCTGTCCATGGGATTTCCCAGGCAAGAATACTGGAGTGGACTGCTATTTCCTTCTCCAGAGGATCTTCTTGGCCCAAGGATCAAACCCGCGTCTCTTGTGTCTCCTGCACTGGCATGGATTCTTTACCACTAGCACCACTTGGGAAGTGCTGAAAATAAATAGTCACAGGCAAAATAGCTAGAACTAGGATTCAGAGAAGATCAAAGTAGGTATTAACATTTTGGGGGGTCCAACCAACTCCAGTATCCTTGTCTGGGAAATCCCAAGGACAGTGGAGTCTGGTGGGCTACAGTCCACGCGATCACAAAGAGTTGAACACAACTGAGTGCACACACACACGTTACCTTTTTTTTTAAGAGTCATCTTCAATTGTCGTGATTTGCTCTATTGTTTATTATTTGCCACCGTCTTGTGGAGATGATTGCTAACGTGCTCTAATGTGCACGGGCATCATGCTTATTAATTTATCTAAGCGTTGGATATAAACCTTTAACTGTTCTGAGAAGCATTCAGGTGCCATCCACAAAAGTTCACCGAGGCCAGTTTCACGCGCTGGGCAGTGACCACTCGAGCCTGGCCTGCTCGTTAACTGTCCCATCTTGATATGCAGACCATCACATTACCCATCCTCTTCTCAACTCTAAGAAAATATGCACATGACCATCATCACCAAAATTCATAACTACATTCACATGTCTTGTAACAGGGCTCAGAACAATTGTAAAGAATCAGGAACTGGATTTTGTGCCAGTTTTCCAGAAAGGAAAGGCAAAAATCAGAGATTGTGACTAACTTTATTCACATTCAGGTGCCATCCACAAAAGTTCACCTAGGCCAGTTTCACGCGCTGGGCAGTGACCACTCGAGCCTGGCCTGCTCGTTAACTGTCCCATCTTGATATGCAGACCATCACATTACCCATCCTCTTCTCAACTCTAAGAAAATATGCACATGACCATCATCACCAAAATTCATAACTACATTCACACGTCTTATAACAGGGCTCAGAACAATTGTGAAGAATCAGGAACTGGATTTTGTGCCAGTTTTCCAGAAAGGAAAGGCAAAAATCAGAGATTTTGCCTAACTTTATTCAAGTCAAACTAAAAGCAAGTAATAGATATAAAATTTGATACTATGAACTAAAATACTTTGTCCTCTTTGTCTGTGCCCGCATGTTAAAATATGTAATTAACTCCAGTTATAGTCTAGTAACCTCAAGATCCAGAAGTTGGTTACAAAGTTAATTAAATAAGTGAGAGTGGTTGGGGTACTTCAGTTACAATATGAAGAGGCATCTACCATCATGAGGAATTTTGGCTTTTGAGAAAACATGAGGTGGTTTCTTTACAGACAAAAGATAGAACACCAACTTTAACAAACGTACTGATAAAATACTGATTATATGAATTCAATCTGAGAAACAAGCGATTGCTATAGAAAAAATAATAACCTCGTTAGAAGAAAATATTTGCCTTCTAGTTAAGCATGGTAAAATAACTGACGTAGCACTTACTCATGCACTGGAGAAGGAAATGGCAACCCACCCCAGGGACGGGGAGCCTGGTGGGCTGCTGTCTATGGGGTCGCACAGAGTCAGACACAACTGAAGCAACTTAGCAGCACTTATTAGCCTTTATTCATTCTTCCCTTCCTTAGATTACCACATAAATATCTCTAATTTTGTGAGTTACAGGATTTATTAAATGCCATTTGTGTTCTTTAGATATCTTTAGTATATTTTTCTTTACCATCTGAGCCACCAGGGAAGCATACTAAAATTTTCTAAATAACCGCGAAAGAGAGAAAAGTCATATTATTTTTGCTTCTCCAAAGTTAATTTGATCTCCTCTTTTATCTTGCAGAAAAATGCATTCTTTTATCCATATGATAATTCTGTTTACCCTAGCATATGATGTCACAATTCAATCCAAAAAGACAGCATTGTATTTAAACATAACTATTATTTCTTCTGCATTTCCTCTCCTTGGTACTAGAATAAAGGTGTCATTTGAACCATGCAGCCTCATTTTTGTAGTAATGAAATAAAACTCATATTTTAAGGCAAGACAAAAAAAATTTAAATATAAAGTTTTGCTCTGCCCATTTGGACCTTCTCCCTCAAGTGTGCACTTTGCATCTGCATTCTGTGTTAACCAAACCTTCCCAATGGCAGAAATACCAGTTCAACCATCATCATCCACTTTTCTTCTTCTGGAGCCAGCTATGTCATCTCTTAAAAGATAGGTTTACTTACTTATGACTGCATTAATGCAACATGAATACTGCTTGTGTTCTGCCTATTTTACAAGATTAAGTCTCACACTAACAAGTGTGTGACTCTGCCTCTGATAAAAATGATAACTAGGCAACTTGAAATGATTAATGAAATATATAGTTCTGTGAGATAAATGGCTATAATAGGGTAGCTCCAGATACCGGATGAATCAACAAGAGGAAACAGATCGTTTCTTGGACCATAACTGGTTAGCAAGACAGGCGTTCCACAGGCTTTCGGCTATTAACAGGGCCTAGTCCTGGGCTGCTGTGCCCCCTTCCATGGGTTTTCCTGACCCAGGGATCAAAACCCAGATCTCTAACATATCCTGCATTGGCAGATGGGTTCTTTACTACTAGCGCCACCTGGGAAGTCCAATAGCAAATTAAAAGGACCACCAAAGAAATCCATGTTCAACCTGGTAATGAGCTTTCTTAGCACCATGGAACAAATCAGTCACAAAATGCCCCCAAAACCTTGGCCAAAATTAAGACTTGGAAGGGAGGGAATTATAAAATAAAGAGTACTGTCTACTGTCCAATTCTGGAAGAATCAGTTCACTAGCCTCTGCAGTCACTGGCCTATATACTGCACCACCCTGAAAGGAATTTAGAGCAAAGATCAGGATGAGACACTTTGCATTCTGGGGAAAATGGCAGAATTGGCCTTTAGATAGTCAGATATTTGTAGGAGAAAATCTTATGAACCCAATTTCTTGCATCTTTCATACTTAGAAAAGCACGAAAACTCTGAACTAAGATACTTGCTCCTCCCAATGAGTAGTCACTCTCTACCAAGATATGACCTTGCTTGCAGGTACCCCTTCACCAAAGCCACATGTATACTGACCTTGCACTCATGTGCACTCAAATAAAATTTTCCATTTCTCTTCTAGATTGACTATAGATAAATTCTTTGTCAACAGCAGCTATCATAAAGCTAAAATAACTATATTGATATAGTGAACACACACACTGATGTACATGATTTTGTGTGTGCATATACATATACGTGTGTTTAGTCAGTAAATCATGTCTGACTCTTTTGCGACCCCATGGACTGTAGCGTGCCAGGCTCCTCTATCCATGGGATTTCCCAGGCAAGAATCCTGGACTGAGTTGCCATTTCCTTCTGCAGGGGGCTTCTGGACTCAGGGATGGAATCTGCCTCTTCTGCATCACAGGCATATTCTTTACTGCTGAGCCACTAGGGAAGTCCATATACACATATACACACATGTATATTTGTGCGCATGTATACCTTTCAGCTGCATGTACACACTTGTGTTTATCATTGCCTATAAATGCGTACAAATAGCAGAGAAGAGACATGCTGGAAGGTAGATATGATATCATAGATGTATAAACAGAAATGTGAAGACAAAAGGATATTTATTAATAAATACTTGTGTACTACCATGTGGATATATACAAACCATAGGGTTTATAGTCTGATATATGATTTCTCATATTAGATTCACCTTGCATTGGCTCTGAGACTGCAGAACAGTGTGTGTGAGAGGGAGACAGAGAAATAGAGAAACACCTTAGCACGGTTACCGCAGCAGATTGAAATTGGAAATTTATTATAGAGAATGGGAAGTTTTTACCTGAGACATTTTGACTCAGAACACCAAGAAAAAAATGCATGAAAAATTCAAAGACAACTACACTGAGGACCAAATTATCAAAGTTTGGGGCAAAAGTGCGGAGAGTTGGCTAACCAGAGGTCTGTAATTGCTCTCAACAGAAACCACAATGTATTGGTCCAGAAAAAGAGTGACTACATCTTTCCTCTCTTAACCTTTTGGCCCCAATTTCATTCTTCTTCCCTTTGGGTCTCCTTTTGAAGTGTGAAGAGTGCTCATTTATTTGTTTTCAGCGTGGTCTCACAAGAAATAGTGGATGCAGACAAGTAGCCCGACAGCAAAACATGAAGTACTGTTGATGGAAACGTGGAGTCTGCCTCTCAAGGTGGTGGCGGAGGGAGGCAGTGGGAGGATGAGAAGTTGAAAACTAGCATTAAAATGGTGCATAGCACAGAGAGCTCTGCTCAATGTTATGTGGCAGCCAGAGAGGAAGAAAGTTGAGGGGAGAAGGGATGCGTGTAAACGTATGGCTGAGTCTCTTTGCTGTTCACCTGAAACTATCACAACAGGGTTAATTGGTTAAACCCCAATACAAAGTTAAAAGGTTTTTAAAAAATAAAATAAAATGGTGCACAGCTACCATGTTCCAAATATAAGATGGAAATTCAGGTCTTCACGATAAATTCAAGGACCAATAAAAATAACTATATTCTACATTCTTGGGCTTTTTCTCTCTTGTTTCACAGTTTAATTTTTTTCTTACTTTCTTACATTTTAAAATCATTCTAGTGTTTTAATGTAAACCAAAGCAATTCATTTTCAAAGGGCAATGGTTACAAATATGCTAATACAATTCAATACTCCCCACAACCCCCACCATATTTATTTTTGAACCAAAGATCCCCCCAGAAAAAATTTTCTTCCATTGGTCTCTTATGGGATTTTCCCTTCTCTAGCTTCACTAATAACTGCAATTAGAAGAATAAAAAACAGTTATTTCTTATTCACCAAATAAGGGTCATAAATGAGCATTCATTCAAAGTTTGGGGCAAAAGTTCAGAGACTTGGCTCACCAGAAGCCTGTAATTGCTCAAACAGACACCACTGTGTACTAGCCCAGAAAAAGAGTGGGCCAGTTATGGTAGCTCACTTGGTGAAGAATCTGCCTGTAATGCAGGAGAGAAAAATTCAAAGACAACTACACTGAGGACCAAATTATCAAAGTTTGGGGCAAAAGTGCGGAGAGTTGGCTAACCAGAGGTCTGTAATTGCTCTCAAACAGAAACCACAATGTATTGGTCCAGAAAAAGAGTGACTACATCTTTCCTCTCTTAACCTTTTGGCCCCAATTTCATTCTTCTTCCCTTTGGGTCTCCTTTTGAAGTGTGAAGAGTGCTCATTTATTTGTTTTCAGCGTGGTCTCACAAGAAATAGTGGATGCAGACAAGTAGCCCGACAGCAAAACATGAAGTACTGTTGATGAAAACGTGGAGTCTGCCTCTCAAGGTGGTGGCGGAGGGAGGCAGTGGGAGGATGAGAAGTTGAAAACTAGCATTAAAATGGTGCATAGCACAGAGAGCTCTGCTCAATGTTATGTGGCAGCCAGAGAGGAAGAAAGTTGAGGGGAGAATGGATGCGTGTAAACGTATGGCTGAGTCTCTTTGCTGTTCACCTGAAACTATCACAACAGGGTTAATTGGTTAAACCCCAATACAAAGTTAAAAGGTTTTTAAAAAATAAAATAAAATGGTGCACAGCTACCATGTTCCAATATAAGATGGAAATTCAGGTCTTCACGATAAATTCAAGGACCAATAAAAATAACTATATTCTACATTCTTGGGCTTTTTCTCTCTTGTTTCACAGTTTAATTTTTTTCTTACTTTCTTACATTTTAAAATCATTCTAGTGTTTTAATGTAAACCAAAGCAATTCATTTTCAAAGGGCAATGGTTACAAATATGCTAATACAATTCAATACCCCCACCATATTTATTTTTGAACCAAAGATCCCCCCAGAAAAAAATTTTCTTCCATTGGTCTCTTATGGGATTTTCCCTTCTCTAGCTTCACTAATAACTGCAATTAGAAGAATAAAAAACAGTTATTTCTTATTCACCAAATAAGGGTCATAAATGAGCATTCATCCAAAGTTTGGGGCAAAAGTTCAGAGACTTGGCTCACCAGAAGCCTGTAATTGCTCAAACAGACACCACTGTGTACTGGCCCAGAAAAAGAGTGGGCCAGTTATGGTAGCTCACTTGGTGAAGAATCTGCCTGTAATGCAGGAGACCTGGGTTCAATCCCTGGATTGGGAAGATCCCCTGAAGAAGAGAATGGCAACCTACTCCAGTATTCTTGCCTGGTAAATTCCATGGACAGAGGAGCCTGGTGGGCTACAGTCCACGAGGTTGCAAAAATTGGACACGACTGAGCAACTAACACACACACACACACACACACACACACAGGCAATCACATATATTTCTCTAAACCTCACAACAACTCTGTAAGAGGCAATTAC
The DNA here is from genome assembly GCA_006408695.1 of Aepyceros melampus. Taxonomy (NCBI): domain Eukaryota; kingdom Metazoa; phylum Chordata; class Mammalia; order Artiodactyla; family Bovidae; genus Aepyceros; species Aepyceros melampus. The sequence goes on along the minus strand of SJXQ01002030.1, from coordinate 1,587 downwards.
TGCCTGTTCTCAGTTTTATAACAAAACACTGGTAAAGGAATGGTAGGTGTTGGGATCTGTAAATAATACAGGCAACAAAGTTAAGGCTATACCAAAGTCTGTGAGGGACATGTTCATCCAGATTTCCTAAGGGAAAAAAAATATAATACAAACCTTACAACTCAATTCAGTGAAGAATCACTGCTCACAGACCTTCTGAGCCTGGAATTTCCCTGCTGTTTTATATGTGTGAAATTCTAAGAAATAGGCAACCTTGCTTGTAGCATCCTTACTGTGTGTGTGTTGAAAAAAAGTGAGGAGTTAAACTAAAATATCCACTAAACAATAAAAGATAAAATACACTATGATTCATCTATACATAGAAAACTATGAAGCTTAAAATTAAACAGGTACATTATTGTGGGGAGGATATCAAGATGGCATAGTAGGACACTGAGCTCACCTCCCTCCATAAACACATCAAAAATGTATCTATGCAAGGAGCAATTTTCAATGAAAACAAACTGGCAGAGGGACTCATACAACCAAGGGTGTAAAGAAAGATCCAAATGGAGTTAGGTAGGAAGGGAAGAGCATCAGTCATGGAAACCTCTGCCCCTAGGAGGAGGACACAGACAAGGAAGGGGATTTTACCAGCCTGGAGATCCTCCCTTGAGAGTGAGCTGTTCAAACCACAGTGGACATCCTAGCCCTGGGGTCCAACACTGGAACATAGAAAACTATGAAGCTTAAAATTAAACAGGTACATTATTGTGGGGAGGATATCAAGATGGCATAGTAGGACACTGAGCTCACCTCCCTCCATAAACACATCAAAAATGTATCTATGCAAGGAGCAATTTTCAATGAAAACAAACTGGCAGAGGGACTCATACAACCAAGGGTGTAAAGAAAGATCCAAATGGAGTTAGGTAGGAAGGGAAGAGCATCAGTCATGGAAACCTCTGCCCCTAGGAGGAGGACACAGACAAGGAAGGGGATTTTACCAGCCTGGAGATCCTCCCTTGAGAGTGAGCTGTTCAAACCACAGTGGACATCCTAGCCCTGGGGTCCAACACTGGGAAGATAAGTCCCCCTAGCTAGCTTGAAAACCAGTAGTACGAACACAAGGGCTGTAAGAAACCTAGACTTTTGCTCGTGAAGAAGATACACGTGCTTGCTTTCTCCTGGGAACAAGGCAGAGGAAGCAGAATTAAACTGCCTGGGACTCTGGCTGGTTTCCATGACTACCCTGGGCACCCTGGACCACGCCGAGTGCCCACTCTGGTCCCTGTGGCTCTGCTGCTGCTCCACACTAGGGCAAAGGCTGCCAGGGCCAAGGAGGGAGCACGGATGGGTGGAAAGAGCCAGATTGGACCTGCACAGCTTCCAGAGTGAGAGTGGTCGTTACTGGCATTCATGGAGGCATTACATCAGAAACAGTCTGGATCTCAAACTGATGTGCCAACACTGTCTCGCCATGAGCATCAGACCTCACTGGATGCTGATCCTGGCCCCTCTTGTGCCAGCACTACTCCTTTCTGGGTTGAAAGTGCTATTGCTCAGAGGAGGAAGGGCGCACACTTACAGGGAATGGAACCCACTTGG